>CAWUFW010003611.1:1200000-1768891 GCA_963921515.1 Calotriton arnoldi
CTGGAAAAGGCTTACACTCTTTAGGAACTAAATCGCTGACATGGGTTATCTTAACGTTTTTACATTCATTGTTCAGAAATTAGTGTTTTTACCAATACAGTTAAAGACATGAATATAGGACCCCTTTCAGTGGTTCCTTTTAGTAATTATCGGGTCTCAGACCCGGAAGTCCCGCCACTTAAGGACCTGAGTAAACGTAAGGCGTTTGGAACAGCGCTGCAACTCCCCCGCCGTAAGTCAAGCGCTAGAAGTGACACACACACACACATTTCAGACCTACACAAATCCAAGTCAGACGTCAGTCTGTGATTGAAGCATTAGGGACTCAACCTTTGGGAGGAGGGGGAGTGTACCGAAAGGTGCTGCGATACCAAGGGGACATTGTGTGCTGTCCAATTCTAATTAATAACACCTTATCAGCATGAATTCAAATGAAAGCAATAGTTATTGAAAACGATTGCACTCTGCCCTCTGGTGGCCAGACGCTGCAGAGTTCTTGCAGAGTGACAGCTTTATGGGTGGGCTCATACGTACAAAGCTGTTTCTTTCAAATTCTACTGGTGCTGAACATTTGTTGCAAATCAGCAGTCCGTCAGACGCTCGTGTTTAACACAGATTCGGAGACATTGAGTGAAAAGGTTTGGCGTTTATGAAGAAATCGAAGACAGTTGACATTTAGCTTTAAATAACAAGCATTGGCACGGGCAGGTCTCATTATGTTTCATCTCATCCAATTTCCATCTTTTGAGTTTTCTCTACATTTTTTGAGTTATTCCAACAAGCTTTGCAAAAACGTTTCATTCACGGATGCGTCTTGGTTTTAAGATTTGACAACCGTCATTGATTATCTGCTTAGATGCTCTGGATCGTGCAACCATTAAAAGGTGCAGTTATTCCATTACATTTTTAATAAGAACTATTGAGAAGATTCAATTGACCCGGAGAACTTATTTCTGCGCTTTGAGAAAGCGCGAGGTTAGTTTGTGTCTGGAATTCATCTTGTTGTTAAATAAAGCCACCATCAATTCGATCTTCTGAACTTTTTTATTTTTATTTCTGGTCATCTCTTGGAAACCTTTAATTATTGATTTAAGACAATCTACTTGACCATAGGTAATTTACTCCAAATAAGATATTTTTGTGCGCCTCCTACACAATGGATGCGATAAGCGCCATGCATTATCTTGATGCTCACCTCCTTTAGTATTTTTTAATCATTCATCAGTTTCAATGGCATTTCATCTTCTTTTTACAAAGGGTATTGTGGGACTAGATACTTTTTATCCCTGTTTTTTCACTGCAATCTCTAACCGATTGCTAGTATTGGTGGAGGAACTTCACATCTTTTCTGTACTTCATTCATTTGGGGTATTTATGAGGCGTTTCAAAGCACTGGTATTCGGACTATCAAGCTGAACACACACAAACTTAGGTTGTGTGTCACATGTTTTTAAATAGAGTAATTTTTAAGCTCCTTTTTTATCTTTTGTGATTTATAATAAATATTTGTGTCCTCAAAGGATGAAACACGTGTTGGCTTGGATCTTCCATGAAGAAATAACAGCAATATATCGACAAACCGTCACTAAACAATTGTATCTTAATTCAGGAGATTGACAAACAACTGTGTTTAGATTGAAGATATGATGCGTTATTTCCGTGACACTGATTTGAAGTAAAAAGTCAATATCACTTACCGGAATGTCTGAAGCTTGGAGTAATTTCAGGGGTATCATTTCTATACTATACAAGTATGAAATGAATGAAATGAAATTTGTACTTGTAAAGCGCACCCATACCCCTAAAGGGGTGTCCAGGCGCTGTACGCATACCGCTGTGGAACCCTTCCTGGCCTTTCCCTGTGAAATGTCCACTCCTGGGCACCCCCAGGGTGAAGCCAGGCATCCCAGCGCTGTTGGGGCCGTTGTGGAGATTAAGCAAGCTATTGCCCAGAGTTGCAGAGTGGGACCCATGATTAGAATAGGCACTGAGGCGAGAATTATCAGGTCCGAGGAAATTGAGCCCAAGACCCGCCGAGGCGGGAATTGAACCCTGGTCCCGGGCCAGATCTCTGCATCAGGGTCTGCCGCTCTAACCATTGAGCCACACTTCTCCACCTATCATGTATCATGAGTGTTGCCTATATTATGACACAATAATGGATATACAAATGAATTTAAACAGATAAATCTCTAACTCGTGTTTAACACTGATTCGAAAAACATCGAGTGAAAAGTTTTGGCATATATGAAGAAAGCAAAGAAAGGTGACATTTAGCTTTAAATAACAAGCATTGGCATAGACCATAGGTCTGGCTTTAAAGGAATGTTGTATGTTAATGTGAAGTATTACAAGTAAATAGCATGGAAATGCATATGTGTTTGTGTTTAAGCAAAGAACAGTAGAATAATATTAATGTAGGTTAGTTGCACTATTAAGCCAGACCTAAACATCCATGTAGGTTAATGTCTGTCCTCCTTCCATCTGTGGTTCTGCCAAAGAAAAACACCATAAATTATCTAGTTATCTGAGACACTTTAATAGCATTACTATGTCATGTGTGTGCCCCTGAAAGCTGAAGCTCAGGAAGCTGGAGAAATAAACAAAATGATCACATCTGGGTGGAAGGCAAGCACTTTTTTGTGGAAGAACACAACTTCTGCCCAATGAAAATATATACCCCAGGCTACCAATATGTGGGTGGAGCCAAAGCCACTGTCTAGTGATGCTCCTATCATTGTCTGGTGACAGCTGCACTGTCGAGCCAGACCATAAAAAAACTGGCTCCCAGTTTTGAACACGAGCCAACAGGTGAAGGTCTGTATTTATTGCAGGTCAGTCGTGTAACTTCCTGAAGAGCACCAGTAAACAAATCCAAGTTGAAATGTAAACATACAACATCTCTGCCATGTGACACACCAAGAGGAAATTTACTGCAACTTCTTTTTAAATAACTGATTTTTTAAAATGCATTTGTCTTTAAATCATATAAATGATATATAAATATACATCACATCTTATCAAATGCTCATTCTGTGCACAATGATCTACTACAAAAAAATCACTTTATAGAATAAAAGATAAGTCAACAATAAGATGGGTAAATCAAGGAGACAAAAAACCAGCAAAAACCTACTATAGTGGGAGGAAGGAATCCACAATAATCAATAGTTGTATTAAACTAAGAATGAGGTTAATGAAGGTACAGAAATTAGCTTGAAGGCTTTTGTAATCAGGATACATAGCTTCTAACACAACAAAGGCACTCAGTTTAAGCAAATAGTACCATCATTTTTCAACTAAATTAGAGATGGTATCCTCTGTGTACTGTTTTGCATTATGCATGGTATATTTTCTTGTGTTATACCATCATGCATTCTGTCATTAAGGCACATTTGTTTAAAAGCAAGCTTTCCAATAATATGCTTGCTCCCACGGCCTGATCCCTGAAAACCTTTTTTTCAAAATGTGCATGCACAATTTTCAACAAGCATTGGCAATATCAAGAGGTTTGGCTCTTCAGTGGTTGAGGCTTTATGCACTCAATAAGTCACGGGTCTAGCTACCGCTATATAAAACTCAAAATAATAATAATAATTATACATGCAATCTCTCGCTCATCCTTGCACCCATGCATCAATTCATCCAAGAGGAAAAGAGCCAGTGGCTGTAGTGGGCTCACCCAAGCCCCATTCTGTATGTCATCATGGATGGAAAGGGAAGCAGAGCATGAATTGCATTTATAAGGGACATCGGCAGAAGAGGGCTGACCCAAATCACCTTTATGTATATTAGTTTGTGTTAGGCCAGAGTTTCCATTGGAAGAGTGTTATTTGATTTGCTAATAACTTTGATGCCGTTTGAATCGTCACAAAACTTTCCAAAAACAAAAAAAATATTCATCCACCTCAGCTCCTTCCTGGAAAGTTTCAGGGTGCTCCGTCAACCAGGTGCCGAGAAAAACAGGGTGGGGCGAGGGTCCCAAGACGTCATTTTCCCATGCTAATTCCCGTTGGAAATTTTGAAAGCGATACAGAAAAAAGGGGCTGAATGTGGTTACATCAAATTTGGCGGTAAGTTAGAACTCCACTCAGAAAGCATGCTTATCATTATTTGGTGTAAATCTGTTTATCCTTTTGAGAAATTTGCTTTTAAAGATGTGTTCGGGAGGGCTTTAGAGGGTTAACAAAAAATAGTCATATCTGGATGGTTGGCCCTGCTGGAGTCCCATGGGAGTCCCACTGTACTGTAAATAAAAAAAGGCAATCTTATTGGCTAAGGGAGCTTTTTTACCCGGTCAGCAATTTCAGTGCTCCATGACTGGTACCGGCCGCAGCGTCAACAGAAATGTTGCGCCCACCATTACAGGACATGGAGGCCCCAGGGGGCCAAGAAATAAAAAAATAAAAAAATTGTGTGGCAGTACTCTCGTGGAACCCAGCGCAGCCGTACTGTGAGGTGCAATGGACCTCCAGTGGTAATTCTACTGCGGGGCCCTGCAAGCTGGTTGTAGCTTGCATGGTACCATGGGGAAGATGCTTGGTCCCCGTACAGGGGGACTACTACAGTACTGCGAAAAAACAAAATAGGAAAAATGGGAGGGTGGGGTGGGGGGTTGGCAAACTGTGGGGTCTGGGCACAGGCCATGGGGCCAACCTCATATTGTGCACAGCTGAATGCCCTTCACTTCCAGGGTTTGGGCACCCGCAGCCAGGCCCTCCGGCCAAACCTGCGCCATGTATGGCTAAAGACTGTGTTTGGTGGGAGGTTGCCGCATACGTGTAGTGTCAATGTGTCCTGAAAAAATAAATGTAAGGGGACAGGGTGAGCATACTCTGACCGTCTGGCACTTTTGTGGGAAGACCCAGATGGACCCCCCCAAGGGACAAAAATATATATATATTTGTTTCTGTGCCTCAGGTACCATGGTACTCCTGCGGGACCCAGCTCAGCCCTTCCATGAGGTATAGTGGTACTACTGCAGGAATCGTACCATGGGACCCTGCAAGATTCACTCGGTGAAAATACCCAAATCCTTGCCTATAATGGTGATCTCTGTGATTCTGTGAAAAAAAAAGTATATTTCATCAGGCTTTAGTACAAATCACCTTTCCGTGCCTATTGACTTTATTCTTTTCACAATAAATATGTCAGGCATACTGCATGTATTACAACTTTTCAAAATAAATAGATCAGGTCTATTGCCCCGATTATTTTCTTGCCACCATAATCAACGCACTTCTGCAGAATTGAACATAAGATTTCCAACAAGGCAAAAAGTGCAATACAAGCACTCTTTTTCAGCAGAAGCACAAAACTTCTGCCCACTCAAAAGATGTACTCAAGAAAACTAACATGTAGCCGGAACAAAAATCTCTCCCTCAGTAGGACATCTGCAAGCTCTATTTCAGTTGATCACACAAGGTCTGTGAGTAAACTCATCTGCTTGTGCGTAACCTTCGCTGCACACGTGCAGGGAGAGGCCAAGGTTTGCACTTGGTGGGTGGGGCAACAGAGGACTGGGCACATCCCTCCTTCAGATGGGGATGCGGATGCTCTGTGCTTTTTACAGCTTGGTTGTTGCCCCTGAACCTGCTCTTGATACCGCAGGTCCGAGATCACCATAGCAATGGCAAGAACAGAAAGTAACAAGCATTGGCATAGCCAATAGGTCTTGCTTTTGGGACATTATAAGTGTTTAGCCATGCAACAGTTGATGTTGCACCAAGGATATTGTGCTGCAGAATTAAATACTTATAAGGTCCCAAAGGCGAGACCTATTGGCTATGCCAATGCTTGTTTAGTACTTGTGCCCTGCCTCTGGACACGCATTGACTTTGATTTGTCAATGTCGCGGATGCCAACCGCCTAAACACGTGCCCCTACCTCTGATCGCTGCCCCACCGTCCACAATGACCTCACACCGAGAGGGAGGAACCCTTTCATTTGCAGGGGGAGGAAGAGTTTCTAGCGCGCAGTTGCCAGTTTATTACATGGGGGTTCCACTTGAAAGCGTGCGGCTTCTTGATTTATTTATACACAAAGGAATGTCTGTGGGAGTTTGCACTTTGGGGACAATACGAAACATCTGTCATAAAGGCGACAAAAATAATTCTGCTTGTAACTTCTGTTAGACATTATATTACCTAGATTACAGATGTTGAAGTCCTTCACATTTTCCCGGTGACAGTTGCAACACGTTTACAAATATAATTATCCTGTTGTGGAACCAATATAGATAGAACAAAAAATACATTGTATAAAGAAATTCGCAGGGGTTGTTTGTATTTAATGTGACTTCCGCCCAGAATCATAAAAAGGCATGTTTGGGAGAAGCGAGCGCGCGCCTCTTTCAACACATCAAATGATAGATTTGTCATGACATATTCCAAAGCACATTTCTTAAGAGCCCGTTTGTGCCTGTGAAATCGAGTAGCATAAATTAACATGAGCGGCAGCGGTTGCCATGGCTGCGACTTCCTAACCACAGAAATTAGTTGTGTAATATTCAGGCAATATTTGATGTGTCTATTAGGGCTGGCTCTGACCTGCAGTTTCTTTCCTTTGTGCTTCTGCTGTTTGTATTTTTGGGGGTTTCCAGCGGCAGTTTCCAGGCACCAGTGCGTGGCTTGTTTCTGGAAATGGGTGGGTATTGAAGCCCCCTGGATCTCTGCCGTGAGCACTTATCTCCTCACCGAAAAAAATGGAGATGAAACTGTAGGGAGCGCTTCCCTTCGGATGCTGGGAAGTTTGGGTTCGTCAGAAAAAGAAACCAAAAAGCGGCATGTAATTGAAAAAAAACCAAGAAGAGCACATGGGGACGAGAGGAGCGGGGACGAGAGGAGCGGGGGCGAGGGCGAGCGAGCGCGGCAGCCTGCTCAGCTGACCAGACGCTCGTGCGTCATGGCCTTTTGCCGGCATGTGTTTACAATTATCGCGCCCGCGTCTGGGCACGATAATTGGAAACACATGTTTGCCGCGCGTACCCATCCCAAAAAGGCCAGCCACGCCGCACGAGCGTTTGGACTGCTTTTTAAACTCACTTACTAAAAGTCTTCGCCTCTAGCAGCGCTTGCGCGCTACTCGAGGCTCGACCTAAAAAGGGTCCTGGACTGCTTTTTAAACTCACTTACTAAAAGTCTTCGCCTCTAGCAGCGCTTGCGCGCTACTCGAGGCTCGACCTAAAAAGGGTCCTGTTCACTTGGTGTTGTTTCCACCCCTTGTTGTCACCCAGCAAGTCCCTCAGCAGGAAATAGTAGGTTGTGTCAGAGCTAAGAGTGGTGTAGAGGTTTGGTCCTGTGGTGTGAGCAGGCGTCAAATGGTGTGTGATGTCACTTCTACTACTCCTGGGACTTTGGTCAATTTGAGGTCTTTCTGTCCAGCATCCCTTCCCAGTGCGAGAAGGCAAGGTGTAGAGAAGCGGCCCAGGGCCCTTTTGAGACAACTTTCATAAAGACAGCGAGAGTTCACTGCCCCTAGCATTGAGGACTACAGTTCTTCTGCTATGCATTGTGAGCAGCCACCAGTCTTGGGATCTGCCAGACAGAGTGGATCATAGGCAGGACTCTGTTGCTACAGCTGGGGATTACAAACGGTTCTTTCACAGGACAAGTCTCCTCTACAGGATTTCATTCCTACCACTAAGGTGTGTAAAAGAAATGCTATTACTTTCCCTGGTGGGGCTTTTTGGTCCGGCCATGGTAACATGTCTACGGAGTTATTCATATGGCGGGCTGCGGTACCTGCTAAAGTGAGTAGTTTCATCTGAGGTGGCTACTGCTAGCCATTACAGAAATGGTATTTTGTGTTTTAAGCCGTTGTATCTTATTGCAAAGATTTTAAGTAACTATGCAATTAATAAATACATCTGAATCTGCTGATTGGAGCAGGGCATGGCCTCACCCAACATGGCTGCTGGGCGCCAGTGGATGCTAAAGGAGTGGACATGTGTTTGCTGTGCTAGTGTTCACGGAAGGCTGGGCTAGAACATTCTGTACATCCCAGGCGATGCCAGTCCCACACTTCATGCACACAAGCACCATTGTTGATGGCTTCACTGCCTAGGGTTGTGTCGTCACCGTCTTGTAGTAGACGGTTCAGCTAATGCTGTACCCCACAGAGCCTAGGCGTGTGTTAGTCTCTTCTGCCCACTCTAGACTCTGGATGGAATTGTTGGGCATCTTGCTCCCGAGGTCTCCCAGCTGCAGCTCTCTAGTGATGCAGAGAAGGACCAAGCCTCTTCCTCTGACCAGCGTTCACTTCCTGATCCCTGGTCCTTGGGACTTGGCTTGCTATCCTTGGGCACAAAGCACTCCCAGTGACGTGACTTAAAATGCTGGGGGCACCCTTCAAATAATGTTGAAGGGACACTGAGATCCCCACCATGTATAGCATAATTGCTCGTCTATAATCGTACCATCGCCATAGATGTTAACACCACAATGGTTGTGGCCTGCTGGCAGTGCCAGGGGCTTTTATTTGTAGTGACAATGTGTTCTGGCCTGTTGCTATCCTAGTTTTAACGATAGTGGATCCTGGCCTGCAGGGGGTCTTCATTTTAATGACTGTGGGGTTCTGGCTTGCTGCCACTGTTGGGGGGCTTTACTTGTGGTAAAAGTGGGTTCTTGCATGCTGCCAGTGGCATGTTGGTGGGAACCAGTCTCGTCCTTTCAATTCCAACATTTTCGTCCTCACAAAGAGTCAGTTTTTGCAGCCTAGCAGATGTCCAGTGTAGAAGGTGCATAGCAAAGTATTTTGTTTGGAAAATAGATGGAGCAATATTGTCCCTCAAGGCTAGTTTATTAATGTTTTGCCATCCTTCATCTGATATGTGTCCAGTTGTTCCTTTATCAAAATGAGTGGCCCATGTAATGGCAAGAGAGGACTTTTGGGACGGAGGAGAGCTAGAGAGTGTCCTGTATGCTTTAGAAGCGATGTGACCAGACCAAAGCCAGCTCAAGAAGGGAGTTTTGGTTTGCTAATTTTGGATAATTTGACTTTTAACTTTAAAAGACTGTTGAAGTCTAGTGCTGAAAGATTGCAAGGATGAACTAAGTTAGAAAAAAGTAAGGGGCAAAATGTATCATCAAATAGATCTTTAATCTGTAATAGGCCCTTAGAAGTCAAAGACTCTGGAGAAAAATTAGATGCATCAATTCTAGTTTGGGGATTATAGCACAGTGCCGCTAACATGGAGTTTTGTAATTGTCTCTGCATGTACTTATCTAACTTTTGAAGAACCCCTACAGTGCCAGAAAAGATCAGTGGTTCTGGCCTGCTGCGGGAGCGGCTTTAGTGACTGCGGGTTCTCATCTACTGCCAGTGCAGGGAGCGGCTTTAGTTTTAGTGACAACGGGTTCTGGCCTGCTGCCAGTGCAGGGAGCGGCTTTAGTTTTAGTGACTGCTGGTTCTGGTCTGCTGCCACTGCAGGGAGCGGCTTTAGTTTTAGTGACTGCGGGTTCTGGCCTGCTGCGGGAGCGGCTTTAGTTTTAGTGACTGCGGGTTCTGGTCTGCTGCCAGAGCAGGGAGCGGCTTTAGTTTTTGTGACTATGGGTTCTGGTTTGCTGCCAGTGCAGGGAACGGCTTTAGTTTTAATGACTGCGGGTTCCAGCCTGCTGCCAGTGCGGGAGCGGCTCTAGTTTTAATGACTTTGTTCTGGCCTGCTGCCAGTTCAGGGAGCTGCTTTAGATTTAATGACTGCTGGTTTTGGTCTGCTGCCAGTGCAGGGAGCGGCTTTAGTTTTAGTGACTGCGGGTTCTGCCTGCGGCAAGTTCAGGGAACGGCTTTAGTTCTAATGACTGCGGGTTCTGGTCTGCTGCCAGTGCAGGGAACGGCTTTAGTTTTTGTGACTATGGGTTCTGGTCTGCTGCCAGTGCGGGAGCGGCTTTAGTTTTTGTGACTATGGGTTCTGGTTTGCTGCCAGTGCAGGGAACGGCTTTAGTTTTAATGACTGCGGGTTCCAGCCTGCTGCCAGTGCGGGAGCGGCTTTAGTTTTAGTGACTGGGGGTTCTGGCCTGCTGCCAGTGTGGGAGCAGCTCTAGTTTTAATCACTTTGTTATGGCCTGCTGCCAGTTCAGGGAGCTGCTTTAGATTTGATGACTGTTGGTTCCAGTCTGCTGCCAGTGCAGGGAGCGGCTTTAGTTTTAATGACTGCGGGTTCTGGCCTGCTGCCAGTGCAGGGAGCGGCTTTAGTTTTAGTGACTACGGGTTCTGGTCTGCTGCTAGAGCGGGAGCGGCTTTAGTTTTAGTGACTGCGGGTTCTCGTCTGCTGCCAGTGCAGGGAAAGGCTTTAGTTCTAATGACTGTGGGTCCTGGCCTGCTGCCTGTGTCAGTGGCTTTTAGTTTTAATAACTCCGGGTTCTGCCTGCTGCCAGTTTAGGGAACGGCTTTAGTTCAAATGACTACGGGTTCTGGCCTGCTGCCAGTGCAGGAGCGGCTTTAGTTCTAATGACTGTGGTTTCTGGCCTGCTGCCAGTGCAGGGAGAGGCTTTAGTTTTAGTGACTGCTGGTTCTGGTCTGCTGCCAGTGCAGGGAGCGGCTTTAGTTTTTGTGACTATGGGTTCTGGTCTGCTGCCAGTACAGGAGCGGCTTTAGTTTTTGTGACTATGGGTTCTGGTTTGCTGCCAGTGCAGGGAACGGCTTTAGTTTTAATGACTGCGGGTTCCAGCCTGCTGCCAGTGCGGGAGCGGCTCTAGTTTTAATGACTTTGTTCTGGCCTGCTGCCAGTTCAGGGAGCTGCTTTAGATTTAATGACTGCTGGTTCTGGCCTGCTGCCAGTGCAGGGAGAGGCTTTAGTTTTAGTGACTGCGGGTTCTGGCCTGCTGCGGGAGCGGCTTTAGTTTTAGTGACTGCGGGTTCTGGTCTGCTGCCAGTGCAGGGAGCGGCTTTAGTTTTTGTGACTATGGGTTCTGGTCTGCTGCCAGTACAGGAGCGGCTTTAGTTTTTGTGACTATGGGTTCTGGTTTGCTGCCAGTGCAGGGAACGGCTTCAGTTTTAATGACTGTGGGTTCCAGCCTGCTGCCAGTGCGGGAGCAGCTCTAGTTTTAATGACTTTGTTCTGGCCTGCTGCCAGTTCAGGGAGCTGCTTTAGATTTAATGACTGCTGGTTCCGGTCTGCTGCCAGTGCAGGGAGCGGCTTTAGTTTTAGTGACTGCGGGTTCTGCCTGCGGCAAGTTCAGGGAACGGCTTTAGTTCTAATGACTGCGGGTTCTGGTCTGCTGCCAGTGCAGGGAGCGGCTTCAGTTTTTGTGACTATGGGTTCTGGTCTGCTGCCAGTGCGGGAGCGGCTTTAGTTTTTGTGACTATGGGTTCTGGCCTGCTGCCAGTGTGGGAGTGGTTCTAGTTTTAATGACTTTGTTATGGCCTGCTGCCAGTTCAGGGAGCTACTTTAGATTTAATGACTGCTGGTTCCAGTCTGCTGACAGTGCAGGGAGCGGCTTTAGTTTTAGTGACAACGGGTTCTGGCCTGCTGCCAGTGCAGGGAGCGGCTTTAGTTTTAGTGACTGCTGGTTCTGGTCTGCTGCCACTGCAGGGAGCGGCTTTAGTTTTAGTGACTACGGGTTCTGGTCTGCTGCCAGTGCGGGAGCGGCTTTAGTTTTAATGACTGCAGGTTCCGGCCTGCTGCCAGTGCAGGGAGCGGCTTTAGTTTTAATGACTGCGGGTTCTGGACTGCTGCCAGTGCAGAGAGCGGCTTTAGTTTTAATGACTGCAGGTTCCGGCCTGCTACCAGTGTAGGGAGCGGCTTTAGTTTTAATGACTGCAGGTTCCGGCCTGCTGTCAGTGCAGGGAGCAGCTTTAGCTCCAAAAACTGTGGGTTCTTCCCTTCCGCCAGTGCAGGGAGGGGCCTCAGTGTGAGTGACAGTTGTTCTGCCTGCTAACAGTGTCGGCAGGGGCTTCAGTTTGAGTGGCAGTGGTTCTGGCCTGCTGCTGTGCTATTTGTTCTGGCCTACTGCCAGTGCAGGTAGCGACTTTAGTTTTAATGACTGCAGGTCCTGGCCTGCTGCCGATGTCGGGAGGGGCCTCAGTTTGAGTGACAGTGGTTCAGGTCTGCTACCAGTGTCGGGGGGGGGGGCTTCAGTATGAGTGACAGTGGTTCTGGCCTGCTCCCTGGAGGGGCTTCAGTTTGAGTCACTGTGGGTTCTGGCCTGCTGCCGATGTCGGAAGGGACTTCAGTTTGAGTCACTGTGGGTTCTGGCCTGCTGCCAGTGTCGGTAGGGGATTCAGTTTGAGTGACAGTGGTTCAGGCCTGGTGCCAGTGTCGGTAGGGGCTTCAGTTTGAGTCACTGTGGGTTCTAGCCTGCTCCCTGGAGGGGCTTTAGTTTGTGTGACTGTGGGTTCAGGCCTGCTACCATTGTCGGTAGGGGCTTCAGTTTGAGTGACTGTGGTTTCTGGCCTGCTGCCTGGAGGGGCTTCAGTTTGAGTGACTGTGGGTTCTGCCCTCTGCCAGTGTCGGTAGGGGCTTCAGTTTGAGTGGCAGTGGTTCTGGCTTGGTGCCGGGTGGGGCTTCAGTTTGAGTGACTGTGGGTTCTGCCCGCTGCCAGTGTCGGTAGGGGCTTCAGTTTGAGTGGCAGTGGTTCTGGCCGGGTGGGGATTCAGTTTGAGTGACTGTGAGTTCTGCCTGCTGCCAGTGTTGGTAGGGGCTTCAGTTTGAGTGGCAGTGGTTCTGGCCTGCTGCCTGGAGGGGCTTCAGTTTGAGTGACTGGGGGTTCTGCTGCTCCCTGGAGGGGCTTCAGTTTGAGTGACTGTGGGTTCTGGCCTGCTCCCTGGAGGGGCTTCAGTTTGAGTGACTGTGGGTTCTGCCCGCTGCCAGTGTCGGTAGGGGCTTCAGTTTGAGTTACAGTGGTTCTGGCTTGGTGCCGGGCAGGTCTTCAGTTTGAGTGACTCTGGGTTCTGGCCTGGTGCCGGGCGGAGCTTCAGTTTGAGTTTCAGTGGTTCTGGCCGTCTCCCTGGAGGGGCTTCAGTTTGAGTGACAGTGGTTCTGGCCGTCTCCCTGGAGGGGCTTCAGTTTGAGTGACAGTGGTTCTGGCCGTCTCCCTGGAGGGGCTTCAGTTTGAGTGACTGTGGGTTCTGGCTTGCTGCCCTGCTGTACCGAGAGGGGCTTCAGTTTGAGTGGCAGTGGTTCTGGCCTGATGCCTGGAGGGGCTTCAGTTTGAGTGACTGTGGGTTCTGCCCGTGTCGGTAGGAGCTTCAGTTTGAGTGGCAGTGGTTCTGGCCTGGTGCTCGGTGGGGCTTCAGTTTGAGTGGTAGTTGTCCTATGCTGCTGCTAGTGACTGTGAGGGCATCTAGCATTTATGGTGGTAACCGCAGGAACCCTGCTTCTTTATATAGTCTCTATCAGGACGTTCATTTACTGCAGCTTTTCATATGCATTTATTTTCTAAGAGGGCTTACCTGCGAGTGGGGCTTCAGGTGCCTTTCCCTCCTGTCATCCCTTCAGTGAGGACATTTACTCCTTTTCTCTGTATGTTGTCATATGTGGAATTACCAATGACATTACGAGTGATGTCATTTATGATGTCACCTGTTTAGATTATGAACAGTGCATTGGTGGTGATGTGTTGTGACTGTGAAGTTAATCCTAACTGAGGAATTTCATTGTTGTTTATATGGCCTGGTCCTGTCCGGGTTTTGCACTGGCAGTAAAAACAAGCCTTGACAAAGCCAATAGATCTTGCCATTGGGGCCTATTGGCTCAGCCAATGGCTTTTAGCTAACCTGTGCATCATCTCCTCAGGTGCTTGAGAAGGGGACGGTAGGTGTTGTAGGAAGGTTAAGGCTCATATGAACCTGGAAAGAGGAGGAGGGCAAGAAGAAAGAGTTGAGTAGGCAAGGATGGCGAAGCTGACCGTAAGGGCAAAATAGTTCATTTATTTATAAATTGTTTTCTATAGCACAAAACTCGACCCGTCCAGGTTTCAAAGCGCTATACGAAACTTTGATATAAGAAACACAGAGGAAGTCCGTGGTGATATAAATACAGAGCACAGTACAATGCCTTGCAAAACAGGAGTATAAGAAACAATTGTGCTGAGACGGTTAGACGCATCACATTAGCAAACGAAGTAATCATTGAGTAGGAGACAGCAAAGGTGTAATAACAGCATGGGGATAAAAGACCCAGCGAATCAATCTCAGAGCGATGCACCAAACACGTGCCTAGAAAAGTACAGAAAGCGCTGAGTGGAACAGGGAGAGGGTGCTGTAAACGAGCATTTACAACAGGTGTAAAATGAACAACGCAGTCCAGGAAGATGTCAGCGAGATGTAAGGAAGGGCACTTTTGTGGCAACCCAGCTGAGCGCCTGGGAGGAGGTAACTGGGTAAAGCGGAATTAAGTAGTAATTATATCATGAACTGGGAGTCACCTGTAACCCCTGAGCTCACGTAAGACAAGGTGCATAGATCTAATTAACAGAGGCTCCTGAGCACTGCAGACAGAAAGGGTGTTATGCAGCTGCAGGAAGGATTTCCAGGACAGTCTGTTTTTAGAAGATAATTGAAGCACAGAAAGGAGGGGTGTTCCTGACTTAGGAGAGTTGCCCGAGAAAGGTCCGTGCAAGATGCACTTCTTGAAAAGTGGGGTACAGGTATTTTTTTTATTTTTCTAGGATTACATGTTTCGTGAACTTCTGAGAATGGTAATGGTGAGTGCAGTGGCGGCTCCTCAGCTAAGGCTGAGGAGCGTCGCCCCACTGCTGCTTTTCAGCAGTTTAAAAAAAGGGAAAAAAACCTCACTGTTATTATCATTTTTACTGCTGCAGCAGCAGCTTTGCGGGGCGGGCTGCTCTGCTCAAAAAGCAGGGGGAGGAGTGGTGGCACTCTGTAAGTGCGCATGAATGTTGACTGGCCGTCTTGGGCCCGCCAAACAGTCATGCGCACTTTGCATGTTCTCCACCCAGGCTGTATTACAGCCTGGGTGGAGAAAATGCCCAGGCTCCCAGTCCCCGTCTGAGCGCCGAACCACGGTGCTCAGAGCAATACGGTAAGTTTGTTTTTAATTTTTTACACCCTCTTCCCGCCCCACCCTGCCACCCCTGATCCGTGCCAGCCGCCACTGGGGGAGTGTTGACATGTATCCAGACCTCCTTTAATCACAACGTAAAGTTGTGGCTACGTTGAGGCACTGGACATGGCAAGCAGTGGCGCTGCATAAAACGAACACAACATGTTAGCTTTGCATTTAATAAGCATATTACTAAAATCACATTCTTGCACAATAATTAGGCGCTTTATATTAACACCGAAATAAGGTGCTCGAGGTTACGTCATACAGGGGGGCTCAGAGGATGTCTCCCCCCCAGCTCATTTGCAGATTCTGTCCATTGTGTTGTGTGTGGCCCCGGGGGATTAGCGCGGGCTGTGCGCGCGGCGCTGCAATAAAGACACGGGACACTGTGGCTCTGGTTAGCGGGCCGCTAATGCCGTCTCCCGGCCTCGCCCTCTTCTTTATTTCCTACGTCACGCCAGCCGGCGGGAACGCAGGGGTGGGCCCTAATAGCGTGCGTTGGCAGCCGCCAACTAGCACGCTAACTCATCACATCCCATCCTAACTCGGTCCTTGACAGCTTCCCCAGAGTCACTTATTTGACATGCGAAGTCTCTCAGCCGACTGCTGGGTGCGGGGTTGTTTCTCAACGCATACCTGTGATTGCTTCTGCTGGGCCTCTGCTCACCGGATGGGTCCGCGGGCATCTGCTGCTCCACTATTGCCCCTCGGGCCCCTCCCAGCTCTCTTGGCGATGACTCTTCCCCAGCATCTCTGTCCTGTGACTCGATGGGTTCCTGGATGCTGATGTCCGGCTCACCAAGTCCACAATTTAATTCGGCATCCGGCGCTGGGCAGTCAACTCTTTTGAACCATGATATGTTGCGTGTTACTGTCTCTCCTTCTCTCTCCACCGAAACCATCGTTCCATTCACTCCAACCACAGTCTAATACCCTGGCTCATAGCGAGTCCGAAACTTCCCTCCTGGTCTCCGGTCTTTTATGATCACAACATCTCCTTCGCCTAACTGCAGGGTTATCGCTCTCCTTGTTCGGCTGGTTGCTAGGTTGTGCTCTTCTCTTCTCTCCCGGGCGCCTTCCTCGTCGAATGGTGGGGGAGTCCAGCCTGGAGTGGTGGGTAGGCTGTCCCTGCGGGTCCCATTGAACATTACTGCAAATGGGGCTTGTCGTGTGGAGCTATGAGGAGTGCTCCGGTACTCTCGAAGAAAGTCCTGTAGTTGTTGCTGAGGATTTGCTTGCTCGGCCACAGCAATGCGGATGACTTTGTTAATAGTTCTCATGAACCTTTCAATGTCACCATTTGCCTCGCGGCCACTGAGGGTGATCCGCCTGTGCCGAATGCCTTGACGTTTCAGAAATTCCTGGAATTCATGCCCATGGAGACGGGGGCCCGTTGTCGCTCCGGACTTCTTCAGGGAACCCGAACATAGCGAATATTTTGTCTAAGACTGGGCCGACCTGGGCGAATGCAGTAGAGCTGACGATCTCAACCAGAGGATACTTGGAATAGCTGTCCATCAGAGCCAGGGTGAACCTCCCATCTGGGAAGCTTCCGAAGTCGATGCTTATCTTCTCCCATGGCTTTGTCCCTCGCTCCTCTGTTTGGATCGGCGCCGGTCTCTCAGGGGCACTTGTTATTTGGCAGGACGGGCATCTTCGTACTAGTTCCGCCACTCGAGCATCCAGTCCAGGGAACCAGACTTTTTCTCGCATTCTTGCTTTCATTTTCACTACCCCTTGGTGCCCAATATGGGCTAACTGGGTGGCTCGCAACTGGAGTGATGCAGGAATGACAACTCGTTGCCCTCTCAGTAGGATCCCATTTTGGGTGATGCTCAACTCATTCCTGACTCACCACATGTGCAGTAGACTCTCTTTTTCCGGGCCCGACCATGCATTGGCCGTTTGGATGAACTGATGCCAGTGTCCGCCTTGGACGGCTGTCCGAACTCTGTCGACCACTGGGTCTGCCGCTGCAGCTGCAGCTGCAGCTACTTCCTCCAGAGTCATTGCACGGGGGCAGGTAAGCGACGAAACCATGTCCATGTGCGCCTCGGTGTCCAGGGTGTCCTGGTCCTCCTCTTTCTCATCTTGTGGATCCGGATGTCTCAATAGGAAATCAGCAGGGCTTTTGGCTCCTGGCCGGTAGGCCACTTCCATTTCGTATTGTTGCAGGCCGATAGCCCACCGCCCGATGCGTGGAGGCGGGTGGGGTGCTGAACCTCTGAATAGTGGCACCAGGGGTTGGTGGTCCGTAATGACCTTAAACGGGTTGCCACAGATGTAGAGGTGAAAGTGCCTGCATGCCCAACGGATTGCGAGGGCCTCCCTCTCGATCTGCGCATATCGCTTTTCGGTTGGTGACAGCGCTTTGCTGGCATATGCCAGAGTGGCCCACCTGCCAGGTTCTTGCTCCTGGGTAAAGACTGCCCCTAGTCCTACGGGGCTGGCGTCGACTAATAGCTCTGTCCGCTTCGCTGGATCAAAGTATACCAGGGTCGCCTGGTCGAGGAGAGTGCTCTTGACGGTTTGAAACGCTGCTTCTTCGGTGGATCCCCACTGCCACATGGCGTCCGTTCGGGTGAGGTTTCGCAGGGGCTCTGCAATGGTGGCAAGATCTGGAATGAAACGGCCACAGTATGTCGCCATCCCGAGGAAACTGCGCACTTCAGCTACAGTTTGTGGCGCTGGCGCATTCTTGATAGCTTGGGACTTCCGTGGGTCTACTTGAATGCCTTCCTGTGTGAATGTATATCCGAAGAACTCTATCCTTTGCTGAAACAACAGACATTTTTCTCGATGCAGGGTGACCCCATGGTCATGGAGCCTTTACAGCATGGCCCTTAGATGCTTGTAGTGTTCCTCCGCCGTCTTCGAGTGGATGAGGATATCATCACTCACATTCAGTACATTGGGCAGTCCGACCAGAATCTCTTTCACGGCATTCTGAAAAATCTCTGCGGCTGACGATATGCCGAAGCTTAGGTGTTTGTATCGCCTGAGTCCTAAATGGGTACTGAACATGGTGATATACCTGCTCTCTTTGCCAAGTGCCATTTGATGATAGCCTGCGTTCAGGTCCAGCTTCGAGAACCATTTGGATCCGTTAAGATCAGCCACTATGTCGTGCATTGTTGGAGTTATGTGGCGTTCCCGCCTGATCGCCTTATTAGGGAGGCGCATATCTGTGCAGATCCTAATCTTCCCTGGCTGGCGGGGTTTTTCAGCGATTACCATTGGAGATACCCATGGAGTGGGACCGGAGACCTTTTCTATTACGCCTTGATCCTCCAGTTTCTGCAGCTCTTCTTCTACTACCGGTCGAAGATGAAAAGGGATCCTCCTATGCCTTAGGGCCATTGGTTTGACAGTTGTGTCAATGTGTAGCTTCACGGGCTCCCTTTCATTTTTCCTAGGCCAGTGAACAGGTCTTTGAACTGGTCCAACAGGTCTTTCGTCTGGTCAGCCTGCACACTCTTCGCGAATGTCATCAGCCCCAGATCTTCAGCTGCATGGCTGCTTAATAGGGTGTCTGCTTCCTGGTTGATTACGTGGATGTCGATCGTGATCTCAGCATCCTCGTGTCGGACAGGATACCGTCATTTTCCTCGGAGCGGTAGTGGTGACGTGCTTCCATACGCAAAGATCTTCGTCTTCGATGGCCGGAGGTCTGGCTTTGGTCGTAGCTTGTTATACTGTTGTATCCCCATTACTGTAACTGAGGCACCTGTGTCGATGACCGCGCTGACTTCCGATCCCGCTTTGTGCACTTTGCATCTGGGCTGCGGCCGCCTTCTTCTCTTCAGTGCTCGGGTGAGACGAGACTAAGTATGTCTCTTCTTCATCCTCGGACGAGTGTCCTCCAGCATTGGTAGACGTTTCGTCCACTTTTCGTCTCAATTTGCGCAGATGTCAGCGACATGCTTGATAGCTGGCGAACCAGTTTCCTCCCTGGCATCGGTCTCCTCCCCTCTTTCCGTTGCCCTTTTCTCCGGCACACCGATGCAAAATGGTTGGCAACACCACAGTTCGTGCACGTCTTCCCTCTGGCCGGGCACGCTTGTGCCGGGTGCTCCTCGTATCCGCAGTACCCACACTGGCCTTTTGACGTGGTGAGTGGGCGATCCCGTGGTTTCCTGTCTTTGTCTTTCACTCTGACTGCGTCGGTCCGTTCCGTCTTTACATTGACGCTCTTGTCCGTGTTGCGCACCAGGGCCAGGTCCATCTCTTCCGCACGCGCGGCTGACAGGTCATGTGACCGTGCCATCACTAGTATGTCCGCCATTGGTATATTGGGTTGACGCAGTATGAGGCCACGTAACATCTTGCTGCGAATGCCTAGAATTAACTGCGCTCTGATCTCTTCCGCCGCTCTGTCACCTGCGAGGTGCGTGCTGGCAAGTTCTCGCAGTCTGGCATGAAATGCGTCCACTGATTCCCCCTCCTTCTGCCGGGCCTGTCGAAGCTTAAAGTGCTCGAAATCCGGATTGAGCTGTGGGTCGAAATGCGCATTGAGCGCTGTCACGGCTGCTGTGTAGTCGTTGGCGAGTCCTGTGTTGGGGAGATGCTTGAAAAGCATATATATTTCTTCCCCTGCATAGTGGAGTAACAACAATCGTTTTACAGCGCCATCCATTTCTCGGGTGGCGATGAAATAATTTTCCAGGCGTCCCAACCAGACTTGCCAGCGTGGCGCACGCGGTAGCCGGATCAGCTGACTCGCTAAAGGCGGCAAAACACCAGACGGTGGGTGCTTTGGCATGATCCTGGCTGCAGCCTGCACCCCTTCCTCTTGATCGCCCATGATCTATGCTGTTGCTCCTGTGGGTGCGTGCGTCACCCTTATCGTGGGGAAAATGATGGTCAAATTGTTATGTTCGCTGGTCGTGAGTTCTGTCACAGTAGATGGCCCTTGATGTAGTGTGTGTGTGGGTCCACCCAGTGTGCCAGCCTTGCCTCCAGCAGGTCTCCTCACCGCACGGGCACTGCTCCCAGCGCTGCTCACTCCCCTAAGCCACCTGCAGGTTGCTGCAGCAGGGATCACGATCCGAACTGGGCCCCTGCCGCCCACGTGGTCGTCCCCTCAGCGTGTGCCTGTCCAGTAGACCAGCCGGTCCTCCTTCACTGCACCGCCGTGTGTTGGCGTCGTGCAGTGCACTCCTGTGATGAGCGCGGCCGTTCCGCCTCGTCGCCAGTGTTGTGTGTGGCCCCGGGGGATTAGCGCGGGCTGTGCGCGTGGCGCTGCAATAAAGACACAGGACACTGTGGCTCTGGTTAGCGGGCCGCGAATGCCGTCTCCCGGCCTCGCCCCCTCCTTTATTTCCTACGTCACGCCGGCCGGCATGAACGCAGGGGTGGGCCCTAATAGCGTGCGTTGGCAGCCGCCAACTAGCACGCTAACTCATCACACATTGCAGCTTTGAGTAGGCCAGTGGTGTTGCTAAACCAGAAATATGAGTACCTGGCAGTACTCACGTATAGCGCTTATACCACTTGGGGCACTCGAGAGCAAGTTGTGAGTGGACTTGTTTCCACTGTTTAAGAACAACACAATGAATACATTTTAGGACATTTTCAACCACAGAGTCGCAACCAAAAGTAAAAAGAAATCTCTTCCACCTTGGAACGTGTTGACAATTAGGAAAAAAAAACAAAAAACCAGGACGGGGCTAATTGGAGAACTCTTTCCTTAATTAAAGCTGACTCGATTACGGACGGAGTAAAACAAAATGTGGAGGCTGCTTCCTGAGAGGTGCTGAAGCATCTGGGGTGGGGGATGGAGGGGGTGCTTTTTTGAACAAAGAAAGTTGCAAATGATGTTTTCTCTGCTTTCATTTAATGTACGATTAAGATGCCATTGTTCAGAGGATATTTACATATGCATGGCACAGGCCCATTATGCAGAAGAAGCAAGCGTTGTGTTAACTGACAGTGTGCTCTCGTTTCAGAGGTGGGGGCGGTGAGTCGGGCTGAAGCTTTGGGAGACCCCCAAGATCTCCGATCGAACTGATGTTTAATGACTAATGCTGCTCTGCGAACGAGTCCCATGTCACGAGAGTGACTTTAGTCAGCCCCGGTTTGTCAACCATCAGTACTAAGCATGTCGGGACTTGTAGTTAAACGTTGCTCATCCAAACGTGGGACTACAAGTCCCGGCATGCGTGGTGCTGTTGGCTACGAGTATAGCACTTTGAGACGGAGAGTGTGTGTGTGTGTCACACGAGGCCAAGATGCTGCATCACTCCTTGTTGGGGTGCGAACAATTCTCCTTGATTCATTATACACTATCTGAGCCCCTCAGCCCCGGGCCTTTGATCAAGATAGATCGCCGACAGTCGTGACATAAATGTGTGGGGGCATTGCGGCATCGCCTGCATTATTGTGTTAAAAGCTGTAAGGTAACAATAACGTAAAGGAAGTTGTCAAGCAATTCCTCGTACACAGATGCGACCTGACTCAGCGCCACGAAGACCCGCTGAGGCGCACATTCTCGTGGTGTCTCGTGCCTTGGTGGCATTTCAGTCACTGTTCCAACATCTTTTTTTTTCTTCTAGATTTGAAACCCAATATGTTAAGGATTACTTAATTCTTCATTTGTTTAATTTTGTGTGCTTGTATAGTGGCATCTGAGGAAATAAAACGATCTACAAAATACTTCCATTTGACCCTGAACGATTTGAATAAATATGCAGAATTCAGAAGTCGAAGCTATAGCCACTGACGTCAATGCTGTGTGTGTGCTGACATCACCATGAATCCTTTTACTTAGCACAGATATTCCCCGTTCACCCACATTCATAAGTCCACAGTTGGCAATATCTATGGAACACCATGCCATAAATGTATCCCCATTACTGACACGTTTTGAAATAATTATTTAAAATCATTCAAAATAAGAACAACCAAGTTGTTTCTTCTGTTGTCACTATGAAACCAGAAATAATGAAAAATTTAAACAAACGAATGAAATGTGTGTTAGAACATTGCTTTGAGCTGTGAAATAAAAAGAACCTGAAATAGTGATTAAACCCTCAGCAGGATGGGGGAGACCCCTGTAAAACAAGATAAAGAGCCCCCTGGAACTCTCTAATTTGTGTCGCCTCCTGTGAGTGGGTGTCTGTTGTCTATCTATAGGAGTGAAGCTTAGTCAGTAAGATATGGGGGGCGTGAATCTCAAATTTCCTAACTCAAAGAACAGTGGGATGCAGGGTGGAGGAGTGAGTGACCAAGGTTCGGGATGGACAGTTTCCTTGAAGAGAAGGGTCAGTACTGATCTGCACTGTGTGCTCCTCTATCTAGAGTGGCACAGTAGAGTGAAAGCCGATCGATTGGTATGTTACCCCGAGAGATTGCTACTGGTGAAACTATTCATAAGCATTCACTCTATCACCTTTTGAGTGTTTGATTGCCAGTAGCGTGCCTGGAAACTTGAGACTGGCACAGCTTGCCAAGCCTTCTACTGCCAATATTTGTGAATTCCAAAAGCATTAAATTTATACGCATTCAAGGTGTACTGCTTTGGATATAGATTTTCTACTTTTTTGGTAAACCGATTTTATATATATATATATATATATATATATATGGTAACGGACACCCAAAGCAGTTTGGCAAAGTTTATTGTTCACACTCCTCCGTTTAATATATGTGTGTGTATATATATATATATATATATATATGTATTGAACAAGTAAAACCCTCTTAGTGAAATGAGAACAACAAGAAACGCAGACATAGCAGACCCGACTCAGCACCCCCAGACCCAACTACTAAACCAAGACTGCATCTGAGGGGTGTCACACCACAAACCCCCCTGCTGAGGCTACACCTCTGACTGTCCCACCTGAACCTCATAGTTATCCCTGGGAACTCATGACTACTGTCACATACAACACAGAGGACTTGAGTCCCTACCATACGATCACTTATTTTAAATGTATTTTCACTGCACGCACTGTTCTCCGTCTTTGCTACAAGAAGCATTGATGGTAGAGTTGCGAAATCAGTGCATGTGGGCAGGGCTCCATGTTTCTAGATCTCGCCTTTTACAAATCATTTTAGGAAGTGGCTGGCAGCCCCATGTATTAAGTTCAAGTCACATATAGAGGAAGGCACGAAGGCAATTAATTAATAGGATGAGCCGAACCATGCGCCTGGCTTGGCTTTGAGAGTCCATGCAAGAGCTGAGCCATGAAAACGGTTGCCATGTATATTATGCAACATATTTTTACATATTGTAAAAATATGATACACTTTTTGGAATTTTGAAGCGATTGCATGTCTTTAACACGTGGGAGTGTTTCACCTTAGTACATTGGTTCCCAAACTTTTTTGACCTCCAGCTCCCTTGAGCTATTGGCTGTGGCTCGCTCCCTATTATGTTAATATTTTTGGGTGGGTGGAGGGAATGTAAGCCCAGCCTCGAGAGTACTTCAGTTTTTCTCCCTGAAAATAATTGGGGTGAAGCCGATGAAGGTATTATAATCATGGAGTCTGTGAAAGTGTGTCGATGGTAGGCTATGATGTGTGTGACAGGTCATGGTAAGACTTTTAGGTAGTACTTGCATGTAGTCATTTTACTCACAAATGAGTTTTGAAGAACTATTGCTTTCACACCAGACTTTGCGTGCATGTGTGTGTGGTGCTCTGTCACTAACCTAGGTTGCACTATGCAACAAACTGCATTGTTTGCATAGATGGGGGAAATGTGGCATCGTGCCTGAATAGTGTGCTGGTGCAGGTTGTATTATGAGGCATGTGAAATTCTGGAAGCATGGAATGGAGCAGTGGCAATCACAAAAGGGATCCCAGTGGAGGTGCCATGCAAGTCCTACAAATAAATATGAAAGTCCAGACTCTACCAGTGTGTCTTTCTTGAGTACTAGTAAGACTGCCAGCACGAGCACTTATACTAGAATCACAGCTAGGAACGACAATATTGCCTATAAACTATCCACGACCTTGACACCCTTTTCTCACACTTTGAGGCCATTGGATGAGCTAGCCACAATTAAAGAAGTCACTTCAGCTGCTTTCCAGAGTAGCTTGTGAAAACAGACCGTAGGAGTAGCACGTGAAAACAGACTGCAGAAACAATCTTTACAAGAGCAGATTACAAAACAGACTACCAAAATCTTCATATTACATTAACATTTCCCACAAACATTTCTCCTTGCACCTTATTTTTTTATTTTTATTTATTTTAAAGGTTTTATATAGCGCTGGCTAGACCCGGAGGTATCAGAGCGCTTTACATGAGTATCAGACCATAATTGCAGGTTACATCGTTACAAAGGTTACACAGTTATTTGAGCCTGGCAACATAGTGACAAGTAAGGTCGAGACAAACAAAAAGGACATATACGTAAGGGAAAAAGCAGGCAAGGGGAGAGATTCAGGGGAGGGGGGGGAAGAGCAGGGGAAGTAGACAGAGAATGGAGGAGGGAAAGAGGAGGGGAGGGTGAGAGACAGCATGGAAAGAGGAGGGGAGGGTGAGAGACAGCATGGAAAGAGGAGGGGGGAGGGTGACAGGGACACAAACTGGTAGACGAGTCAGAGCTGCGTCCAAAGTCCAGTAAGCTGTGATCCCAGGGAAATGGTATCACCTAAAATGCATGTCGAATTTTCAGAGAAACTGGTTTATGTACGGCCCAGATTTTGGTAGAATTTATTTCCAAGACTACCAAAAGACATTTAAACAGATTATATTTTCACATGTGACGAACACTGGTCTTTGCAGCCGTGCCTCACTATGGAAAGGTTGGTGGCCTGAAAATAGGTATAGCGGCGGCCCAGCTAAACATCTGTTTATCTATTGAGGAATGCGTGCACGTGCATACATGAGAGCATGTGACATCTGAACACAAAAGCAGGAAGACGCAAAAAGAATTAGCGTTCTTTAAAGGATTGTGTTTATGTTATTTAATCTCCGAAACTTCGTAGAATTCTTACCTCACAAAAACACAGGACACAGGTCAAGAGTGTGCTGCTGTACACTGAAGGCTTCTTCAAAGGCACCAGTGGCTCCCAACCTGTGTGCTTGGTGCGGGGCGCCCGTGGCTAGTTTTTACGGCGCACTGGGGTGCCGCAGCGCACAGATTTGGAACCACTGCCTTAGTACATCAGAGTATAGCACAGCATATTGTATTGTATTGTAATTGCATTTATATAGCTCTTACTACCCCTGACGAGGAGTCGAAGCGCTTTTTCGGTGAGTAGCATGCTACTCCGGAACCCACAAAGGATTAGTGTTAATTAGTATAGTGAAATATGAAAGTAATTTGAGTGGTGGACATGTTAGTCTGCTATTTGGATCGAGAAGGATAATGGAGGGATAGAGGAGGGAAAAAGGTATGCATTTATATAGCTCTTGCTACCCCTGATGGGTGTTGAAGCGTTTTTTCGGCGAGTAGCACGCTACTCCGGAACCCATAAAGGATTAGTGTGAATTAGTTTAGTGAAATATGAAAGTAATTTGAGTGGTGGACATGTTAGTCAGTTATTTGGATTGAGAAGGATAGCGGAGGGGTAGAGTAGGGAAAAAGGTTTGCATTTATATAGCTCTTGCTACCCCTGATGGGGTGTTGAAGCGTTTATTCGGCGAGTATCACGCTACTCCGGAACCCATAAAGGATTAGTGTGAATTAGTATAGTGAAACATGAAGGTAATTTGAATGGTGGATATGTTAGTCAGTTATTTGCATTGAGAAGGATAGCAGAGGGAAAAAGGTTTGCATTTATAAAGTGCTTGCTACCCCTGATGAGGTGTTGAAGCTCTTTTTTGGCGAGTAGCACGCTACTCTGGAACCCATAAAGGATTAGTTATGAATTAGCATAGTGAAATATGAAATTAATTTGAGAGGTGGACATATTAGTCCGTTATTTGGAATGAAAGGGATAGTAGAGGGATAGAAGAAGGAATGGTTTAGACATTATTTTTTTTTTATAATTTAAAGTGATAGTTTTTAGAAACATTGACAGCTCGTCACCCAACGACAATGCCATTAGTGAACCAGGATGCAAGCCAGCAGTCATGTAAACCCTAAATGTGTCATAGATTCTTACGAAAGATGGAGCAGCATTACAGTCTAGCACTGCTTAATTTGTTAAAAAAAAGTGCCAGGGCCCTCATCAGGGGGCCACCCCAGTTTTCACCACCCATTGCCACTGCCAGCGCTGCCATCACAGTACCTACAGAACTACTAACCATAACACTGCAAAACATGTGACAATTAAGACTGTTCAAGGGCCCCAAAGATGTAAGAATGGTTTGGGAGGCAGGTATTAGTTATTTTGTAATGTATATTGAATTAATAAATAAGTGGTGTTCTGCTAATCGCTAAATTCCACAAACAGCGCCATCATCTGGCAGCTGTCATATGTGCCAGTGTTGACAATCAGTGCCGGTGCAAAGCACCAGAAACCACAGGATCAAATTAAGCACTGCAGTCTAGCAAATCAAACATAAGAGGTGATTGTACAGCACACATCCTAAAATGAACTATTTTAAAGGGTGTGCATATGTGATAATAAAGAAATAAGAGGCTCTGTGAAGTAAAATATTTGTCTATGATCACACATTTTGGAGAAGCAGGTAAGCCAGTATTTATTCCCGTTTATCTGGTTTCACATGTTAAAATTCAACCACTAGATGTATATTTCTGTCGCTTTCTCGTTTTTCATTCTTGGCTTCAAAAACCAACACCGAGTTAGCAGGCCCCACTCAAGGCCCATAGACCCAACTACCAAGCCAAGAATGCATTTATTTGGGGAGGTGTCGCACCCCAAAAACCCAGCATTAAGCTACACCCCTGTCTATCTCTCTTCCGTGCTCTTGAGTTCATAGCTTTCCTCCATTTTCATGCTTGTCTCACACAGGAGCATTTCTGTTTCTTAGTGATATGATTGGATCACGTATCCTTCCACTATTGATGTCATACCTTTATTGGCAGTGATTATGGGGGATTATTTTCTTTCCTCTCTATCTCGCTGCTCTTCTTCGCCCCCCATCCATCTCTTTATTAACCTCCCACTTTGCCATTGCCATCTAATGGTCCCTCGTCCCCTTGATTCCCTTGTACTTTGATGAATATCTGCATCAATCTTGAAATATGCCCATTCTAATTTTTTTAAATTCATTTCAGGATGGCCACCGTGAAGGCACATGCACATATGTATGGTAGGCATGTTCCAATGCAATTTGTTATATTTGAACAAATCCCATTAGAAAATGGCTGTCACGGATGCAATTGCATCCACAGCAGCCATCTTTGATTGGGATTTCTTCAAATATTATAAAATGCATTTTTATTTGAGAGTTTTATATAGCGCTAGCTAGATTTGAAGGTATCAGAGCGTTTTACAACAGTAAATGTTCACATCAAAGATAACCATTCTATACAGGGCATCTGAGTCAGAGCGTTTCACAACAGTAAATATTCACAACATAGACAAGTATAGCAGACATTTATTATAGAGCTAGCTAGACCCAAAGGCATCAGAGCGCTTCACATGCCATGCGACAATGTCCACAAGAGGCACACGAGGGGATCCACAAGAGTCAAAGTTGGCCTCTGTCCCAAAAGCACCAGCAAATGTGACAAGACAAGGACTCAAAGACATATATATGTGTGTATATATATATATATATATATATATGTGTATATATATATATATATATATATTTCACCGTGTATGCCCCTCCTCCTTGGTAAAGCCAAAAAGAAGGGCACAAACTCCACTTTTGATTTACGCGTGTTTATTCTTCACCACAGCATACAGTCCTTACGCGTTTCGGTCAACGAGTGACCTTGATCACATCCTGACAACGCTTTGCGGCCTTTCTAAAATACCAACCCATTTTGTAATGTAATTACTATTTTCATAGACATAGTGAACAGACTGTTTTGCAAGGTTGCTACATTTGAGCTCATCATATTCCACCCCATATGGGGACATTTCAGCCTCGCTGAACAATTCATAAATATTTACAAATAAATACATGTCTTATGTATAAATAAATAAATACATATATATCCTCAGCACTTTTTTTGGGTTTAGTTCAAATTATTTAACTATTTCATTTTGCTGAAAGCCTCTGTAGATGTAACCATCCATTTGATGTGCATTTTGGATCGGTTGTTTTATACCCGCATGAATGCAGTTGAACAAAAAATGTTTTCTTTTTTTTCCACAGTAAGCTCAAATGTTATATAATCTCATGTTACCATACATAGCCATTCTGCGTATTAGTATCACATAACCATAAAATTGGAGAGCCTGACACAAACATGAGCAATAAGCAGCAATATAAAGTGCAAACGTAGCCTGATAAATAAAGTGCTTGTTGTACTTCCCACTGACTAAAGTGCAAGTAGCTATAAAAGTGCTTAAATGCTTAATAGTGCAAAATTGAATTATCATACTCCTTCTTTGGGGAGTGTCACACTGAAAAACATCTTTTTTTTTTTTTTTTTTTTTTAAATAATGAATTTTTCTATTTTTAAAATATTTTTGGGTTTTTCATAAATTAGGTTAAAACTCCTGGCGGTATGCTTTGGAGCCACTTGACATCTTGTCTATTAACTATTTATTATTTAGATTAATCTAGCTTAGTACTCCAAGTGACTCTTATTTATAGTTCTCTCTGTGTGCTCATGCCTGGCTATAACTCTGTCAAGAAATACCAAGTCTTCATTACTGAGTCTGTCTCTTCTGATTCTACATTGGTGGGGTTAAACGCTCATTGTTTCAATTTTTACCATTGAGGAGAGCAATTATAGAAAGTTATGTAAATCTTCGTTGTTGTTCATTACAAATCGTGTCTTGCTGTCTAGCTCTAATATCTTGCGAGTCTCGAGCTGACGTAGCAGTCTCTCTCTCTTTCCCCCTCGTCTGAGGCTAGGGACCGCATGAACAACAAAGTATCTTAGGCAGTCAAGATTGTTGCCATGCACCAGTGGCGGCTGGTGGAATTTGAAACTGGTGGGGCGTATGCAGAACGAATCAACGTATGCGAGCGCAGCGAGCGAGCCCGACGGCAATAAGGGGGGTTCGGGGGTTCTCCCCCCGTGAAGAAATTTAAAAAAAATTGGCATCTTTTTGGTGCGATTTTCAGCATTATTTCTGTGATAAATGGACTAAAAATTCAGTTCTTCTAGGCATTCATAAAAGAAAACTCATACATTATTTCAGAGAATTTCTGGGTTGCCAAGCAAGTCTGACTTCTGAAGAGGGCTAGGGTACTAAGCAAGACTGCTTTGGCTCTACCCTTTCCAATAGAAAACACTAGTTAGTGATGTGAACAAGTTCAATGGACAAACCTGGGGTCAAGGGAGAGTCTCTCTCCTGAGAAAGAAATTTAAAAAAGATTGGCAAATGGTGCATTTTAAAGCAAATGAATGCAGCGATAAAGCAAGGCTTATTAAGCAGTGGGAACGTATAGTCTTGAAATATTAAACACATTAAAAACTGCCCCGTATCTTCTTGCATTAATTTGTTCAACAGTTACTGTAATATGTAAATTGTTCTGCATGACAACTTTAGCCCTTTAAAATGTATGCTTGCCCAGTGTCTTGCACTGCATGCAGCATTAACTTTGGAAAAATATGCTCTAACCAGACTTCGGAAGCACCCACAGCTGCTGGCTGTAACCAGTCATATAGAAATATGTGCAGACAGGTCTGAAAAAAGTGGGTGCCTCCTATAAAGGAACATGCCAAATACATTTCTGTGATTCCCATAGTGTGCCATCAGACCGGTATTTTGGTTTCTCTCTGAGATGTAATTTTATCCAGATAAATGGCACAGCAACTGACATACGCCTAAAGCCTGTCAGTATGATTGGCTTTGTCACTGGGTGTTAGCTGTTTAAGATAAATGAGTAACAACAATGATTTCTTATAAATAATTAACATTGAAAATGTTTAAATTCTGAACTTCTGAAATAGTGAGTCTGTGAATTAAATAGCATTGAGGCCTGTGAAAGGAGTTTTGGCCTTCAATTATGTGTGCTTTATGTTAGATATGTATCCTCTTTTTCTCTGCATATCTTGTCCATCTGCACATCTTCAACCCCCTCTCTTTCCTCTTCAGCATCCTCTTTTCACTCTTCCCCGAATGCCCTTCCTCACATCTCTGTCACTTGACCGCCCACAACATGCACTGCACTCCCTCAAATATAAGCACCTTAATTTCTCTTACTTTTGCCTTGCAAATATTTTGACATCAGTGTCCCCCCATCACACTCATGTCCACAGAATTTCAGTTGCAAATGGAATACACAAACATTGTTCTGTGTGCTCTGCAGTGAGGCCAACCCACTGACAGGCACTTTGTTTGGCTTTAGCCTTAGCGCTTACATGCTCAATCAAAGCCCCTCATAAACACCTGGCATGGCTCAAGCCTCAAAGTATGCACAGAAAAAAATACAGATAAACAACACCAACCTAGGCAGATATCTTCGCAGCCCAGCCGGGGGACCAGCACATATAAACATAGCTGCCAAGGTTTCAGATGGCTTATTCGTGACAATTTTCATAATTTCAGTGTAATTATGAGTGACATTCCTCAACTATGAGTTACACTTTCTCACAAGCAAAATCAAGCCAAGGGAAACATATAAATATCAGAAATGATACCCATTTGAGCAATGAGAAACTCTAAGATCTTAAAACTGCTACAAAGTACCAGAAATGGAAGGGCACTGTGAGACACGACTGTGCCAAACAGAATGTGAGAGGCCACACTGCCTGCAAATGAGCCTCATGTTGCTGACTCCCGCTGTGTCTACTGAAATGTTGCTGCACACATAGGCAGGAGTGGGCAGAGTGCCTCCATCACTACGGCCTTTGCAGGACACACACACACACAAGGCATGGAGCAAGACTGCTGCATGTAAACCAAAGCTGGCACTGCATGCCTAAAGCACCCTGTAGCAGTTGGCCTCTCGAACCGGCAAAGCACATGCACACAGACTTCACACTATCACAGTCAAGCTCATTACTGACAGCTTATGAGGCACAAGGGCGTGTACCCCCACATTCAGACATTAAAAATCACCATTAGTCCTAACTGTTGACATTTAGAAAATCAAAGACTAATGAATCTCAGTGATTGCATGCCCTGCACGCGGAACACCAGAAATATGTCCTGCAAGGATTGGCCACTTGCCTCCCAGGCCGGAGATCTGGCCTGGAAACCCTCAGTCTTCACGATCTACTCCACCAATCGCAATGTTCCTTTCAGTTTTATACAGGGACTAAACTGCACTACATTTTCACTTTGGAACCACCCTGTACACACTGGGAAGAGTTTGATCTTTTGAATTATTCATTATGCACTGTATATTGTGAAGGACGAAAAAGAAATTTAATAACCATTTCTTCTTCATGGTCCAGGTCAACACAAAAATATGGTGTTGTTGTCACTGTTACGTGGCGTGAGCGATGGTTTAATTGTTTTTTGGCTTTTTTGGACAAAGATTTAGTGATTATTTATTGTTTTTTCCATGTTTTTGTATTAACGTTTTGTGTATTCACCACACCAATATTACATACCCTATAGTTGTCTTGAATATTTTTGTGCCATAAAATGTTTTCTTCCCGATGATTGAAGCCTATATGGATAATTATTTCACCGGCCTCCTACACCAAAAGGATAGATGGGTGACGTAACACAAACTTATATGGGGCAAGTGCGTACCAAGGCAAGAAACCGGTACATGGTGACTTCCAAAAAGCAGATAAATTGAGCGAGCACTTCTGATGCAAACACGATAACACGCTATTTCCACATCATACGAGTTTGAGGGGACGTGCAAAGGACGAAACATTTGGGTTTTTTAACAATTGAATAGGTGTTTAAAAATAACAACAGCTGAACACTGGCAAAAGTGTGTGGTTAGTGCTGCCATGTTACCTCATGCCATGTATCACACCCTGCGCTAATCCAGGTTGGAGGAACCAGCACTCTGGATTCTGGGAGTTGTTGTATCGCTCTTCCCCCATGAGCTCCCAAGTTTCAGATTGCTGAGCGATATTAGGTAAAAATAAAAACAGAACTGGTAGCGCGTGACATAACCACACGGGCAGAGGGTGTATTTGTAAATGAATACCTAACTCTAATGGAAATTTTAGTGGGCGATATTTGCGTTAGCCTTCAGCGATTACCTAAAGTTCGTGAAGGTTCTCAGTAGGATAATTCACATGCTGCAGCGGCCTGTGTGTAAACCGCACCTCACACTTAGATCACACAGCCTTTCCAGCCTCCTTAGCTTAGATATTTTGCGCACCATAGGGTTAGCTAATGGTAACGCCTGTATTTCACAGCGCGTCGACACCTGCATTTCGCAGCGCTACGAACTCAGCAATCTTTGTGTAATAATTAAAACGTAATATCTCAACCACGTCACACACACCGGAGTTGTCACTGGGTGTTGCAAAATCAAAATCATACTGTTCACATTTAAATGTTCGGTTTAATGTTAGCCCTGAACACAAAGCCACAGTTTACAATCGTTCTGTAGAAAGCATTAAAAACACTATATTGATAAACACTTCCATTTGTTCCTCTGAACCTTCAAAACCCCTTTCACCGCAAAGTCCCGGTGCGATCACATAGCCGCCTGATATAAATCAAATCAACTTACATGTTTGCAGTATCCAGCATCCATGTTTGACTGAAAGAAGTTGCGTACGTACAGACGCGCGACGATGGTCAACACAAGGTGATAATTCAAGGCTGCAAATCATCAGTTCTAAAGAGACTTATCTTTTATTAGCCTTGATAAACCACAAGGTTGTGCTCACATTAGCAAGGTTACATGAGCTCACAGGCACGCACCGGCAAGCACCAGCAGCTCCCCATTCAGACAAGGTCACCAGGAGACAGACTGTAGGGCCACGTGTGAGACAAAAATAAATGGCCAAGCAGAGGCTTATATGGCAAAGATAAATAGAAAAGTGACGTCCTGTCAACTTTTTCATTAATTCTGCCCTGACGGGAGCTGTGATTTCCACATTCCAGCTACTAATGTAAATCATAGCGCCTCTGAACTCTGTGACCCCTGCACTGATGGAATACTGCAGTAGTCAAACACTCATTCACTGAGTGCCAGCCCGTGAAATTACACACGAAAACATGACAGAACCCACACACTTCACTTCATACTTGCGGCGCTCCAAAACGCTCACCAGTTGTGCTAAATGATTATATATGTTCTGGTGTATTTTATTTATAAAATGAAATGCATGCCGGAGCTTCTTGGCGCTGTAAGATAACGCAAGCACTGACAATACCATCAATAAATTAGCTAAGCAAGTAAAAATAAGTTTGAAGAGGGCGCTAGGTGGCGCACGACAAAGATGGACGTGCATCAGTAAGGCTCCAGCCAGACCGGGCGGGAAAATATCCTTAACCCCCATCCTACATTGTTTAAAAAACTCTACACACGTCCCAACGAGGAGCGGAACGACAGCTGATACCAGCGACCCCAAAAAACCCGCTGTAAGGCCAAGCAGCGCCGGAGGAAAAGGCTGTCGGAATCCGGAGCGGGAAGCAGCGACGACGCACTGGAGAGGGAAGACGGCCGCCGCTGATAGGCAAGACCGGTGACGAATGGGCCCTTCATGAGCTGCTGCAGAGGAGAGGGGAGGACTCGGGCGGCGGCTGATGAGCAGCCGGAACATATACTATAGGCCGCTGAGATAACGACGGGGAGCTGGGGCGGATGCGACACAGCACCAACGTAAGGTACTAAACAGGAGGAGTGGGGGATCGAGCTCCGGAGTTCGTGAAGCGCAACTCCCGCACTCGCGGCGCAGACGAGTGACGAAACACCGGTAAGGCATGCATGCGGCAGTCTACCGAGGGGAGTAGTGAAAATCCTTAGGGCAGGCTGATGGGGAAAGAAACGTGAGCGCCCATAAGAATAGACTCCGCTGCAGACCCCATCACTGCCCCTGTGACGAAAAAGAAGGGCCGCCATTTTAGGCACAACGGGAAGCTGCAGAGACGATACGGATAGCTGCCGCGATAGACCCCCCTGCTCCGGAATATCCCTAAACTGAAATTTGATGCCGAGAAGTGCCTGGTAGTAGATACCGACCCTGGGGAAAACTGGCGTGGGAAAGACGAGCCAGGAAGTGTGGAGACATTGCTGCTACCTGCGTAATTGGGCAGCCATTTTGAAAGCGCAGGGCTGTTCGGCTCTAACATCGGTGCACAAGGCCTAGAGGAGGGCAGCCAAGAGGCCTACTGAACGGCTGTGCACGTGGTGACTTTCGCTCACCGGAACACTGTCCCCCACCCATAAAGCGGCACCTGCAGCCCCGTAAGAGGAGAGAACTTCGATAAGGAATGCTCAGCATTGGGGCCTGAACCGCAAAGACGCACCCAGTAGAACCCAACGAAAGTATTAGCCCGCAGATTCATACTACCAACTGCGGCGCGCGAATTATTAGAGACCCAGTGTGCAAGACTCCGGTACAGAAGCCTGAACACTATAATAGAGCACACCGGATTGGAAATCCTCATCAGGTACAGAGCCCACACGGGACAGACACTGGCAAAAGCTAGAGGTGGGCAATCACACGATAGAAGTCGGAGGCCGGATATCACCCTGCATTCAGCCCAAACGCAACACAGACCAGATAATATGGGGCGCACCGATGCTAAACAGGCGAAATTATCGTTCGACGCCCGCAGGCCACCCCGCTCCCAGTCAGCGGAGCAGACAGACTCGGCCGCAGCAGACCGCCAAGAGGAGGACTGGAAAACGCTGCTCCTAAGCATGAAACAGAGCCTAACATCCATTGATGCGAAAATGGATACCATGAATGCCAGGATGGACTCTGTGGTAAATAAACTGGAGCAGCACGACCAGAAGATCAACGAAGCTGAAACTAGGGTGTCGGAGTTAGAAGACGGAGCGGTGGCGAATAGAGAGCATGTACTCCAAATGGATAAATTGCTCAAAATAATTGCGGATAAAAACGAGGATTTGGAGGCCCGCTCCAGAAGAAATAACGTCTGAGTGCTTGGCCTAGCGGAATCAACCAATACAGGCCGTATGGAGGACTTCATGGAGACGCTGGTCATAGAACTCTTTGGGAGGGACTCCTTTTCAGCACATTTGACGGTGGAACGGGCCCACAGATCGCTAGCCGCACGCCCACCACCAGGAGCACCGCCGCGACCAGTAATAATGCGATTCTTAAACTACTGCGACAGGGACGCGGTACTACGACTGGCCCGAGAGAAACAACAAATACGCTATGAGAATGCCACTCTGGCGTTCTTTCCTGATTTTACTCAGGCCGTTCAGGAGGCACGACGCAAATTCGCAGCAGTGAAAAAAAAGCTCCAGACACAGAACATACCATACGCCATGATGTATCCCGCAAAACTGAGGATAACCCATAGCGGGAAACAACACTTTTTCACAAACCCCCAACAGGCAGAGAATTATCTCCGTCAGGCCCGCCAAGCGAAATCCACTGAGGCGGAAGCACGCAGACGCTCCAGATCCCAGTCTCCGATAGCGAACCCAGAATGAAAAGTCTGAATCCAGTTGCTGTTCAAATGACTGATATGGCCGATTGACTATATATGGACTACTCCAAGATGGTGACGTATTCTAAAGGATAATATGTATGTAATCAGTTCCGCTCGGACACTCGCCTCCATCCCACTAAAGCGGTCTGCCTGTTTGGGTAAGGCAGCGGGTGGGTGAAATAGAGGAGGAGAGTGGGCATGTTGTGGGCCCCTAGTGATCCCCGCACGAGGGCGAGCCCCTTATTTTCCTCTACTGAGGGTTGATAGTTTAATGAATCTGTATATTGTTGGGGGAGGGTACATATGCTGGGCAAGTTGGGGACGCCAAAGTGGGAGGAGGGGACCGCCTGGGAAGTTACCGTTTAATGTACAATTGATTAATGAAAATGGCATAAGTGTACAAGCAACAAGCACACCCAGAGGGAATGGCTGACACCACGAAAGACACAAACAAACTTAATATATTGTCTTGGAACGTACGGGGATTGAATAACCCACGGAAAAAAGACAGGTGCTAGGTTAGCTAGATAGACATCACATTGGGGTGGCCCTACTGCAGGAAACCCATTTAGACCCCAGAGTCACTCCCCAATTTGCGATGAAATGGGCATCTTACCGTTGTTTTTCATCGTATTCGGGGTATTCTAGAGGAGTTGCCATCCTTTTCAGACGAGGGTGCGATTTGTAATGGGGGCTCGGACACTGACCCTGCTGGGAGATATTGCCTGATCTGGGGAAATTGAACTCGCATGATGTAACCTTAGCTAACTATTACGGCCCCAACACCGACGACACACATGCCCTGCTACTAGTATGGAGTAAAATTCAAGAGTTAGGCACTACATATGTCATCTGGGGGGGATTTTAATACAGTAGTGAATCCGCAATTGGATCGTTCTCGGGCCTCCCCCACACACTACACAACTATGCAACGGACATTGAAAGACGTGATAGACTCTAACTACCTACTAGATACATGGAGGTATAAACACCCCGTGATGCAGGAGGGGACGCACTACTCTGCAGTACACTCGTCATGGGCCAGATTAGACTATCTGATAGTCTCTGTGGGGATGGCACACTGGCTGGAAAAAGTGATCCACCTTGCCCGTACGTACTCTGACCACTCGCCAGTTGTAGCTACCCTCCAGACCCCAGTTACCCAATCTCCCTATGTTAACTGGCGACTCAACCCCTTGCAGCTACAAGACTCAGTCTTTAAAGCCGAAGTAGAGCAGGAAATTCAAGACTTTTTTGAGCGAAATGTAAACTCTGTATCGAGCTTAACAACAGTATGGGAGGCATTCAAGGACACTGCCAGGGGCTGGTGCATCTCTAAGGGAGGAGGCATTCTTAAAGAACTGCGCAGGGACCTACAGAAATTAGAAGGGGACATGAAGGCACTTGAGAGGCACCTCTCATCTGGCACAGATGACGGGGCAATAAGAGCTGAACTGCGTAACAAAATGACAGAATACGAGATCACAGCGGACCGAGAATGTAGATTCCGAGGGAAGCCCCATATGGCGCGAGTATATGGAGAAGGGGACAGACCAGGGAAGGCCTTGGCGAATGCAGTACGACCTCCTAGATTTGCTAATTATATTGCGGAAATACAGGATGAGCAGGGAAAAACGCATAGGAATTTACCTGGTCAACTGCATACGCTTGTAGAATACTACAAAAAGTTATACACCTCCCACAGGGGTCCCCCATTGGATTTGCAGCAATACTTTGAGGACACGGCCCTGGCGTGGTTAGGGGATAACCAACGTGAATTCTTGAGTCTGGACCTGGAGGTGGACGAGATCACAGATGCAATAATGCACATGCAATCGGGACGGGCGCCGGGATCGGATGGGCTGCCGATGGAATTCTATAAAACATACGTGCAGATACTGGCTCCCATGTTAAAAGCAGTGTTCTATGAAGCTCTAGAGGAGGGTAGGCTGCCCACAACCATGCGAGAAGCTCAGATAACCTCCTTACTCAAACCTGGCAAATCCCCGACAAGCTGTGAATCCTACCGTCCCCTATCTTTGCTCAATTGTGATACCAAAATCCTGGCAAAAGTTCTGGCTACTCGACTCATCCTCCTGATGGAGCGCCTAGTGTTGCTGGATCAGGCGGGTTTTGTCCCCAACCGGGCTACATCCCATAATCTCAGGACATTAATGACGGTACTGCAAGACATAGACCCTGGCTGTTCGGCGGTGGCTGTATTCCTAGACGCCACCAAGGCATTTGATTCAGTGGAGTGGGATTATCTGATAGGAACCCTGGGTCACATGGGAATGCCGCCTACTTTTTTGAACTGGGTACAATTACTATATAGGCAACCACGGGCCACAGTGTTATTAAATGGGGACAGATCTGCCAAATTCTCCATCTCTAGAGGAACCAGGCAAGGCTGCCCGCTGTCTCCAATCTTATTTGCCTTGGCAATTGAACCCTTGGCAGCGAAACTGCACAAACACCATAAAAACAGTGCCCTGGTTTATCCGTCTAGACAACTACTCATCTCCCTATACGCGGATGACATGACACTATATATAAAAAAACCTCAGGATAACCTCAATCCTGCCCTGCGCGAGATCACTAAATTCGGCGCCATCTCCGGAATACAAATAAATTGGAATAAGTCTGCGGTATTCCCATTAACGAATGCAACCACCCAGCACCAGCTAGATTACCCATTGGCTTGGGAGACAGACAACTTTAAATATTTAGGGATACATATCGCTAGGGACAAAGAGGTATTAATGCGCACAAACTATGGAAAGGCCATTGATAAAATAACGGATAACATTTCCAAGTGGATAAGATTACCCCTGTCAATGGCGGGACGAATATCACTAATCAAGATGACAATATTGCCAAAATTTTTATACTTATTCACTAATATACCGTATCACCCTGGCAGATTTTTCTTCAACACACTTAGGACGCAGCTAGTATGACTCATTTGGGGGGGGAAACAGGCACGGCTCAACCTAGCCACACTGATGCTACCATACCATCAGGGAGGATATGATGTTCCTAATTTCGAGCAATACTACTATTGTGCACAGGCGCACTTTGCTGTTTACTGGTTCCATCCACCTCCTTATATGCCGCATCTGGCAGTGGAGGATGGGTATATGGCTCTGATAACTCCGGAGGGATACATATTTACGCCAGTGAAAGAACGGTGGCGGGATCCATCTACAGTGGACTGTACCGTTGCTGCATGGAGATGGATGGCACGCAGAATGGAAATGCCACTGATGTATTCACCTAATATGACACTGAGGAATACCCCATTGCTACAGGTTACATGTGAGGGAATATGTCGTAGACTGATGGGCAAGTTACACTATAACATTTGGGGGGACCTCTTTATTGGAGGACAATTCCGGACTAAGGAACAATTCTTCAGGGACTACACACCCACACATATGGATGTATTCATGTATACCCGACTCCGGCAAAGCATGAAAGCCATAACCCCTGCATTTCCAAGCGAGCCAGACACATTTGCGCCCCTACATACATTACTGCAGGCTGAGGCACCTAGACATGTCATATCCCAGCTGTATAAGCAGGTGCGGAGTGGCACCTCCTCCCAACCCTTAAGGGCCAGAGTGGATTGGGATAAGGATTTAGAAACCCCCCTAACGGACGAACAGTGGGAAAAATGCTGCATGCAGACAGAGGCAGTGACAGGAAGCAATAGGTTACGCCTAATCCACTTCAAGTTCCTACATAGACTATACCATACACCGGTCAAGCTACTCAAATTTCGCTTGAGGGATAATGACAGGTGTGAGCGATGCGGGGGGGAGGGGGCGGACTTTATACATCTGGCATGGCAATGCCCACGGGTGGCGCAATATTGGGTAGACATATTCGCGGGCATGTCCGCCATGATAGGAGTATAGATCACTCCATCCCCATTAATAGCTCTCCTGGGTTTGAATACAACTATAGTAACAGTCCACAAAAAGTATTTAGCAATGGGCATAAACTAGCGAAGCGTCAGGTGGCATGCAGGTGGGGAAGGGGCCGTGCGCCCAAATTCAAGGACTGGGTGAGTGACCTCACCACTTGGCAGGAACAGCTCCACAATTACGCAGACCTCCTGCCCATAAGGTCCAGACCTAAAGATATATGGGGACCATTAACTACCTACTTGTTAGCGCAGACGGCAGACAATGAGGGTGAACAGGGGGACAAAGGAGGAAACAAGGGAGGGAGGAGCGAATTACAGGTCGGAGGAACAGGTCGAAAATGATGCAACACCTTAAAGCAGGGCGGATAGAGCTAAGTAACCTGATCGACATAATGGAAGGGCCACAGAATGTTGCAGTGAATAAAACAAAGGAGGGCAGAATGTAAAATTAGGACTGAATAAACGAGCCAGCCGACTAATATGATTTTAATACCTTGCTCTAAGATACTAGAAGTCGCTACAAGGCACCATAGGATGAACATGCCAGGGTACATGGGAGGGAGCGGGTGCTAGAGGGGAGAGGGTAGCAGAGGGAGGGATTGCTCGATATGTATGTTAAGACCGTCACGCCTTGGGAGCAACATCAAAGACAGTGCCAAATGCACCTTAATGTACATACACTTTGTGATGCTGTACTATGTCAAATGTCAATAAAGGTTTTTGGGGGAAAAAAAAAAAAAATAAGTTTGAATGCATGGTATCCAGAGTTGGCTAAACACAGAATTCTGCATAGATTGTGCAAAGTTTTCGGATATCCATGCGTCTCGCACAGGCTTAAGAACTGGGGCCAATTATTGTGGTATACTACCGCGTTTCATCTAGTGCTTCGCAATTACCTGGTTTAGTTGTACTCAATTTACCGACCTCGGAAAGATGGACGTCAAAGGTAAGCTGTTGTAATGTACATGTCCACCGGGATTTCTAGATTATAACCGATGTCAGTGGTGAAGGTTGTCTGCTCTAAAAAATTAACTTCCTTGCTTGCCCAATGCTCACATGACAAATTAAGCATGAACTAAGAGGCAATCCTTTCACGCATGCAAACCGCATTAAAACAGAATGAATGACCATGGTTCACTCAGCAACAACAATCTGTGATGTAAGCAGCGCACCAAATCACAAAAAGCGATGCGGCAAAATTGAAATAAAGGTAATGGTGGAGTGGAGACACAGCCCAGAGCATGTAGCCAAACTAACAATTCCACATAGTGCTGCAGCCAGTCGCGGCACGCAATAATCGCGGGGGGGGCACAGAGGGTGGGGGCCGGGGGGATTTAAATTAAATTTAAAAAACTTACCTGACAGGGTCCGCGCTGCCTCTGCTCCGGGGTCCTGTTGGCGCCTACAGGTCCTGGAACAGCCGCGTCACTGCTGGCAACCCCTCTCAGCCAATCCTGGCTTAGCAGGGCTGCTCGCCCGCCTGCTCATTAGGAGACCGAGGTTTGAGCCTTTGCTCAACCCTCGCTCTCTTAATGGGCATGCGCCAGTCTGTGCAGACACTAGTGCGCATGGCTGGGCACGGCGAAAAAATTCGCCGACCTTCCCCAGTCATGCGCACTTGTGCATTGTGCTGCTGCCTGCCTGCCTGCATGCCCCTGGTGACGGTCTGACAATCATGTCAGTCAACATGACGTCGGACCGACCACCCCCTTCAGACTCTGAAGGGGGTGGGCGGTCGACGTCATGCTGACTGACATGATTGTCAGTTCTCCCTCGCGTCTCTGAACTTAAGTAAACTGAGAGTTTACTTAAGTTCAGAGACGCTGAGGGAGCTGCGGGCGTGGGCGGCTTGTGGGGCAACGCCCCAGCGCCCTAATGGACGCACCGCCCCTGCCATGCACTGCTTTAAAGTGCTGTGCCACAGGATATGTGGCATCGCTGTTCACTATGGCCCTTAAATGCTGCAGGATTCTCACATGCACTTGCAGCTTGGTGCTACTGACATATCTTAAGCCGCAAGTGCACGTGAGAACATATACAGCAAAGTCGGTCCTACAATTAAAATTCCCTCTAATGGCTATCTTAGTAGTACTGAACGGTGTCTCATAATGGGTGGTTTTTACACCAAATTTGCATGCTCTACATGATGAGCATTTGTAAAAAACGTTCTTTGGTTTAAGCCATGAGGTGGTTGGACTGACTTCTGGGCTGCCTTTGACTAACTGCGTCCTCATGGATGGCGCCCGCCTAAAGGTGATTGGCGGAACAGCTGGCAATCTAGGGGCCATAACAGCATCAGTAAGTACTATTGGCCAATTTTTCCTTATGATTGCTTTAATCTGTCTCTCTTGACTGCTAAATCTGGTAATGAGTCTGGCTGTATTTTTCTCATTACTAGTATCTGATATTGTTGTTGTCTTAACTTCACTTTTTTCATTATATTGAAGTAGAGTGTCCCTCGTTCTTGTTTTAGCTTTGCCTGCTGCCTCATTTAAGACCCTTTTGCTGTATCCCCTCTCTCTGAATCTCTCCTTGGCTTCTTCCGTGCACTTTTCTAGCTCTACTTCTGTGCTACAGATTCTTTTCAACCTCAGGAATTCTCCAAAGGGAATGCTTGCTATTAAATGCTTCGGGTGGGCACTTTTCGCGTGTAATATTGTGTTTCCTGCTGTGCTTTTTCTATGCAGTGTTGTCTCCAATTTCATGTTGGACACATATATCTTAATATATATATATATATATATATATATATATATATATATATATATATATATATATATATATATTGATAAATAAACTGTTACTATGTATTTTTATTTACTCCATATATCACTTGTTATTTATTTATTTGAGAGTTTTATATAGCGCTAGCTAGTCCCGAAGGTATCCAAGTACTTTACAACAGCAAATGTTCACATCAAAGATAACAAGTCTACACAGAGCATCTGCGTCACAGCGCTTTACAGCAGCAAATGTTCACAACATAGATAACAAGTATAGTAGACATTTATTAGTGCTGTTGTGCTAACTCTGTAAAGTGCTCTGATGCCTTTCTGAGTATTTTATTGTAAAGCATATGACCTCTCCATTTAGTCAGCATCTTATTTTTATTTTTTATTTCTGACGCATATGCTTGCAATAAAATTAAAAAGTGACCATCACACCAGCTTAACAAGGCCAGACCTGTTGGCTTTGCCAATGCCTGTTAGTTGTTGGACATACAAATGTCACCAAGAGTTTGGTTTGAAGATGGTAGTTTGTCCATGAGCAAATGGATTTATTACTAGGGTTAGTCTTGAGAGTCTGGCTTGTGAAGGACCCCCTACATCTACACATATGAAACTTTAAACAAGCATTGGCAGAGTCAATACGTTTGGCCTTGACTGCCAGTCTTTTTGATTTGTCAGTGCTTGTTTTGTCATGTTTTTTGTAAAACGTTGTTGTTGGGGGAGGTGTCAGCTATTGCGAAAATACAAAAAAAATAGCTAAAATCAAAAATATATTTTTGGTCTCAAAACGCACTAATTGCCATTCTAGTCCATGGCACTTAAGGGTACTATCTTATGTGTGGATGTGCCTTAGTGAGAGAGTAGAATTCAGTCACTGATAGTAAAGTTAATTGATAGCTGAAGTGGACCTACCCATTACCCCATACTCAGTGCTTTAAATGGAAAAATAGAAGTGCAGGTACTCTGTACCAGAGTACCTACTTTTTCTGAGAAGTGCTGGTACTCTCCAGTTAAAAGTATTATGATTCTTATTGTCAATCTCACCTCCCAGCTCCTGATTCATTGGCTACCTATCCTTGTGTTTGTCCCACCCAAGAGCATTTAGGTCTCAGTGTTTTTATTTGTTGACTTTTCTCCTTTCACTCCTGACGCTGCTTGCTTTTGGTGAAGTTTTTTTTATTTCAGCACTTCATGGGAGACCATTTGCTTTCGTGCTCCCTCGTTTGTATACCGCTTCCCACTCACAACCACCAGTATTTTATTTTTATTTTTATTAACCATGCTTTCTTTGCATTTGTATAAATCTCTAGTTACAAACCTTTAAAAAAACTCCAATAATTGTGGGGAGCTTTCTAGAAGCACGTCCCTACTGATTTCACTGAGGTGAGCCTGTGATCTTGTGCATGCTGTGAAATGCTAGTGTTCTCTTTTTCTCATTATTAATTTCTGTAGGGGGTGTTTACCAAACAACAGAGTAAATCATGGAAGTGCCCTGCTTTACTCCTTTGTGAGGTCTATGAAGCCTTGCATCGTCTTCAAGGTGCTGTGTAAATGCACACTGCATCTTCAAGAGTGTAGTGTTATGCTATTACTAAACTCGTTATTTCGTTGTCCACTTTTGAGTGATGTATAACATTCACACAATAGTACACTACACAAAGTTTCTTTGTGATGTCACGTACACTATTTTTTTAGCATATCTTGTCGGTGCTGAATTTATCATATAAAAGCGTGTATTTTCACTATGTACAGGAGTTCCCAACAGTATGATTTTTAGGTCTCGCCTAGGCAGCGCGCATGAGCTGCTCTAGGAGGGCCTTTAGCTATTGATCTGCTCCTTTTCAAGCACACTCGTGCTTGTGCTGGCATCCACCTTGCGGGAGCGAGCAGCGGCGCGCGTGCTAATTGAAAACATATGGCTCTCGCGCCGCCGCTGCTCGCTCCCGCAAGGCGGAGGCCAGCACAAGCACGAGTGTGCTTGAAAACAGCTGCTGCTTGTTTGAGTTCCAGCATTAGTCATTCACAGTCATTAAACATCTCGCGGGCCGCGCTTTTTTTTTCATTCCCCCCCTCACTCTCTCTCTCTTTTGCTCGCACTCTCGCAGTCATTAAACAGCTTTTTTTTTTTCATTCTGCCCCCCTCACTCTCTCTCTTTTGCTCGCACTCTCTCTCTCTTTCGCTCGCACTCTCTCTTTCTTGTCGCAGGTCGCACAGAGACAGCAATTCGTCTTACAATCTTCTTTGTAACGACAATTAACAATAGCCTCAATATAAGACAGACACTACTGAGCCATAAAATATCACATTATAAGTTTTCCCTCCTGCACGGCTCTCTTTCCAAAGTGTCCCATCACATTCCATTTTACTGCAATGCATTATGTTGGCATGTCACTTTCCTCCTACCAGCTGCGGGGCCTAAAGTGCTTGAATAACTCAAATAGTGGCAGTACTTTATCTGCTATGATTTCAAAATAACAATCCACCACCACCACCGACTGTCAGACAGAGGGCTGGGGTGATAACAGAAGGTTCTGAGCGAGGTCGGTGGCGGCCAGAGGGCAGAAACAATGAGCTATGGATGAAGGCTGAGGATCTCTCTTTCGCTCGCACTCTCGCAGTCATTAAACAGCTTTTTTTTTTTCATTCCCCCCTTCACTCTCTCTCTCTCTCTTTCGCTCGCACTCTCTCTCTTTCTTGTCGCAGGTCGCACAGAGACAGCAATTCGTCTTACAATCTTCTTTGTAACGACAATTAACAATAGCCTCAATATAAGGCAGACACTACTGAGCCATAAAATATCACATTATAAGTTTTCCCTTGTGCACGGCTCTCTTTCCAAAGTGTCCCATCACATTCCATTTTACTGCATTGCATTATGTTTGCATGTCACTTTCCGACTACCAGCTGCGGGGCCTAAAGTGCTTGAATAACTCAAATAGTGGCAGTACTTTATCTGCTATGATTTCAAAATAACAATCCACCACCACCACCGACTGTCAGACAGAGGGCTGGGGTGATAACAGAAGGTTCTGAGCGAGGTCGGTGGCGTCCAGATAACACTGAAAAGCTAATATGGCACCAGGCTTGGCAATGCGGCTTTCAGCTTGACTATCATAAGACTACAAACCGAAATAAGAAACATCTGTTCCTGGGTTATGTGGGAACTAAAAGCACGGCATTGGCAGGCTTACAAAGACATCACTCCAACACAACACGTTACGTGACGTCATAGGGGTCTGTAGTCCACAGTGTCAGTGCTTTTAATTGTGATAAATGTAGAAAACTGCACTTGTCGCAGGTTCATCAAATAATTAACCTTTACTTCAGGCTCCTAATAAGACGCGCACATCCAAAATAAAATTTATTAGGAATTAAAAATGAATTTGTCCCTCTTATTAATAGAAACATATTAAACCCTGTGCCCATTTTTTCACACTAACACGTGATGCATTGCATCATTGTGGCGCACTGCATATAACATTAGGGGTACATAATCCCTATCTGCAACCGAACTGTACAAAAACAGAGCATAGGCCCATAACAAAACAAAAAAAGGATGTGGCGTAATGAACAGTTCTGTTGAGTGTGAACTGGTGAATCATGTTCGCGTCACTGCGTCTGTTCACTATACTGTTATTTTGTGCAAAATAGTTATTCTCCCTATGAAGCATGAAAGTTACAGTCAGCTTTGCTTTGTTTTAACCCTGTAGCTGCTGCACGCGCACATATTTCTGGGGTTATCTGTTTATAATTAGCGTTTCCGCAAACGCTTACTTATCTTTCCTAAATGTTTATGCACTATCTAGTTATGTCCTTCCTTAGCGTATGTTTGCCTTGTAATGTGTGTATATTTTAATTGGGGACTGTTTGCTAAAGAAGAGAAAGCACGTATAAAAGCTATTTTATTGTAACTGTCTTAGGGACTCTGTTTCAATGTTAGCATGTACGTTTAAACTGTACGTTTCAAAATAAAGCAGTGTTACCTTGATTATTTCGGTAAAGTTTTTACAAAACAAACTATTACAGCGCCAAAACTATAAAATCTCTCGTGCAATGTTTTTACGCAGGTACAATCTTGCCAGATTTTTTTAGAAACATCACCCCTAAGTGAAACTGCATCAAAGCCACATTTGCATCTGCTACCGCTGATAACGATCTTTACAAGGTGCAAAAATTTCTCTTTATTGTGCCAGGGCAGAGTCCCATTCAAACACATTTAGTAACTCTTGGAACCTTTCACACCACTACAGACTTGATGGCAGCTACACTTGGTAGTCTTTTAGAAGCAATTTGAGTCGGGTATTCCAGGTGGGCGCCCTGTCCTTTTGCTTTAACAGTCATATGAAATCTCACTGACTAACTAAATAACTAACTCTCTCACTAACTAACTGACTCACTAACTAATTCACTAACTATCTCACTTACTCACTAACTCTCTCACTCTCTCTCTCACTAACTAACTGAATAACTGACTGACTCTCTCACTCTGTCTCTCACTAACTAACTGGATAAGTAACTAACTCTCTCAAACCCTCACTCTCTCACTAAGTAACTTACTAACTAACTCTCACTGACTCTCTAAATAACTAACTCTCTCACTCTCTCCCTCACTAACTAACTCTATAAAAAACTAACTAACTCTCTCACTCTCTTACGCATCTCTGTTCTCACACTGCACTCGTCCTCCATGGGTCCCCTGTGTCACTACCTTCGGTGGTTCCTTAGGGTCCCAAAAATTCTACGTGCTCTAGGCACTGTGTCTAGTCAAATCGTAGTTGTTATACCACTTTCTTACTTTATGGTTTGGTCTCCCCCTGGAGCCCACTATATATTCTGCTATTTACTGTTGTTCTACTGATTTAATATTATATGCTTTGTTCTCTAATCTCATAAATAAGTTAGTAGAGACTGTTTAGTAATAAATAAATATAATTTATATATTCCTTGTGTGGTTCTCCTTTCATATGCTCATTCAGGAGCTTCACAAATGGTAAAATCAGCTGCTTTACATTCCTTCAACACTTAGCCTAAAGGCTGCTCTCCATAGCTACCACTAGGATAGCTTTCAATAAAGGTTGTCTTTAACCTATTCATCAATAAGGGTAGTTTGGACGAGTACAAAGTGCCCACTATAATTAGTGGTCAGCATATACCAGGCCAACCTCTCCGATTTATAAAAATGGAAATTAACATTACCAAAACCGTTCCTTCAAAACACTCTCTCAAGCATTGGCATCGCCAATAGGTCTCGCCTTTGGGACCTTATAACTGTTTCGCAATGCAACGGTTCATGTTCTTGCACCAAGGATATTGTGCTGCATAACTAAATACTTAAAAGGTCCCAAAAGCAAGACCTATTGGCATAGCCAATGGGACCTTATAAGTCTTTAGTTACCCAGCACAATATCCTTGGTGCAACAACATCAACTGTTGCATGGCTAAACACTTATAAGGTCCCAAAGGCGAGACCTATTGGCTATGCCAATGCTTGTTAAACTTTACTAGTAACTCACAGTGCAAACGTGCTGTACTCGCATGTAAGGAAAATGCTGAAATTGGCCTCGTGCCTTTAGATACATCTTGAAATAGAAGAGCTGCAGGGGTTTGTTCAACAGTAAAGGGTCTTCAGGCTTAAAGCACAATTATGACTTGAAATCAAGGTGGTTTTGTTTTTAAAAAAAAAAAGTAAAGTCATGGAGGAGCTGGGCTTTCAAGAAGAGATTTCCAGAAGACTGCACCCGCTGCATGGACAGCCACACCAAAGATGGAAATTCCATTCATTTCTTGCATGGAACTCTTTACACTACGGAGATTTGCACTACACTTCGGAGTAGGTCTCGAGTGTTCGAGTGATATACAGCCATACTTCCGAACTGTAGATTGTATGTAGAAGCAAGTGCATCCAGTGGCGGCAGGCATATACGGGCAAAAAGGGGGCGGGCGGGCGGGCATGCGAACAAAAATATTTAAAAAATGTAAAAACGTATCTGAAGATAAACACAACGTCCTCTGCACCCGACGTCTTTTTTCTACGAATGCGTCCCGGCCACCAGGAAACAACCTTGGCCAAGCCTCATGCTGCTCTCACCAGCATGAGAGCAGCACTAGGATTGGTGGGACAGGCCTGATTCGGCGCTCTACAGTGCTGTGGACGCTTTGGCTTGCTCTAACGCAGCTTGCTTAAGACAGCTGGGTTACAGCTGTTTAAATGGCACATGTGTGGCTGGCCGTCGCAAGACGGACGGCCAAAAAGTGCGACGGCCAGCCACAAAGACATGCGCACTTTAAGCAGTGCATAACAGCCCACCCTTCTTCCTGCTGATGTCACTCAGCAGGCTCCACCCTGTCCTGACGTTCTGTTCGGGACAGACATGCAAAATAAAATGGTTATAAATTACCATTTTATTTTTGATCTGTGGGGCTTTGGGGGGGGGGTTTAAGTGGGGCAACACTTCTCCACTCCAACGGAGGAGCCGCCTTTGAGTGCATCTTAAACTTGGCAAAACCCGTTGTCATAGTGCATGGATACTCTAACGTAGATGTTTCTATTTTGTGTTGCCGTTTTCACGATTATTTAGTCTCCAGAATACTTTTTTGTGTATCTACTATTAATGCAACGCGTCATGGTGTAATTTGCATCCTCAGCCACACTGTCTACAGACATTGTTACAGAGAGCTTGTACTACATAAACTCTGATTTGAGTCACCTCTCTCATCCAACTGAACAAAGAAAGCTTTCTGGTATAAATGTTTGTCTCCTGAGCTCGTTCAACGTTTTTACAGGGAGTTAAAATTCTGTTCAAACTAAATGGAGCAGAGGACACTCATCCTATTCAACAGGTGCCACAAAGATGTTTAAAAGACTAAGGGGCTGATTATGATGGCAGTCGGACATCCTGTCGGGAACGGGACCGGTCGACAGGGATTCAGCGGTCCCGCCAGGGAAATTGCGATCCGACCGCCGTGGAGGCGGTTGGAAACATTTCTCCTAACATTGAGGCTTGTGCTGCAGCCCGAAAAAGGGCTGCAGCACAAGCCTCACTGCTAAGAGGCATGTTTGTGAACATCCCTGCACTGTGTGGCAGGCACCATGCAGTGCCTGCCACACAGTGCAGGGATGTTTAGGGGGGCATCATAGGGGCCCCCCAGACCCCATACCGGAGGGCCAGGGGGGCATGCTAGGGGCCCCCAAAGTCACTTTCGCCTGCCTTTTCATGGCGGGCTGACCGCCATGAAACGGCCAGCGGAAAGGGACATTGTAATCCCTACGGCAGTGCCTGATCAGGCACTGCCCCTATTGTAGGGATTGCAGTCCCTCTGATGGTCCAACGGGCTCCTTGAGCCCATCGGATGCGTGGTGGTCGATATCTCCGCCAGCCCACCATCCGCCATCGTAATGCAGCAGGCAGTCCTGCAGGGTCCGATGGAGGTGAGACCACCACCGATGGCGGTCCCACCGCCATCGTAATCAGGCCCTAACTTCCTGTGCTCTGTCTAGAACTGAGGGACAACTCCAACTGTACATGACCACTTGCTAACCCAATTTTTGAGTTGTTTTAGGTCTTTGCTAAAGACAGCTCTTGTTGTTTATCGTCAGACCTAGTGTTTTCAAAATACGAGGGGCTTTGGCTCAGCGCCTGGATACCCTCACGGGTGATTAGTGCTCCTCACAAATCGACATAACATAGCAGTTCTTGAACATGAATGTTTGGATATGTTATCTGTCTCTCTTTCCTGCTCCTGATTCATTGGCTTTCTTCCCTTTTTGTGTTCGTCCTGTCCAGGAGCATTTCGGTCTCATTCTGTTCTGATTGGGTTAGTTCTTTCTTCAACTGCAAACCAGAAAAAACTATTTTTAGGTCTTGACTACAGATCGCTATAGCTGTCTGTTGACAGACCTATTGTTTCCAATACATAACATATACTTATTGTCGTCTTTGGGTCAGCTCCTTGTTATTGATTGATTCTGTATCTTCCCTCCCTTTTCTTTTGCTTTTCCCACCCAGGAGCATTTCGTTCTCACAATATTTTGATTGAGTTGTATCCTTCCACAACTGACTTGATTGGTCTCATTTTAGGTCTGGCTTGGCAGCATACTTGAACTGTTCGCTGGCTTATTGTTACCAGTTCTTTGAGATATACGTAGCGTGGGCTTTGTTTTTGTGTTATTACTGTAGAGAGGTGCATGCTCTGATTGGCTGAGTACCTCAAAAAGATGACATGTGGCTGCCATCTTTGCGAGCGGCATTGTCACAATGCAAACAATAATACTGGTGTTCACGCTTGATTTTTCAGGAAAATTCTTACTAGCTCCTAATATATTGGAAATCCTGTGAGGATACTGGTGCTTCTCTGTGCCATCAGCAGTCTAGTTTTCGTCATAATCCTCTCTCTTTGCCTCATTTAGACCGAAGCTCTGAGCATTTCACTGTGCAGAGAGACCAACTGCTGCATAAAAGCCTTTGGCAAAGGCATGGAAACCTTTTGGTAGCAGTTTAACCTCCATGCTTTCTTTAGCTTAGTATGTAATTTAAATATAGGTAAACATAAAGGATGACAGACTTATTTAATGAACAAGTTATCATAATTACAATTAAAGAAGTAACATACGTTCTCATATACTTTAAAAAACACTGACTATAGGCTCTTGCCTACGCTTGATAATGTCCTTTATTAACCATTGTCTGAATCTATTTAATAATATTATCATTTTTAATTCTAAATTCATGCTCATTGACAAATGGTGACTGGTCACAGTTTAGGATAGACCTGTCAATTCCTTCTAGTGTACAAATGACATTGCATCGTAGTCTTTCTACTATGTCAATAGCCATGCAGCCAGCGGTGCCGACGAAGGGTGTGGAGTTGGGGGTGCACTCTTCCGGCAGAGATGCCACGTCACGTTGCAGCGATGTCCTCGATTGCATTTAATTATAATTAACCTCTAGTTAGACGCATCCTGTTTGTGTTGCCGGCCTGCGGTTGTCTGCAAGCATAAACCTCTGAGCTAGACAAGCTCTTTCATTCGCTGCTGTGCGAGGTTTGCGATGGTAGCTTTGGTCTGCAGGACTCGGGCCAGGCAGGGCAAGCTGGAGAGCCGTGTTTCGCTGCCGAAAGTCCTTTTACATTGAACTAGCAGGACATCAAAATATCCTCCCTTTCAGACAGATGTTTAATCAGACCCAGAGAGCCAAATGCGATCCTTTGTAGAAGAGTTACCCTTCACCATTGTATTCCACTTCATCTATCACTCACCCGTCAATGCCCGTTTGTTAGCTTTCCAATGCTTGTTTACCCCTGACCGATTTAGCACTCTCTGCTATCAGAGGTCATGGAGGCAGGGACGTGAATAGAGAGAGGCTAAGAGCGGGATAAGGGTTCAACTCTGACAACATGGAGGCAAAAGGGCGAGCGATTTCACTTCCCTCACACCGTGCATTTTGTTGTATTAAAGATGGGAGACGTCTCTTCAGGCAAGACTGGTGTGACGTGGCCTTACCGGATGTGATGTCACTTGTCGTTGCCTTTCACGAAAAGGCCATTTTAGCAATGCTTGCGATTTTCATGGGAAACAAATGTGTGTTTTGTTCGTGTTTATACGAGTGACGGGGGCTTGAAATGGGGGTCACGCCCCGTTATGCCCTAGATAAGGTCATCGGAGAGTTGGGGAATAACCGACATTAAAGTCCAAGGCCCGCGTTACACTTGGACCGGTAATCCAGGCTCGGGTGTAAAGTAAACGTGTTTGCACAATCAGGATTATTATTTGTGTACAAATTCTGCACACACCTCTGGGGACAAATTTCTTCAGGTGAAACGCCGTGAAATGTGTGCACGAAAAAAAGTGTAAGACGCCAGATCTGCGGCTTTGAACGGGGGAAATCGTTCGTTACCGTCTTGTTCCACGGTACACAGGCAGAACTATGGATGGGGAAGTCATGTCTCACCGGGGAAAACTTGAACACCACGATTTTACCGCACGGTATTATATTGAATTACAGAATGAACAACCCCTAAAACGTGCACCATTAATATTGCCAGGCTATCGGTCGGGCGTTTGTGTACAATGATTAATGCTGCTGCCCTGCACGTGTGGTCAGTGTCTGTCTCCGGCCGCATCTGTTCACAGCTGGAATTTGGCAGGACAGGGTGACTTAAAACTGTAGAACGGATCATTTACTTTTTCTCTAATTTGAAGGGATCCCCCCCCGCACCCCCCTTAAAGCCTTTTTCTTTTGTAACTTTTGAAACTATCTTAATGTGTAGCTGAATGAATAGAAAATATGACAGGTTAGTAGCCATGCGAGTGCCTCGTTGGTGATGTTTGACACAAGGCGCTTAATAGATGGAAAGCTACAGTTTTTATCAGCTAAGACCGTAAAGTGCCAGCCCAATAAAAATAAATAATTAAAAAAACGTACGAGACTTCAAAGTCATATTCATGTTCACCCAAAATATTTGCAATTCTTAAACCCTCCCCCTCCCGCCCTGCGGCTATCAAAGAGACCCCATGTGTGAAACTTCTAGCCCACCCTCCAATGGGAGATGTGCCCCCCTCAGCCCCACCCCCCCTCAACATCCCTGCCAAGGGAGGCAGGAACAAATGGCAGGGTTTAGAAACAGAAGTATATGGCTTTACTGCCCTAGAAGGCACCACTGGTCAAAGGTTCACTGGAGGCCAATGACAACGAGGGGGGTCGGGGGTAGGGGGGTGCTGAGGAGTTCTTTTAGCGGATACATCTATAGATTCGCGCATAAAAACATTAATGCCGTAAAGGCAGGACTAAAACCCCACTTCAGACCAACGCTGCAGGATTTGTGTGCCAGGAAAACGAAATCGTTTGTCAGCGAAATGACACTGCCCCCGCCCCCCCCCCCCCTGATTTTAATGCCTCTGTTATAGCTACAATGCTGGAGTCTTTCACCGCTTTCCGTCCTCCCTTCGTCCATATGACATGGTGAATAACGTCAAGGAGTAAATGGAGCTCTCAAGGCTTCGGATATTAAAATGTGCCGCCTAGAGGCTCCCACACTTGGGCTCCCCGGAGAAGTGACGAATTTACAATCGACATCAGCCTACAATCTGCTTAAACGTTTTTGTTAGCGTTTTTTTATCCAGGGAAGTGTTTAAGATACTACTTTCTACTGTAAGCTTGACCTGTGAGCCCTGAGCTGCACACGTTTGTGTCATGTGGACTCAGTCATTCAGCTTTTTGGGGTTCATTTTCACATGAATGTACCCCTTTGAAATGCAAAGGGTCTCCGGTGGCGAGCCCACCTCTGCAGCCCTTTGTCCCCTTAATGAAGGGGCCCTGGTTATCATGCGAAGCGCTTTGAAAGTTTAAGGCGCTTTGCCATGTGAATTGGTTGCATGGAGTTCAACTTGCATCAGGAAAGGGGGCTCTGGGGGCAAACAAAACATTCTTAAGCTCCTTTGGTTACACCTAGGGACACAAAGGGACTCTGTGCAGGGAGGCCAGAGACCCCCTCGCCGCAGCTCCATTTTACCCTCAGTTCACTTCAGCTCCCGCAAGAAGCAAAATGGAAGGAGGGACGGGGCAGCGGCTGCCCACAGCGCGAGCACTAATTAGCCAATAGCTGCAAATGGTCTCGTGACATCACACGTGACACCCCGAGTCTCTCCTGGTTGTGCAGAGAACAGCAATCTGGGGCTAAGGGTTTGAGTTTACCTTTATATGAATTAGGGGGAAAAAAACAGATTGAAGAGTACTTTCAGGTAAAAACCCAGGGCTTGGTGAAGGATTCACCAATGATCCGGGGGCTACTTGGCAGCCATGTTTAACCAATGACGTTACTAACACAACTCTATGTTTACTTTTTTTGTTGTTGCTAGCTTTAGCTGCAGGTTATGTCTGTCACAAATCACTGTTTATTAGCATACTGCTGCCTGGAGTTTTTTTCCAAAGTTATGTAATCACATTGCACTGTTGCCATCACCAGGGTCAAAGGTTATGTCTTCATCGATTAGAAGGGGTGGATAGCTCCTGGCGCCATATCACGTGTGACACCTTTAGCCAGTCCTGGCGACAGCACTTTGCACTGTGGAAGGTGAAGTTTCAGAATCGCAGAATGCATAGTGCTGTAGGCAAGATGGCGTCGCAGGCGAAACAGAGCAGACTGAGCAAATGCTGGCATTGTGTTCATGAGACTAGCACTGGGGTTTTGGTGAAATACCTGCACTGGCTGACAGTGTCAGCTTGCATCATTGGGAAGAGGGGGGCGCGTGCGCGCTCAAATAAAATTTAAAAAAAAATCAAACTAAGCGGGCGCATGCAAATATAAACTTAAACTATATTAAAAGAAACACTTACCTGACAACTGGACCTCCTGTACCAGACCTCGCGCTGCAGCACGGCCACCAGGAAACTCCTCGACAAATCATGGCGCTGCTCTCACCAGGATGAGAGCAGCGCCCTGATTAGAGGGAGCGGCCTGTCTCGGTTCTCCTCAGTGCTATGGAGGCCTGCAGTTGCTCTAACCCAGCTGTCTTAAGACAGCTGGGTTAGATGGTTCAAAGTGCACATGTCTGCCTGGCCATCGCAAGACGTACTGACAAAAACAACCCACCCTCGTCCTAGTCCCTGTTGCTGTCATTCAGCAGTGGCCCGTCCTGCCACTCGTTCAGGACGGGAGGATGTCAGGTTGAAAAATAAAATGGTAATGATGAATTACCATTTTATTTTTAATCTCGGGGCATTTAAGTGGGGCGACACTCCTCCCCTCCAACAGAGGAGCCGACCCTGCTGGCAGATGTCAATCACCAGGCACGGATGTGCATGAGTAGAATGGCTTGTCTCCAGGAGCAGGGGCACGCTGCACCATAAGGATTGCCTGCCTCCCTTTCAAAGCCCTGAACCACCAAACCCCAGAATATCCAACCAAGAAGCTTTCCTTTTCTGGATGCTCCCACTCTACACTATGAAGGTGAAGACCATTGTCCATCCTACTCTTCAGGAAAAATCCACACTCCGCACCCAGAATAAAGGGGTACTCTGACCCGCTGTCAGTGAACACACAACGTCACCAATGGGAGTCCCTGTCATGAAAAGGTTTGTTCTTTCTGCTGCTCCTGTAGTTTGACACATAAAACGCGATGCCGCTGTAGCCATCACTCATACTGTTCATCGTTAGACCCAATGCACTTAGTGATAGTCTGACTCTTGTTTGTACAACCCCCTAAAGTCCATGCGTGGCGGTTCCAAAAGTCCTACCACCAGGGATCTGGGTAGAACCAGCCTTACATCCCCTTGTGTGCAGGACTTCTCTTGACTGTCTTGAGTGTACTCAGTGTGGCTACCAGTGGCGGCCGGCATGGACCGGGAGTGAAGGGCGGGAGGCAGGGGGAGTGGTGGGGGAATCGAAAATAATAAAGACAAAAACACTTACCTTATGCCACATCTCTCCTCGCGTCGGGAACGGAACAGCAAGCATGCAGGCTCCCCTGACCAATCACAATGTTGCAATGCATGTCATTGGAGGAGCCCCGCAAAGCTGTCGCACCAGGAACAAATAAAATGATAACGTTGATTTATCATTTTATTTTACCTTTATTTCACTGCTAAAAAGCAGTGAGGTGACGCTCCTCCGCCTTAGAGGAGGAGCCATCACTGGTGCCTACTGTGTCTGTCGCACTGGACCATTCCTCATCTTCAGCATTCCCCTTAGGTATCCCTCCCTTGCTTCTCGTGCACTCATGATGGATGGATCTGACACTGTTGCTGCTCATCCATTAATTGTGCTTCCACCATTTATAGTCAATGACAGAATTGACCTGAAGATCCATCATCTGTACTGCAAGGATTTCTTGTTCTTTCTGAAGATGGTCGATGGTCTATGATGGACCAACAGAAGCTGTGTCGTAATCTGGTGGATACGTCTGGCACATCATGACATCCTCTTTCACTATGATGAATCAGAAATGTATGAATTGCTTGCTTTGAAAGAGCACATGCAAAATAAGGTAATTGGCCCTTTTCTGGTGTCAGCTACAGCTGTTGATTAGTACTATGGTTCATATCAAAGACTTATAATAGATTCCATATTTACCTCATGCCCTTCAGGTTTTGTTCCTGGGGCTAGTCTACAAGATATGCGAGGTAGCCTAGAAAAGTCCCTCTGTCCAGTCAATACCCAAACAGTCCGTCTAACTTCCCAAGTTGCCTGGATCTCTGCCTCCTTGCCCATATGGTTTTACCCTCCCTAGATCCTCATTAACCAGGAACACTCCCTGGCAGTCCTTCTGAAGGTTGGAAGCCTCTGGGTTGCTCTCCTCTTGAGATGGTTTCAGAGGAGAAGAGTTGTCCACAACACGTGGAAGTCCTCTTTGCAGCACACTAACAAACATCCTGCCATTGATGTCACAGAGCAACAACCAAGATGTCTCTTACCCTCTTCGAATGCCAGTCATCAAAGAGGTCCTTTGGTGTCCCTTGCAGTAGGGAGTCCATGTGACTCCAGACTGTATGAGACCCTAGGCATTTGAATACCTTCTGCTAGTTGTTACTTTGGTGCCCTCCAGGTGAACTACCTTGCCAGAGTGATGCTTTGTTTTAAGAAAGACCCAGGATTGTCTTCACTTTGAGTCTATCATTATAGTATGTATTTATTGTGCTTATCTTCATTCTCATGTAGAGTGACACGTAGATCACTGCTCCAAATGAAATGCTCCGCAGATTGCCACATAAGACAATCTTACGTGCCTCATGATCATTCCCATACACCTAGCACAGCCTGCTCCATGTGTAGGCCACGCTCTGTGACTGCCACTTTGCCAACTTCATGGAGTGCCATTGTGGCTACAAGAGCAGACCTGCCCACACTTTTGGAAGGGAGTAGAATATCTCTTCATCCTTCTAGAGTGGGTCCAGTCTTTGCGTTGGCTCTGATAAACAGACTGTCGCAAGAACTGCATGCTATTTCGGTTGTTTTTTCATCCATACCTCATGTGTTGAACTTTGAGAGGAATGTCCCCTGAAATCTAAGGCTTGTTGCTCTTAAAATATAACCTAACGTGTATTTTAAAGCACATGTTCTCCCTGGCGTTTCTCAGGGCAGTGTAGCAGATGTGTACTGCTTCCGAAGTTTCAATGGTACTCATTTTATCAACCTCAAAAGGATGAACGGCTGAGTTGAGCCACTGGGGTGTGAACCTGTGACAGTGGGGTCAAGCAGTGGCATAACAATGGCCCCTACAGTCCCCGTGGTGCAGGTGGCCCGAGCTCCAGGGGCCCACTCTTTCACTGTCCACGGCCCCAGGCTTGAGAGATCCTGACTGGACCTGGATCATGGGGGGGCCCTCCATGTACTTTGCAGGGGGCCCCCTAAAGTTTCATTACGCCACTGGGGTCAAGTACTCACCCCTGCAGTAAACGCATTAGTCCACTGAGACACCAGGCACGGTGCAAAAGAATGATCCTAGATTTAATGGATTGGGGAATATTGCAGACATTGGACACCTCCCTAACCATATTTGTTTGCCTAATGTTCATACTTTCACACTGTCATACAAGATTGCATTTTTTCTTTACATCTTTACATCAAGGTATCATATATCAGATTTGAATAAAAGATACAAATAAATACACATTAATAGATATGTGTTGGCTCTAGTTATTGCAGTTCTCAAATTATTAAGATATTATAGAAAAGAAAAAAAATAGTGCACGAGGAAATGAACATCAAAAACAAAGCAGAATAGTAAAATATGGGGAAAGTACATGTTCTTGTCAGTAACACCATTATAGGTACCTGGAATGCAGTCATGTGCGTGGGATGGGAACAGGCACCAATCGAAAGATAAGGCCATAGAAGGTGACGCTGGTCCACGGGCGGGTTGATCTGTCTGACGGCGTGAGTAGGGAGTCTTTTTTCAGTACTAATAATCATGGATATTGTGAAGTTTGTTCCTGTATCCCACAGATCTTTCTGGTTGTATGTTGAACTAGTAGCAGGTTATTGCAGCATCTAATGTGGTGAATTGAGGTCCATCCTGAAGAATGTGACAGATCCTCATGGCTTCTGCAGTGGCGCAGTATAGTCTTAGAGGAAGTGGCTAATAGAAGGTGAAGCTAGGAGTTATGGTATCTCTTTTGAGTGGAGTGAAGATCCAGGGTAGGGCCGGATATCTTTAGACTGTACGGTCACGTTCATTTTGGACCTTCACCCAAAGAGGTAGATTTTAGTGCAGTTGGACATCCAGTGGATCATATTGCCTCTTTTCTTTGTACCATACCAACAAGCATTGGTTTAAAGGAGACCACCTTCATGGATGTTAAGAGATGTCAATGGTGCCGTGCAGCCGTATGAAGCTCAGTTGTTCTATTGGTAGTGAAGAGAGCAGTAAAGCAGGGTAGTCACCATACTAGAGAACTTTAATTGTGACTTACTTCCTAAATCTGGTAGGATTCATTTGAGTCTGATCTTTTTGTAATTCCTTAAGCATGCCTGCGGGATCATTAATCTAGTCTATCAGTTTCTTGTCCTCTTGTAAGGTCCGTCTATCGTATTCGACTGAGATTTGAGAGAGGTGGTCATTGAGTATAGTGTAGGGGCGAGCAAAGGCTGGTAGTGGTGACAGGTTGTTTAGATCCCTCTTTGTCTGGAGCTGTTGCAGTGCCTTGGGATCAAGTGGATTAACCCACTTAAGGCCCAGTGCAGCTAGAAGGGCCATATGGGTATTAAAGGAAATGTCTAGCCTGAAACTGCTTACAGGTTTTTGTTAAACATGGAGCTTAATCCTGGCTTTTTTTTTTTTGCAGGGCCCCAAAAAATGCTAACGGTTGCATCCATGTCTCTTAAAATATATGGAATAGTGAAGACCTCTGATTCATCTTGTAATGTGAATAATCCGTTACGGGCATGAGGGTCATCTCCATAGCTTCTACTACTTTCCAAGATGATTTATTTGTAAGATCAGTATTTTGTTTTTTTAGTAAATTTAGCCTTCAAGTAAAGAGCTTTCTAATACATGAGCCAAATAGAGTCCCCAAATGTTTCAGTGGGCCTGTTTTCTATTAAAAAGCAGAGTTCCTATCTTTTGCTTTTGTGAGGTGACCTTGCAGTCTGGACTTGGTACGTGAGTATTTCGAGACTTTTAAGTATCTTGTAGTAACCCTAAGATTGTTTGGGGCTGAGCTTATCCGTGTATTGCCACACCTTCATAGACCATGGGGACTCACAAACATTTTCCCAGGGACCAAATAGTTTTGTCTGTGATGTGACCGAGGGCCGCATTGATGCCAGCAGGGTGGTGGTCAAGAGCCGGGGGCTCGGGGGTGGAGGGGCAGCAAGGTGGGTATAGGGGAAGTGAAGCATATACATTTAATGATTGAATTGCATAATGTGAAACCAGAAAACATAGGATTAATCCCGGCTTCCCAACTTTATCAAATTGTGTGATCCTAGGCAATTGTTTTATTTCAGTTACCCTCCCTTTTCTTCATTATCACATATAAGAGGATGTCGAAATACATGACTTCAGAATGTGCATTGTACAAAACCTTCTCCTATGTTTGATTTAATAAACTATAATGTTGTTCATGTTCAATAGGCACCCAGCCCAAAGAGTGCACTCAACAACTGACTTGCATCTTTTGCACTATTGACATTGTCAGGATGGAGGAAAAAATAATGTTTGTAAATTCATGATTGAAAACTATAGCTTAACAAAAAAAATACTTTTCAATGCACTGATAGAATGTGATGTACTAAGGTGAAAAAGGTTTTGCATGTTAATGAAATACACTTTTTGAATTTTGAAGAGACCTTATCGTATTTTTACACTTTTGCTGCAAGATGCCTTTAAACGTAAAGGTGTTTCTAAACTTAAGCGGTGCAGGATAACCTAGTTATTTCAATTCAAGAATCTTTATTCGACCTGTTAAGTTCATAATAGACACACAAAAACACAATAAAAGACTATAGCATAAATACAAATATGTATCATACAATATACGAACAGGTAAACATTTTAGTTACTCAAGGCTCCGAATCACTGCCTGCTGGCAAAACTGAACCATTCTGATAACATTTCACATTTGGCAATTTTGCCCTAATTACTATAATAAAAGTTTGATATAAAAACAACTGGATCTAAATTACATATCTATTGATTTCCTGGTTCTTCCAGCAGATTTAAAAAACTAACTAACCCGTAAACATACTTCAGGAGAGTTCAGTAATTGCAGGTGATATAAGGCCTCTCTGCATCTGCACATCCCTATGTCCTTTAATAAGGGCAAATTTAAAATAGTTATAAAAAAATATTAAATGCAGCAATGACCGACTAGTTTTGTTATCGCAGGGGCAAGGCAACGCTTGAACTCTCATGAAGCCAGGGGCATAATTAAAACAAAGTAGCCGCCAAATTGTTCCTGCTCGAAAACGAAAAAGACTGGATCTTTCCCAATTTGTAAGGGCAAGGGACATGTAAATGACGGGCTCAACTGAGGTTAGGACCCTTTAATAAGTCGCCACTGAGTGTTTGGTTAATTCTATCCTCAGTCTCTTTTCTTCGCAATGATCTAGGAAGTAACACTTCACTCTGAATTTGTCCTTATTAATGCTCCTCGGATTTGTGAACAAAGAAGGCAATCCCAGTGCAAGGGACACTATGACCAGAATATTTCAGCCAAGGGATTAAGAGCCCCCTGTCCAAGCTAAGGCAGTCTGTGATAATGTCTCTGCAGAGAAACGCATTCGGATTCGTCCACACACTAAACCATAACAGCAGGCTAGCCAGATGGACCTTGTCTGCGATATAATCTAGTTTTAACTCTGAGTGAATAATAGAACTAGAGGTAAATGGGGAAGATGCAAAAGCTACCGACATATGCGATTTTCTTCAGCTTGTAAATAGGAGGAGCTGTGAAAGCCCCATATATTGCAGCCGGGACACACTGAGCATTATATACTTTCATAAGTGGGGCGATAAACCCTTTACCCTTGGGTCTAACTAAACTGGTAATTACTCCTGCAGTCCTACTGAGCTTAAGGTGTGAGGTATTTGACGGACAATGCCAGGGCTCTGAGGCACTGAGGGTAACACCTAGATAGCTAAAATAATTAACACTCGGAAATGACCGCCCTTTATTAATAGGATGAGATAAATCAGTTTTTCCAGGCCGAAGGCCATTATATGTGATTTTCCATGATTGGTTGTCAAATCGAGGCTGGTCATGAAAAATACAAAGCGGTCTACCAGCAACCGCAATGCATTAGGGGTGCGCGCAAGTAGAACCTCGTTTTCAGCATATACCAGTGCGGGCACCTGTTTGCCGGCTATCCTAGGGGTATCTACCAAGTTTAGGGTCAAATGAGGACATAAACCATTGATATAGAGGATAAAAAGCAAGGGGGCTAAAATACATCTTATACGCACTCCCCGCTATAATGCAAACTCTGGTGACATTTCCCATTAATGACAAATCGAACTGTGACTACCAGATCTGCATGTACAGAGTACAAGAAGTTCACCAAGGATAAATCCAATAACATCAACCGCAGCCTGGACCTATTTACAGAGTCAAAGGCTGTAGATCGGCCCATAAAGGCCAGGTGCAATGGGCAGCGCTTCACGTGAACCTATTTGCTCACTATCAAGCTCAAATTAAAAAATGGCTCCACTGTACCTAGACCCGAACGGAACCCAAATTGCAATGGAGATAATATATCGTTCTCCTCTGCCCAGTCAATAAGGCGACTATATACCACTCTTCCTATAATCTTGACTGTACTGTCAATCAGTGACATATGTTGGTAGCATTTAGGGTATGTTTGATTGCCCTTTTTAAATATGGGGATAATAGTAGAAAGGGTCCAGGAATGAGGGATATTAAGTTTGAGGGTATTGAATACATTAGTAATTAAAAGACCCCATAAATCCTCTCGACACTTAATAAGGGCGCTAGGAACCCCACCGGGGCCAATAGCTTTCCCTCCTGAACACTGCTTTATGGCCTACTCCACTTCTGGTAGGGAGACCAGAAAAGGCAGCGATTGCCTCAGTCTATGTTGGAAGGTATGGGCCATAGCTACATTATCCTCTATGTGATATACGGCGGAAAAATGCGCAACCCAAACTGATGCTAAAATATTACATTGTGATGGAGGGCTTACTGGGACATTCCTATTTTTGATTCTTTTCACCATGTCCCAGAAAAGCTTGCTATTTTTCCCATCAGCAGTGAGTTCTAGAGATTCACAGTCCCTCTTATGTAAAGTATCTTTCCTCTTTTTAAGAATAGTTTTATAGTTCTGCCGAGCAGCTCGGACCTCGGACTGAATTCTCGGAATGGAGGTCAAGACTTTCCTCAATCTACGGTTGGCCGCTAAACAGTGCTAGTTGAACCAGTGTGATAAGCCAATTCGACACAATAAGGGAGTAAGTAGAGTTTGTGTGATACGCTCATTTAAGCTACCAAAATGATTCAACATGGCATCTCCATTAACTTCAGTCACACAATCACGAAACAGGCCCAGGTGTGATTTAACTAATGGAAATAAGGTATCAACCGGATTTTAAAGATGCCAGATAAGCCTTAGGCCTTCTGTAGAGAGTTGATTGGTGGAGAGGACATTAGTAATGTTTTTGTGTCTGCCCAAAGGTAATTGCGCTGAAACATAGAGGGCATTATGATCACCCCACTCGGTCTGTCTGACCTCCCCTTTAAAAAAACAGGGTACAAAATAGCGAGATGCAAATATAAAATCAGTGGTTGATGCATGACCATTCCCTCTGAAAGTTGGCAGAAATAAATTGTCCCCTTCTGAGAGGAAAAGTAAATTAACTAACTTGTGAGCGGCCAGAAAACTGGACAGCTCTGCCCCTCTCGGATCACTAAAAGTTCTACCATCACCCTCGGTGAGTGCTCCCGGATCCAAGTTATATCCTACCAACTGTCCTTGGACATCACCACACAACAAATAGCAAGACTGTCATTTCCTATTATCCTCTACAGTTTGCAAATTGGAAAGAAAATTAAACAAATGAGAAAAATGAGCACAGACAGTATTAAAAAAATTATTATTGTAAAAATTAATTAAATGAAAAGAGAATCGTGACAAGTTATCGCGTATCTTAAGAGTTAAAAAAGCCAGGGATCCTGAGTCAATAACAGTTGCCTCTACGTGGTGCCTCAGACTAACCCAGATCGCCAGATAACCTAGTTGCTTTCTTTCTTTAACTTCAATGAACCTTTAAATAAAGGCTTGCCTGTTTATTTAACTTTTCTCACTGTTGGTGCTGAGTTATGAAAAGAGGAGCCCAGTGATGCTGTTGACCAGGGGGCCGCATGTAAAGGTCAGGAGAGCCACATGCAGTTCTAGAACAGGTGAGAATACCTTGAGGGAATCACTGTGCATTAGGAGCTGCAGCTGAAAAGGTCCTGGTGATGTTCACTCTCAAGTGATCCTATCTTACAAGGTCTACTATTGTTTCTAGACAGTATGCTTTGTTAATCCTGTTTGTGAAGTATGGATTTCTGAGGGAACCGAGACGGGCGATTAGAAAGGTAAAATTAGGTTTAAGTGTTACAATCCAAATTCAAGAGAGACATTGTCCTGTAGTTTATACATAGCAATGCTACTCTGCCAGGTTTAGAAATCAGCACACGAGCTGCATCCAAGGCTGAACCCATCTTCTTCCCTTCCATGCATCACCTCTTGGAAGAGTGGATGAAGAGTCCATTTAATTCGCATTGGTCAGCATCTTCTAGAAAAGGTAGGAAGTGCTGACTCTGGCCAGGGCTTTATCAGATGTGATAATGTTGATAGCACTGAAGTGTACAAAACCTTGTAACTTTTTTAAGTGTACAAAACTTTTAAACTTTTTTAAGAAGTTTATGACTATATTTTAGTTTTTACTATATTCTTCTTGGGGTGCTCATCCCCTCGCTGTGCGTACCTTATTTGATTTTATGTATAACGAGGAGGTGTAATGACATGACTTATGATCATTTGACTTGATATTCGTTATTTTACGGGCTCCTTGGTACCTTTAGGGTTCGGCTTGCTGTTCACGAGTTACTCAGCCCCCTTACAATTTTGCCCTTAAGTTCCCGGCCTTTGTATTTATTAAGGCTAATTGAGTTTACTTCTCATTGGTTGAAATTTTGCACGTGTTATTTCTGCTATTTAATTGCTGTTTGCACAAAAATTGGGACATATATTTACTTTTTAACCATCGCTGCTAAGGGAAAATGAATTGCTAGTTATATATGTGTTAAATTCCCTTAGAATTTCTCTTGGTCTATAACCTTTTTGCTGCTATATGATGCACTTTATTTAAAATATGCTCCAATATGATGCTGCTATAGTATGGTATTTTTCCAAATTGCATATGTATTTAGCTCGATTTACTTGTTGCGGTAAAGGTCTTAACTACGTTATTGCTGCTATTTAACTGCTTTTGCACAAAAATTGGGACATATACTTGCTTTCTAACCTTCGTTGCCAGATAAAATGAATTCCTAGTCATACATGTGTTAATTTTCCTTAGAATTTTCCTTGGTTTATAATCCTACTGCTGCCACATGCACTTTATCTAAAATAGGTTCCAATATGATGCTGCTATAGTATGGTATTTACCAAATTGCATACGTATTTGATTCGAGTTAATAGTTGTGGTAAAGGTTTTAACTATGTTACTGTAATTTTGTTCTTAGTTATAATGATAAATATTCTTACTTATACTTTACTCATTCTGTACTATTACTTGCATTTTTCTACCAGTGGACAATCTTCTTTGCTACCTAAGGGAGCTTCTAGAACTGATTTGGAAGGATTTCGATACTTTTAGGATGGACTAATTTGTACATAAAACTGCTGCTATGGTACAGTTACTACTGCTTTTTATTATGAAGTGATTTTAATGTAAACTTATCATTTTCTTTTGCCATTGTATTCTATCTTATCCACTGTGGAATTGATCTGTGTTGGTATTTTAATGTGCCTACTATGCAATAATTGTGTGTGTTCTTTAAGTGGACCTCATCAGAGATCCAAATTCTTAATAAATATATTGAATTGAAAGCACTGAAGATTTCTGTGTGTTTTATCTTGAGAATCCTTAAATTCCTCAAGAGCGTGTGAAGCTCTCAATAAGTCAACCACGTCCCGGTCATGACATACATAAATCCGGTTGGAGGGGTCCTTTGGAGACTAAAGTTAGAATAAGATTCCTTCAATGTATTCAAAATGAATCTATCCTTCATTAGAGGTTTACCAATTTTGAATGCATTGAGGATATGTTATCTTCATTTTCTAAATGTAAAGTAATTTAATAACACTTGATCTGGCTTATCCAAATTACAGAGCACGTTGCATGCTGGCATTGTACCCAATAACCATCTCTTACTGAGCAATGTACTATATTTGGTAGTTTACATTTTTAGGCATTTGGGATGGGAGATGGCACTTCAGGCTCAGCGCACTGCTTTTGTCTATGAAGTATTTTCTAAGACCTTCATTTTAATGTTTTCTCAGAAAGTTTATACTAATCATCAAATTTCTCCAAATAAACTGGCACATCAGTGGCCTGTGAGTACACTTTCCACATAGGGAGTGGATCTGCAAATGCCCGGCTTTTAGCCTGTACGTACATTGTGTAAGATGAGCATTGGTCTATTGAAGGTACCTAAGTGGGGACAATCTGGCATTAGGTAATTTATGCAGCAATAACTGAGGGGCGGATAAGAGAAGAAAGAAACCTTGCTCCTTTTTGTGCTGATTTGTCTGCGATTCTTCCATGACAAGATAGCTATAGAGTGCCCGTCATGTTTTATGGGTCCAGGGATGTGAATTTGTGGGGCATTTGTCTATTTAAAATGGACTTCGGGGACCTGATGATAGTCGACCCTCACAATGAGGTGTGAATCATGATTGTCTTCTGCATTCCTTATTAGGAGTTCTTACATCGTCTTTCTCTAATTCTGATTTTCTGTCAAGAAATCAATATCGCCTTGAAGGAGGTTTAAATAGTATTTTTTCTGTTTGACTCTGCTTGAGCTCTTTAACCCTGTGAGACTTTTACTTTTAGACGTTAAGTAGGTGGTTGCGAGTTGATACAAGACATTGGAACTCTACTTTGAAGGGATTGAATAGCTTTAGAGAGAATGCAAGGCTGTTTGCTTTGTACTAATGGCAAAGACCACCCACTCCCCCATGAAACGTAGACGAGGGATACCTGAAGGTAGAAGAGGGTGGGAAAAGATGAATCCCATCACCCGTTCTCTAAATCAACTCCTATAGGTCCCACCAACTAACACCCAGGGTTTAACAAAAATAGAAGTAAACACTAAAAAAACACACAGCAAGGCAATTCAGCTAAAATCATCACCTTAAGAGCTGCAATGCCATATTAATGGAAGATTGTATAATAAACTTGTTCAACTGATTGGGCAGTACGGCCTGCAAGATAAGTATGAGTAAGGTGACCCTGCAGACGTAGAAATGGATGGAGAAGTATCGGGCGATGGTGGAGTGCGGCTAGGTAATAGATAATGTGTTCGTCCAACAACAGAAAAATAATATTGCATTGTCCGTGCAAATTTACACCTTGAGTTACTTGGCGGTTAACTTTGGATGGCGAGTACAACCAACTATTCGCAAAGCACAGGACTGAAGGTTTCATAAACAGACGCGCCCAATGAGAGTAAAGTCGCACATTCCTAACAACAAGGACCATCACACTTGAAAATAAAATGGGTGGGGTATGGTACTCAGATCCCAGCACATAGCTGAGTGCAGCAAAGCAGAACTAAAATAGTAATATTTCAGTCTGCCTAACATTATGACCTGCCGTAGTATCCAAAAAGCAGCCAGGATCAGACCTATATGAGGGTTCCACACTAGTCTTAATCTAGCTTCCAGTCTAGAACTTGATGACCCGGTTTTTGGTTGCTCCCCAACAGATGACGTAATTAGCCAGTAGGCCCCCAATAGAACAAGCATTGGCAAAGCAAACGTGTCTGACTTGCATTTTGAGTCCTGAGTAAAACATTAAAAAATCTGCTGCAAGTGTTAAAACAAAACAAAAACGATTGCTTGTTGCATGCTATGTGCCTAATTGAGACAAATAATGTAAAGTATGATTATTCCGAGAACTGGGATATAAAATTGTACCTAATACCTTGCTATACAGGCATGCCATAAGAGGGGGGATAATAAACCAAATAGATTGAACAGAAGCTCTTAGTCAAAATTCAAAGGCACATGTCCTCTTGTTGGTTGCTTTCAGGGTGCTCAGTTCAATAAAATTGGGAGATGCTCCTTCATGCATTATCCTCATACTTCTGGAAGTAATACATTAAAATTCCACATCTTCCGGTGCACACCCTGAATATCTAAACCACAATATCGATGGTAAATAATATCAAAAATAAAATATTGACAGATAAGTCTAGATGTTCTATACCAAACTCCACATAAATGTACATTTGTGGTACATACATCTTCAAGGTATGTAGATGTGGACTTAGGAATAGAAAATCTACACTTCCCTATGTTCCCTCAATATTCTGTCCTCAATAGTCTTGTATCTCGTTATTGTTGGTGTCGATATTCAATAGTACAATCACATCTTCCCCATCATAGCCATTGATTCTATGAAGGGCCATCCTTTGTGCATGACGGACTTTGAAAAGTCCCGAGTAATAATGCTTTAGACAACTTCTCAAATCTAATTGTTCGTACTACTGATCCACCAAAAAATCAAATATGGCAGCCGAGCACTGGCCTGAAAATCAATGCTTTAGGGATTTACTCTCTAGATAGGTGGGTGAGAAAGTATTCATCCTTCTTGATCTCAAATACATGAGTGAGATTTTTACCCATGATTTTATTTTTAGAATCCCACGCTCAAAAAAATTCCTCAGATGGATTTTCATCATTCTTACGACTCTTCTTTAAAGCTAAGCATGGTAATACCTATACTCTTCATATGCCTGTTTTTCAAGTCGCTGACGGTTTGCTCCCTCTTTGTAGATTGTTTTTTGTATTGAAGGAAGCCTGAGCTGCTCCAGTATCTTTGATAATGATGCAGATTCTGCTTTCTGTCTTTGGTCATCAAAAGGAGGTTGCCGAGGTCCATTGTCATGGCTGTGATGTCCATATGGACCATGTCAGTATTTGGCTTGTTGTTCGTATTGATTATTTTGTATTTTATTTTATTAGCAGAGTTTTATGAACAGGACCCTTCAGGGTGTCAGAGCGCTGTACAAGTAGCAGTCAGGTCGTACATATAAGAGAAAATAGAAGAGGGACAAAGCAGGGAACAAACCACATATAAATACAGATACAATATATCAAAAACAACTGGGAAGAGCCATGATCCCGAAGAGTGGATATGAAAAAGAAGAAGCTTAACGACTAAAGATGACTAGTGAATGAATCTATTCATCAGAATAATTTTTACTTCCTTTTTGAAGAAGGTAGACGAGGGGTACGTCCTGGTTTCAGGCGTTCGTGAGTTCCATGTTCTAGGGGCTAGACCAGAGAAGGAGCAGATCTACGTTTTTTTCTTTTTGAACTTCTGTGGCTTCAGCAGTAGGGAGTTAGTACTTCCTGGGGAGCAACTACCTCCAGATAGCTTCAAGCACACTGATTATCATTTTCAAAGTGAAGACTAAGGGCCTAATTTATATCTTGGCTGTATGTATACTCCATTGCAACGGTGACAGAGTATACATACTGCTAAAATAATAGTCCGCCCGCCCGATTTAGATGTAGGTTTAATCACAACGGAGACTATTCTATCTCTGCCGTGATTAAACCCTACCGATGGTCCTGCAGAGGAAGGGCCATTGGAGTCAGACCTGTAAATCCCCCCCCCCACCTAGTTTAGATGGGTGGAATTACAGGTCAGTTTTCCCTGCTAGTCACCGCCACGAAAACCCTGGCAGCAACAGGCAAACTGCTAAATGCTCCCCTAGCCACGGCAGAGGACTCCCATGGAGAGGGGAGCAATGCCTTTTTTATTTACAAAAAGAAAATTCCTTTTCGAGATTTCCATTTTGAAAATGAAAAAAGAAAACTGTTTGGTGCAGGGCTCTGTCATGCTGATGAAGGCCTGCACTAAACAGCTAAATGCATTGACTGGAACCGCCTTGACTGCGGTTCCTGTCAATGCCTTTTAAAGGACTGCTAGGTTGGTGGTCATTTATAAATCTGGTGGGCGGTCCCTCCACCAGAGCAATGGAGTAATTTACTCCAGTCGCCTTGGGGGAACAACGAGCCATCCGCCAGGATTAAAATATGGCACTTAGTTTGTTCCAGGATACTGGAGGTTCTGCTTTGGTGCTGTCAGTTCGGGCTGGACTGTTCCCATGGGGCACAGGGTCAGACTGATTTGCATATGGCCATGTCTGAACTGGGGTGGTGGAGTGGGCTAAAGAATGATGATGGATTAAACCCAGATCAGTTGACTGGGGGTGAGTGTTTGATTGGCTCAAGCGTTCCGTCCATCATCCCCTTTTGTATCGCTTGGTGCTGTCAGCAGCAGTGCAGTTTGTTTCTTTAAATGAGCTCTTGGCCATTGTAACAAGATTTACATATTACATTTACAGATGGAGGTGAGCCATTTTGGTACCCAAGTGCTCTTTGTTTGTGGCCCTGGGTCTTTCCTCTTAGAAGGGGAGTGTAGGGACCAGGAGTGGCAGCCGTGGCAGCTACCATGTCTGTAGCATGCTCCTATACTTTCCACAATAGAGACTAGCTTAACGATTAAGTTCAGTGATAGAAGATGGTAACCCAGCTGACACATAACAGAAGGATTGTCGGCATACTTTAAATTGGAAGAGTAGGATGCCTGGTGGGTAATTAGATGTTTAAGGGCTGCCATCTCTGAACAATCATGACCCGACATCGGTGAGGGATTTAAGGGTTAATACAATATGCGATTTGTTTGTTGAGTTATTATTACACATGGAATAAGCTATGGATATCTGCAAATATGCCCACATGTACTTAATGCACACTATGACTAAAGGTTGATAAATATGTAGTATATGTAATGAAAAAAAGTTGCAGAATAGGTGTATGTGAGGTCGTGTGATTGTTAACATTTACAAACCACAGTAATTGCCATTCTCAGTTTCTTTTTTCATTTTTATTTTGTTGCTATGTACACTTCTGACCAAATATATAAATAAATACATTCCTGAAATACATTTATAACTTATACAATCAATCTATGTGGTTTAAGATTTTCAGAAGTGGCAATCACAAACCACAGTATCTAATGATAAATTCCTTCCAAGTCGTCATCTCATCTTGCTGGCTAATATTGATTCCGCTACTTTCATTACATTTGTTAAATATATTCTGTGTAAGGTCCTTCTTAGACTTATGGGTGAAGTTTCTGGTATATAGAACACTGCAAGTAGAATAGAACCTGTGATCGATATTGCCTTACGCTGTAATGGTTGCAGAGCAGATCCTGCCTGGCTTAAAGATGGCTGACTGCTAACCTGCTCCGCCTTTACTTGCAAGGTCTTTGACTACATCGGCGGTATCCAATGCTGCTGCAGGAAAAAATACACATTGCTCTCAGCAATTAGGAGCAGTCACCTTTGTTTATGTTGTGCCTTCTGAATTAGGGCGCTCAATCACTGTGCTCACTGTGCGGGGGCGTAGCTACCAATGGTGCAGCAGCTGCAGTGGCACTGGGATGCAGAGACCAAGGGCCCACTGAGCCCTGATTATTGATGTATTTTACTCTCCAGCTACCAGCCAGGGGGCCCATTTTTCCTTGCTTTCACTCGGACCTATGGCTAACTACAACAGTGTTGCTGTTGTCGTCCCTTGGTTCACAGCGCCCTGAGCTGAACTTGCGGTGTCGCACGAGTTCTGGTGTTTTTCCGTAGCCCTAGGCAGAGGCCAGTATGCACCCATTTAGCAACATGTCTTAGATGCACCAGGAGAGAACCGAAGATGGTGCAGATGAGCCAGCAGGTAAGTACTCAGAAAGTCTTGAAGCTCAGCCAGATTGGGGGACGCAAAACAATCCTTTGGCTGGAGGTGCAGTCCACTGCTGTCGGCTGGCTGAAAGCAGTCATTTCCATCTCGCTGTACTCCTCACACACCTCCATGCAGAAATGTGTTGTTTGGGTGCTTCTGCAGCATTAAGTAATAGCTAACTCTGCTTGCAAATGGCCCAAGATGGGGAGAGAGCACAAGCTATGGCCATTGTGGTCAGCAGTATTTTAATTTTGTGGTGGAAACAAAATAGGAATTGTGGCACTTTTTTTCTCTCAAGGTAAGAAGTACAAACTGATATGTATTGTGGTTTGTTACTTCAATTTTCTTGTCATGCAAATGGAATAATTTCCCTAGTGGCAATACACCATTGCTCCAAAATTAAAAACTTTAGTTAAAGGTTCACATGCTCACATCGTACAAGCCTACTGACTTCAGCCCAAGCAGGGGCACTGACTTCACCTGCAGCTCCACCTGGAATGACCTGAAAAATCTGTGAGCAGAAAAGGAGTGACAACAGTTCTACTGCCAGACATGCCACTGCTTTTGAGACAGTCCACCACCATCCCTCCTCCTGATGCTTAGCATCCAAGGAAGTATCCTAGACTGGAGCAGGAAACAGGGCAAAACCAACCACCCAAATTCAGTGCCATACTGAAAACAGTTTGTGCAAAATAATTTTTGGGCATGACAGCTAAGCACACTTTTTTGCTCATAAATCATTTATATTATTTATGGACATTTTATAAATGAAACCCAAGTATATAAATAACTCCTTAATAATAAGGTAAGTTTATATGAAACTGAAGTTGCTCCTCGTAGTAAAAATGCTAAATTTGAGTTGCCTCAAACTTTAGTTCCTTCTTTCAAGTTAGTAAAAAATCGGATTATTTTCCCCTTCTTACTATGTAAACACAGCAAGAATTATATAATTTTTTTCTGCCACGTATGTAAAATGGTGCAGAAGGATTTTCCCTTATTCTTCTTGAACCAGTCCAATGTTTGTGTAATGGAGGCTGGACCTCTGTGCTGGTTTGCAATAGTGTCAAAAATACTACTGTACTGCTGTAGTGTTTCAAACATTGAAACCCATGTACTGTTGTGGAGTGAGTGAATGAATGAAGCCTCAGGCTTATGTTATGTTAATCTGTATATAGCACAGCTCATCGAGGAGGGTATCCCGGCGCTGTAAGCAGGCGCTGCATATGCCGAGCCAGGGATGGGGGTAGGTGAAGAGCCAGGTTGTCTTCAGTTTTTTTTAAATTCACGAACTGAGGGGGTGGTTTTGATGTGCAGGGGGCAGGTCATTCTAGGCTTTAGGAGGGAGGAGAGGGCACGACTGCCAGATCTGGCTCTGCGTATGCAAAGGGTGTGTGTGAGTAGGAGTCAGGCCGAGTGTAAGTATCTGGTAGGTTTGTGGACGTTTGTGTTTATTGAGTTACATGGGCCCATTGTTGTGTAAGGCTTTGTGTGTGTGATGAGATTGAAAAGTGCTCATTTGTGGATTGGGATGTCATCATTGATGTCACTGACCATGTCATGAGTGATGTAACATGTGACGTCATCAGCAGTGCATTGCGGGAGCGTGAGTTATAGTTAGCTGAGCTAACTATAACGGCTGAATTTCTCTGCTTTTGTATGAGTGAAATGTCAGCCTAACTATAACGTCCCTGAAACCTGTGGTTTTTTCAGTGAATATCTGAGGTTTTTAAATGATAATTCCTAACTATAACGTCCCTGAAACCTATGGTTTTTTCAGTGAATTTCTAAGGTTTTTTAAATGCTAATTTCTAACTATGCCTACAATGGTAGGACATGTACAGAAAGAGGAAGAAAGGCACAGAAAGAAGCAAGAGAAGTGCAGAAAGAATCAACAGAGGTGCAAAAAGAGGCCTACTTCGACTGTACCTTTCCACAGACTCATACAAAGTAGCTTAATCACCAATTCTTCTCCCAAGATGTCTTAAACCTCACTTTTCTCTTGAAGGTTCACTATTCATCGACTGCTCAGGATGTTAGGCCTACCAAATGTAAAACAGCAATCCTAACCATATCACTGTTGTAAGTCTGACCAAGTTTGTGAAGGTATGCATGCGTGTGTCTCTGCTTTTACCTAGTGACATGTTACCTAAAAATAAACATACAAATACTTGAATACCTGTGTTTCAAACTCTGTAAATGTATGTACAAAAAGGTGTATGTATTTCTTTCTGCTCATAATGCAGGGTACATGGGTATTCAATAGTATATTTGAGGGGCTCTATAACACTTATATACATAAGACATGTCTGCCTGTGCAACTGAATGAGAGAGCACAACTGAGAGAATTTGGCCACCTATAGGAGAAGCTACCTGCTTTTTTAAGCTACCATCTTCAGATGCATAATACATGTGAGAATACATGTACAAGTAGACATATACCTCTGTCAAGAGAGCACACATACCTTTAAACTTGACACACTGCACTTCTCATTTGAATACAGAAAGAGGCAAGAGAAGTGTGGAAAAAATAAAAGGGGTGCAGAAACAGTAAGAAATGTGCAGAAAGAGGCAGGAGAAGTACAGAAAGAGGCGAGAGAAGTGCAGAAAGAGGCAAGAGAAGTGCGAAAGAGGCAAGAAAGGTGCAGAAAGAGGCAAGAGGGGTGCAGAAAGAACCAAAAGAGGTGCAGAAAGAGGCAAGAGAAGTGCAGAAAGAAACGGAGGTGCAGAAAGACGCAAGAGGTGCAAAAAGAGGCAAGAGAGGTGCAGAAAGAGGGGAGAAGGGTGCAGAAAGAGGCAAGAGAGGTGCAGAAAGAACCAAGAGAAGTGCAGAAAGAGGCAAGAGGGGTGCAGAAAGAGGCAAGAGAAGTGCGGAAAGAAGCAACGGAAATGCAGAAAGACGCAACAGAAGTCAGAAAGAAGCAACAGAGGTTCAGAAAGGTGCAAGATGGGTGCAGAAAGAAGCAACAGAGGTGCAGATGGGGGAGAGGGGTGGAGAAAGAAGCGAGAGGGGTGCAGAAATTTGCAAGAGAGGTACAGAAAGAAGCAAGAGAAGTGCAGAAAGAACCAACAGAGGTGCAGAAAATGGCAAGATGGGTGCAGAAAGAGGCAAGAGAAGTACAGAAAGAAGCAAGAGAGGTGCAGAAGGCAATGGAACTGCAGAAAGAGGCAAGAGAGGTGCACAAAGAGACGAGAGGTGCAGAAATACGGAAGAAGGGTGCAGAATGAGGCAAGAGGGTGCAGAAAGAAGCAAGAGAGGTGCAGAAAGAAGCGAGAGAAGTGCAGAAAGAAGCAACAGAGGTGCAGAAAGAGGCAAGAGGGGTGCAGAAAGAGGGAAGAGGGGTGCAGAAAGAGAAGAGAGGTGCACTAAGAAACGAGAGGTGCAGAAAGAGGGAAGACGAGTGCAGAAAGAGGCAAGAGGGGTGCAGAAAGAAGTAAGAGGTGCAGAAAGAAGCAAGAGAAGTGCAGAAAGAAGGAACAGAGATGCAGAAAGGCATGAGGGGTGTAGAAAGAGGCAAGAGAAGTGCTGAAAGAAGCAACAGAGGTGCAGAAAGAGGCAAGAGAAGTGCAGAAAGAGGCAAGAGAAGTGCAGAAAGAAGCAACAGAAATGCAGAAAGAAACAAAAGAAGTGCAGAAAGAAGCAACAGAGGTGCAGAAAGAGGCAAGAGAAGTGCAGAAAGAAGCAACAGAGATGCAGAAAGGGGGAAGAGGGGTGGAGAAAGAGGCAAGAGGGGTGCAGAAAGAAGCAAGAGATGTGCAGAAAGAAGCAAGAGATGTGCAGAAAGAATCAAAAGAAGTGCAGAAAGAAGCAACAGAGGTGCACAAAGAGGCAAGATGGTTGCAGAAGGAGGCAGGAGGGATGCAGAAAGATGCAACAGGTGCAGAAAGAGGCAAGAGGGGTGCAGAAAGGGAAGAGTGGTGCAGAAAGCGGCACGAGGGGTGCAGAAAGAAGCAAGAGAGGTGTGGAAAAAAACAAGACAAGTGCAGAAAGAATGAACAGAAATGCTGAAAGAGGCAAGAGAAATGCAGAAAGAAGCAACAATTGCAGAAAGAGGCTAGAGAAGTGGCGAAAGAAGCAAGAGAGGTGCAGAAAGAGGTAAGAGGTGCAGAAAGAGGTAAGAGGGGTACAGGAAGAGGGAAGAGGAGTGCAGAAAGAGGCAGGAGGGGTGCAGAAAGAGGCAAGACGTTGCAGAAAGAGGCAAGAGAAGTACAGAAAGAAGCAAGAGAGGTGCAGAAGAAGGCAAGGGTACTGCAGAAAGAGGCACGAGAGGTGCACAAAGAGACGAGAGGTGCAGAAATATGGAACAAGGGTGCAGAATGAGGCAAGAGGGTCCAGAAAGAAGCAAGAGAAGTGCAGAAAGAAGCAAGAGAAGTGCAGAAAGAAGCAACAGAGGTGCAGAAAGAGGCGAGAGAGGTGCAGAAAAAGGGAACAGAGGTGCAGAAAGAGGCATGAGGGGTGTAGAAAGAGGCAAGAGAAGTGCTGAAAGAAGCAACAGAGGTGCAGAAAGAGGCAAGAGAAGTGCAGAAAGAAGGAACAGAAGTGCAGAAAGAAGCAACAGAAATGCAGAAAGAAACAAAAGAAGTGCAGAAAGAAGCAACAGAGATGCAGAAAGGGGTAAGAGGGGTGGAGGAAGAGGCAAGAGGGGTGCAGAAAGAAGCAAGAGAAGTGCAGAAAGATTCAAAAGAAGTGCAGAAAGAAGCAACAGAAACGCAGAAAGAGGCTAGAGAAGTGGAGAAAGAGGGAAGAGGGGTACAGGAAGAGGGAAGAGGCGTGCAGAAAGAGGCAAGAGGGGTGCAGAAAGGCAGGAGGGATACAGAAAGATGCAACAGAGGTGCATAAAGAGGCAAGAGGGGTGCAGAAAGAGGCAAGAGGGGTGCAGAAAGAGGCATGAGGGGTGCAGAAAGAAGCAAGAGAGGTGTGGAAAAACAAGAAAAGTGCAGAAAGAAGGAACAGAAATGCTGAAAAAGGCAAGAGAAATGCAGAAAGAAGCAACAGAAACGCAGAAAGAGGCTAGAGAAGTGGAGAAAGAGGGAAGAGGGGTACAGGAAGAGGGAAGAGGAGTGCAGAAAGAGGCAAGAGGGGTGCAGAAATTTGCAAGAGAGGTACAGAAAGAAGCAAGAGAGGTGCAGAAAGAACCAAAAGAGGTGCATAAAGAGGCAAGAAGGTGCAGAAAGAGGCAAGAGAAGTACAGAAAGAAGCAAGAGAGGTACAGAAGAAGGCAAGGGAACTGCAGAAAGAGGCACGAGAGGTGCACAAAGACGAGAGGTGCAGAAATACGGAAGAAGGCAAGAGGGTGCAGAAAGAAGCAAGAGAGGTACAGAAAGAGGCAAGAGAGGTGCAGAAAAAGGGAACGGGTGCAGAAAGAAGCAAGAGAGGTGCAGAAAGAGGGAAATGGGGTGCAGAAAGAGGCAAGAGGGGTGCAGAAAGAAGTAAGAGGTGCAGAAAGAAGCAAGAGAAGTGCAGAAAGAGGTAAGAGGTGCAGAAAGAGGTAAGAGGGGTACAGGAAGAGGGAAGAGGAGTGCAGAAAGACGCAGGAGGGGTGCAGAAAGAGGCAAGACGTTGCAGAAAGAGGCAAGAGAAGTACAGAAAGAAGCAAGAGAGGTGCAGAAGAAGGCAAGGGTACTGCAGAAAGAGGCTAGAGAAGTGGCGAAAGAAGCAAGAGAGGTGCAGAAAGAGGTAAGAGGTGCAGAAAGAGGTAAGAGGTGCACAGGAAGAGGGAAGAGGAGTGCAGAAAGAGGCAAGACGTTGCAGAAAGAGGCAAGAGAAGTACAGAAAGAAGCAAGAGAGGTGCAGAAGAAGGCAAGGGTACTGCAGAAAGAGGCACGAGAGGTGCACAAAGAGACGAGAGGTGCAGAAATATGGAACAAGGGTGCAGAATGAGGCAAGAGGGTCCAGAAAGAAGCAAGAGAAGTGCAGAAAGAAGCAAGAGAAGTGCAGAAAGAAGCAACAGAGGTGCAGAAAGAGGCGAGAGAGGTGCAGAAAAAGGGAACAGAGGTGCAGAAAGAGGCATGAGGGGTGTAGAAAGAGGCAAGAGAAGTGCTGAAAGAAGCAACAGAGGTGCAGAAAGAGGCAAGAGAAGTGCAGAAAGAAGGAACAGAAGTGCAGAAAGAAGCAACAGAAATGCAGAAAGAAACAAAAGAAGTGCAGAAAGAAGCAACAGAGATGCAGAAAGGGGTAAGAGGGGTGGAGGAAGAGGCAAGAGGGGTGCAGAAAGAAGCAAGAGAAGTGCAGAAAGATTCAAAAGAAGTGCAGAAAGAAGCAACAGAAACGCAGAAAGAGGCTAGAGAAGTGGAGAAAGAGGGAAGAGGGGTACAGGAAGAGGGAAGAGGCGTGCAGAAAGAGGCAAGAGGGGTGCAGAAAGGCAGGAGGGATACAGAAAGATGCAACAGAGGTGCATAAAGAGGCAAGAGGGGTGCAGAAAGAGGCAAGAGGGGTGCAGAAAGAGGCATGAGGGGTGCAGAAAGAAGCAAGAGAGGTGTGGAAAAAACAAGAAAAGTGCAGAAAGAAGGAACAGAAATGCTGAAAAAGGCAAGAGAAATGCAGAAAGAAGCAACAGAAACGCAGAAAGAGGCTAGAGAAGTGGAGAAAGAGGGAAGAGGGGTACAGGAAGAGGGAAGAGGAGTGCAGAAAGAGGCAAGAGGGGTGCAGAAATTTGCAAGAGAGGTACAGAAAGAAGCAAGAGAGGTGCAGAAAGAACCAAAAGAGGTGCATAAAGAGGCAAGAAGGTGCAGAAAGAGGCAAGAGAAGTACAGAAAGAAGCAAGAGAGGTACAGAAGAAGGCAAGGGAACTGCAGAAAGAGGCACGAGAGGTGCACAAAGACGAGAGGTGCAGAAATACGGAAGAAGGCAAGAGGGTGCAGAAAGAAGCAAGAGAGGTACAGAAAGAGGCAAGAGAGGTGCAGAAAAAGGGAACGGGTGCAGAAAGAAGCAAGAGAGGTGCAGAAAGAGGGAAATGGGGTGCAGAAAGAGGCAAGAGGGGTGCAGAAAGAAGTAAGAGGTGCAGAAAGAAGCAAGAGAAGTGCAGAAAGAAGGAACAGAGGTGCAGAAAGGCATGATGGGTGCAGAAGGAGGGAAGAGAAGTGCTTAAAGAAGCAACAGAGGTGAAGATGGAGGCAAGAGAAGTGCAGAAAGAAGGAACAGAAATGCAGAAAGAGGCAAGAGAAGTGCAGAAAGAAGCAACAGAAATGGAGAAAGAAACAAAAGAAGTGCAGAAAGAAGCAACAGAGGTGCAGAAAAAGGCAAGAGAAGTGCAGAAAGAAGCAACAGAGATGCAGAAAGGGGGAAGAGGGGTGGAGAAAGAGGCAAGAGGGGTGCAGAAAGAAGCAAGTGAAGTGCAGAAAGAATCAAAAGAAGTACAGAAAGAAGCAACAGAGGTGTAAAAAGAGGCACGATGGTTGCAGAAAGAGGCAAGAGGGATGCAGAAAGATGCAACAGAGGTGCAGAAAGAGGCAAGAGGGGTGCAGAAAGGGAAGAGTGGTGCAGAAAGAGAAGAAAGGTGCACTAAGAAACGAGAGGTGCAGAAAGAGGGAAGACGAGTGCAGAAAGAGGCAACAGGGGTGCAGAAAGAAGCAAGAGAGGTGCAGAAAAAAGCAAGAGAGGTGTGGAAAAAAGCAAGAAGTGCAGAAAGAAGCAAAAGAAATGTAGAAAGAGGCAAGAGAAGTGCAGAAAGAGGCAACAGAAGTGCAGAAAGAGGCAACAGGGGTGCAGAAAGAAACGAGAGGTGCAGAAAAAAGCAAGAGTGCAGAAAGAAGCAAAAGAAATGCAGAAAGAATCAAAAGAAATGTAGAAAGAGGCAAGAGAAGTGCAGAAAGAAGCAACAGAAATGCAGAAAGAGGCAAGAAAACAGCAGAAAGAAGCAACAGGTGCAGAAGGAGCCAAGAGAACTGCAGAAAGAGGCAAGAGAGTTGCAGAAGCAGGCAAGTGAGGTGCAGCAAACCAGCTGTGTAGGGCTTACTAGAGGTACCTGGTGGACTAGTTGGTCCGTAAGGACCCTCTTTAATGACGGGGACTTCACTCCCCCACCAAGATCGCGCCAGGAGGCGCGTTTGCAGAGTCTTGCAGGGAGAGAGCGGGGCCTCCGGTGAGTTGCCGGTTTCTTTTTTTAAATTTTATTTTTGGAAGGGGGGCTGTGTGGCCCCCCTTCCCTTGACTCTTTTGGGCCCCAGGGACCTCATCTCCCTGGGCCTGAGTCATTTAAAAAAAAATTATAATAAAAACGGAGGGGGGCGCGCGGCCCTCCTCCTGTGGCCAATTACTGCCCCAGGGTTTATTTTTGTTTTTTAAAGGGGAGGGGGGCCGTGTGGCCCCCCTCCCCAGGCCATTTTTGTCCCCGGGGACCCCATCCCCCGGGGCTTGGCCATTTTTAAAAAATAAATAAGAAAAGAGGAGAGGGGCAGAGTGGCCCCCCTCCCAGGCTATTTTTGGCCCCGGGGACCCCACCCCCGGGACTTGGCCATTTTTTTTTTTTTTATTAAAAAAGAGGAGGGGGCCGAGTGGACCCCCTCCCAGGCCACTTTCAGCCCCGGGGACCCCATCCCCTGGGGCATTGCCATGACATTGGGGACTGCGGGGGAGCCCCAATGCCCCCGCGGTTCCTGCCGGCTCCCCGCCTCCTGCGGGACCTGGCATTGCTTGTGGGCAAAGGGAGCTGCTGACATGCAGCTCCCTTTGCCCAAAAGCAATTCTGCTTCGCTTCATGGAAGCCAGAGCAGTTTTTCTGCTCTCGCTTCCATGAAGCGAAGCAGAATTTGCTATGCCATAGCAAACTGCAATGTCCTCGGGGTGGGCACCCTGGGACACTGCTGGAGCCGGCCCTGGGGGGTGGCAGTCCCCAGGACCAAGGAGGGCTCCTGGAGGGGGACCGCGCTGTCCCCCTCCCATCTGTGTGCTGCCCCGGGGAGGTGGTAATCCCCGGGGCCAGGGGTCCGCAATGGACCCCCGCACTTAGTTGATGTATGCCCCGGGGAGGCGGTGGTCCCCGGGACAGTGTGGGGGGGCTCGAGCCCCCCAACACTTCATTTTTAATAGTAGCCCCGGGGAGGTGGCGGTCCCTGGGGCTGGGGGGCCCACGTGGCCCCCCTGCAAATTGATAAAGCCCCAGGGAGGTGACAGTCCCCAGGGCAGCGTGGGGGGCAGGAGCCCCCCCACACTTTTTTTTTTTTTAGAAAAGCCCCGGGAAGGTGATGGTCCCGGGGCTTGGGGGGGCCCGTGAGGCCCCCCGCATATTATTTAAAAAGCCCCGGGGAGGTGGCAGTCCCCGGGGCAGCGTGGGTGGGTAGGAGCCCCCTACAGACCCACTCACACAACCACACACACACCCGTACATACACTCACACACCCGTACATACACTCACACACCCATATACCCAGTCACACACCCACACAGTCACTCACACAGCCACACACAGGCAGTGATACACTTCTAGAAATTGCAATAGCATATGTTTGTATTAAATGTGTTCTTGTTTTAGTATTGAATGTGTGCAACGTAACCGGCAGACCCCTTATTTGTCCAAGGATTCACAATGAATCCGCGGGCCCATAAAATGAAGTTAAAAAAAGAAAGACTCAGTGCATTAAATTTATAAAAAGACTACATAAGTTACCTTAATTTTGATTTTTTAAACACATAATAAGAATGAATGTGTGTATAAAATGTATTTGTAAACTTGTGAAAATGTATATTAGTAAATTAAGCTTATGAGTCAAATCGTAGTGCAATTTATATTTTTAAAAATTGTGAAATACACCAAAAACACAGATTACAGGGAAGTTATAGTTAGAAAATAGCATTAAAAATGTGAAATTCACTAAAAAATATATATGTTCACTGAAAAAAACAAAGGTTACAAAGATGTTATAGTTAGGCTCAGGTTTCACTTGTACAAAACCAGTGAAATTAGCAGTTATAGTTAGCTGAGCTAACTATAACTCGTGCCCCCACAATGCACTGCTTATAACCTCACATATTACATCACTCATGACATGGTCAGTGACATCACTGATGACATCATCCAATGAGTGCAAGTGTTCCGATAACACTTCTGAGACTTACACATATATACTAAGCTACTGCCTAAGTTAAACTACTATTCTTTTTGTAAAAATAATGAGTGATAGTGTTTCTAACATATGTCATCTGACTGTGTGTCTGTATCTGTGTGAGAGTGGGTGTGTGAGTGGCTGTATGGGAGAATAAGTGGGTGCATCAGATGCTGTATGGGTGAGTGAGTGGCTGTGTGAGTGGCTATATTGGTGAGTGAGTGGGTGTGTGAGTGGCTGTATGGGTGGGTATGTGGCTTTGAGAGTGGCTATATGTGTGTGTGAGAGGCTGTATCAGTGACTAAGTGGCTGTGTGAGTAGCTGTATTGAAGACTAAGTGGCTGTGTGAGTGGCTCTATGGATGGATGGTTGTAGGGGTGACTCTGGCTGTGTGAGTGGCTCTATGGGTTAATGAGTGGGTGTATGGGTGAGTGGCTGTTTGAGTGGGTTTATGGGTAAGTGACTAGGTGTATGAGTGGCTGTTTTGCACAGTAAATGTCTGTGAGTGGCTGTATAGGTGAGTGAGTGGGCGTAAGAGTGCTTGTATGGATATGTTAATGGATATGTAAGTGGTTTTCTAGATGAGTGAATGGATGTGTGAGTGGGTGTGTGAGTACCTTGTATGGGTGGGTTGAGTGGCTATGTGAGTGGCTGTATGAGTGGGTGTTTGTGAGTAGTTAAATGGGTTTGTGAATTGGTATTTGAGTGGTTGTGCTGGTGTTCGAGTGGGCGTATGAGATGTTGTATGTGGCTGTGAGTGGGTGTGTGAGTGGTTCTGTGGATGATGTCATTGGTGATTTCATGAGTGATGTAATATGGGAGGTCAGCAGTGCATTGCGGGGGCTTAAGTTATAATTAGCTCAGGTAACGATAACTGATGAATTTCAATGGTTTTGTACGAGTGAAATCTAAGCCTAACTATAATGTCCCTGTAACCTTTTGTTTTTTTCCAGTATATATATATATATATATATATATATATATGTAATTCCTTTCAGCAGTTTGGGCTGTAGCTTTGTCTAAAGTTCCTATGGAAATTAACATGGGGAAAATGCCTTTTGAGACCCCCTTTTTTCTCGGCCCCCGCTTGACGAATCACCCCGAAACTTTCAAGACAGGAGCTGACCGGAGCGCCCCATTAGTTTTGAAAATTTCGCGAAGATTCGTCAACCGGCGCCAAAGATAATGGCAAAAGAAAAAACACTTTTTGAATAGAAACGAGGTCCTAACTATAACTACCTACTGGCGACCGCCAGTAGGTAATAAATATATATATATATATAAGAATCCACACTCCTGTATCGCCACCGTCTCGGCAAACATCAGGTACGGACCACAAGGTGCTTATGGATTTCTTACAGTGCGTTTATTGCAGAAAAATCAGCTACCATACATCGTGGCAAGTGCCCAGCATTACGCGTTTCGACAGTGGAACACTGTCTTGATCATATATATATATATATATATATATCCTTTATACTAACTTGTGAAATAATACTTACTTTTTCATTGTAAAGGCATGTGTGGTAAATGTATGTGTGGTAAGAATCTGCATGGTAAAGTCACGCGTGGTAATTAATGCATCGTAAAGGCATGCGTGATTCCATCATACATCTGCCCTTCTGAAGTGTTTTAATGCATAAAGCCTGTGTCCTGCTGGAATGTTGGAATAAATGAAGCCCCCCTCTGTCCTGCTGAAGTATTACAATGAATAAAGTCCCAGTCCTGCTGTAGTGTGAAAATGAGTCAAGCCTCATTCCTCCTGAACTGTAAATGAATGGAGCACCCATCCTGTAGTACAGCGGTGGCTCCTCCGCTAATGCGGACGAGCGTCGCCGCACAGAAAAAATAAAATGATAATAACACTATATTATGATCTTTTTTCCAGCTCTGGCTCTGAAGGTGCAGGGCGGGCTGCCCACAGCGCAGGGGAAGGAGTGGCGAACACTTTCTAAGTACGCATGACTTTTTGGCCAGCCGTCTTGGGCGGGCCAGACAGTCATGCGCGCTTCGCATATTCTCCACTCTGCTGTATTGCCCAGCCAGGTATTGAACATGCACAGCCTCCCAGCCTGTCTGAGTGTTGAACCAGGGCGCTCAGACCAATCACGATGCTGCTGTCATGCAGCAGCCCCGTGATTGGCTTTGGGCAGTCTGCTTCCCGAGTCGACCGAAGAGGACGGAGGAGAAGCGGCGGCCCAGCAAGTAAGTGAAATTTTCTTAAACCCCCCCCCCCCTGGCTCACCACTACTGCCCCGTAGCAGCCGCTACTGCTGTAGTAGTTTTTGATTAATGAAGCCCTGGTCCTGGTCTGAATTAATGGAACTCTGTTCCTTGTGTAGTGTTTGAATGACTTTTTGTCATTTTATAGTCTTTAAATGAATGAAGCCTTCGCCGTGTTGTACTGTGAATAAACGAAGACCCAGATTTTCCGTAGTGGAATGACTGGAGCCATGGACCTGCTGGAGTTTTCGGAATAAATGAAACCCCCGTCTTGCTGTAATGTTGAAATGAATGAAGCCCCTATATTGAACTAATTTCAGAATGAATAAAACCGGGTCCGGTAGTAGTTTGGAATGAATGAAGCCCTAGTGCCTGCAGTAGTGTGAACTAATGAAGCCCAAGTCCTGCAGGAGTTCCAGAATGAATGAATTCCTGCAGTAGTGTTAGAATAAATGAAGCCCCGATACTGCTGTAGTGTTAAAAGGAATGAAACCCTGGTCCCATAGTAGTGCTGGAATGAACGAAGCCGCAGTCCCATAGTAGTGTTATAATGAACAAAGCCCTGTTTCCATAGTATTTCTGGAATGAATGAAGCCCTGGTTCTGTACTAGTGTCAGAATGAATGAAATACCAGTCCTGCAGTAGACTCGGAATTAATGAAGGCCTGGTCCTGCAGTAGTGTTAGAATGAATGAAGTCCCAGTCCTGCAATAGTGTTAGCAATGAATTAAGCCCCGGTCCTGCAGTAGTGTGAAAGAATGAAGCCCCGGTCCTGCAGAAGTGTTAGCAATGAATTAAGCCCCTGCCCTGCAGTAGTGTGAATGGATGAAGATCCGGTCCTGCAATAGTGTGAATGAAAGAAACCCCGATCCTTCAGTAGTGTGAATGAATGAAGCCCCGATGCAGCAGTAGTGTGAATGAATTAAGCCCCAGTTCTGCAGTAATGTGAATGACTGAAGCCCCGAACCTGCTGTAGTGTGAATGAATTAAGCCCCAGTTCTGCAATAATGTGAATGACTGAAGCCCCGAACCTGCAGTAGTGTGAATGAATTAAGCCCCTGTCCGGAAGTAGTGTTAGAATGAAGAAAGCCCCGGTCCTGCAGTAGTGTTAGAATGAAGAAAGCCCCGGTCCTGCAGTAGTGTCAGAATGAATTAAGCCCCGATCCTGCAGTAGTGTGAATGGATGAAGATCCGGTCCTGCAATAGTGTGAATGAAAGAAGCCCTGATCCTGCAGTAGTGAATGAATGAAGCCCCGATCCTGCAGTAGTGTGAATGAATGAAGCCCTGATGCAGCAGTAGTGTGAATGAATGAAGCCCCGGTTCTGCAGTAGTGTGAATGACTGAAGCCCCGAACCTGCAGTAGTGTGAATGAATGAAGCCCCTGTCTGGCAGTAGTGTTAGAATGAAGGAAGTCCCAGTCCTGCAGTAGTGTCAGAATGAATTAAGCCCCGATCATGCAGTAGTGTAAAAAAATGAAGCACCCATCCTACAGTAGAGTAAATTAATGAAATCCCAGCCCTGCAGGAGCCTTAGAATGAATGAAGCCCCGGTCCTGCAGTAGTGTGAAAGAATGAAGCCCCGGTCCTGCAGTAGTGTTAGCAATGAACTAAGCCCTGATCCTGCAGTAGTGTGAATGAATGAAGTCCTGATCCTGCAGTAGTGTGAATGAATAAAGCCCCAGTTCTGCAGTAGTGTGAATGATTGAAGCCCCGAATCTGCAGTAGTGTGAATGGGTGAAGCCACTGTCCGGCAGTAGTGTTAGAAAGAAATAAGCCCCGATCCTGCAGTAGTGTAAATGAATGAACAGCTGGTCCTGCAATAGTGTGAATGAATAAAGCTCCGACCCTGCAGTAGTATGAAAGAATGAAGTCCCGGTCCTGCAGTTGTGTGAATGACGATCCGGTCCAGCAATAGTGTGAATGAAAGAAGCCCTGATCCTGCAGTAGAGTGAATGAATGAAGCCCCGATCCTGCAGTAGTGTGAATGAATGAAGCCCTGATCCTGCAGTAGTGTGAATGAATGAAGCCCTGATCCTGCAGTAGTGTGAATGAATAAAGCCCCAGTTCTGCAGTAGTGTGAATGATTGAAGCCCCGAATCTGCAGTAGTGTGAATGGATGAAGCCACTGTCCGGCAGTAGTGTTAGAATGAAATAAGCCCCGATCCTGCAGTAGTGTAAATGAATGAACAGCCGGTCCTGCAATAGTGTAAATGAATAAAGCCCCGACCCTGCAGTAGTATGAAAAAATGAAGTCCCGGTCCTGCAGTTGTGTGAATGAAGATCTGGTCCGGCAGTAGTGTGAATGAATGAATGAAGTCCCTGTCCTGCAGTAGTGTGAATGAATGAATGAAGCCCCTGTCCTGCAGTAGTGTGAAGAATGAATGAAGCCCCTATCCTGCAGTAGTGTGAATGAGGAAGCCCCTGTCCTGCAGTAGTGTTAAAATGAATGAAGCCCCTGTCCTGCAGCAGTGTGAATGAAGGAAGCGCCTGTCCTGCAGTAGTGTGAATGAATGAATGAAGCCCCTGTCCGGCAGTAGTGTGAATGAATGAAGCCCCTGTCCTGCAGTAGTGTGAATGAATGAATGAAGCCCCTGTCCTGCAGTAGTGTGAAGAATGAATGAAGCCCCTATCCTGCAGTAGTGTGAATGAGGAAGCCCCTGTCCTGCAGTAGTGTTAAAATGAATGAAGCCCCTGTCCTGCAGCAGTGTGAATGAAGGAAGCGCCTGTCCTGCAGTAGTGTGAATGAATGAATGAAGCCCCTGTCCGGCAGTAGTGTGAATGAATGAAGCCCCTGTCCGGCAGTAGTGTGAATGAATGAAGCCCCTGTCCTGCAGTAGTGTGAATGAAGGAAGCCCGTGTTCTGCAGTAGTGTGAATGAATGATGCCCATGTCCTGCAGCAGTGTGAATGAAGGAAGCCCCTGTCCTGCAGTAGTGTGAATGAATGAATGAATGATGCCCCTGTCCGGCAGTAGTGTGAATGAAGGAAGCCCGTGTCCTGCAGTAGTGTGAATGAAGGAAGCCCGTGTCCTGCAGCAGTGTGAATGAATGATGCCCATGTACGGCAGTAGTGTGAATGAATGAAGCCCCTGTCCTGCAGTAGTGTGAATGAATGAATGAATGATGCCCCTGTCCTGCAGTAGTGTGAATGAAGGAAGCCCGTGTCCTGCAGTAGTGTGAATGAATGATGCCCCTGTCCTGCGGTAGTGTGAATAAAGAGAGCCCCTGTCCTGCAGTAGTGTGGATGAAGGAAGCCCCAGTCCTGCTGTAAGGTCACGCCCCAGTGCCCGTGCCCCAGGCTCACCTCTGCCGCCCCCTCATTTGAATGTTAAAGGCCTCGCAGGTCTGACATCAGAGGCTATTTGCATAGGGCAGGGCTGGCCCCGTGCTGCAGCGCGGTGTCAGAGATGGGCTGGGGGCTGCATTGTTCGCATGCTTCGCGGATCCGGGGGCTTCGCCAATGATGCTGTCTATGGGCTCGGGGCTCTTTTTCTGGAATGAAGGAGGATTCCAACTTTATGGAAGGTAATGTCCGAGCTCCGCGCTGTCTGAGACCGGTGATGCCCCCGGGGCGGGTGTCCGCGTTCCGTGGTGTCCGAGGCCGGTGGTGTTCACGGGGCGGATGTCCGAGCTCGTTGGTGTCCGGTCCCGGACAGATGTCCACGGAGTGGATATCCGTGCTCGGGGTACGAGGCCGGTGTAGTCCACTCCCGGGGGATGCCCCCTCTCACTGATGTTCGAGCCTGGCCGCCGAGGGCAGACAGGCGAAGGTCGCGGTTCGGGGCTTATCACAGCCCAGGGCGAGCCGCAGGCTGTCACCGATGACCCCGGCGGACAATAACCCCGTGTGCACCCTGCGGGATCGGGCAGGGCTGGAGGGTAATGTGCGTGTCGTGTGGGGGAGAGGTATGCCGCGCCCCCCCCCCCCCCGTGTCACGTCACTCCGCGAAGTGCTGGGCATTCAGGAGTGTCGGTACTGTCCACTTCAGGCTCTGGGCCAGCACTTTCCGTTTCCAGCTATGTTGCGGACACTGTCCTTTTCATCCCATGTTGACCCTGCCAAGGGGGCTGGCCTGGGGCTTCCCCTTTCCTGGCTGGTGCTGGAACTGTCCGGTTCATGCACGGTGTCCATTGAGAAGTGCTGGCACTGTCCGTTTCAGGCTCGTGGCCGGCACTTTCCCTTGTGGTGATCTGGCCAGAAGTGCTGGTACTGTCCATTTAATGCTCGGGTGTCCCTTGAGAAGTGCTGCACTCTCCTTTTAGGCGCAATGGGGTACTGTTCAGAAGTGTTGCCACTGTCCATGAAGTGCTTTGAGACCTCCATTTACTGCTTGGTGAAATGCTTCAGGACCTGTATGTACTGCCTATGAAATGTTACGAAGTCTGCACGGATTTATGTATGTACTGTTCGATTTTTGTATGCACTTCCCAGTGCAATGCTGTGTATATCTTTTTAGAAATGCGGGTTTGTCCGTTTAAATTGTCTGTGATCTGTTTGTGCGTGCCTGTATTACCCCATGACACGTTTGGGGACTTTCGAATGCGTTTGGATCTGTTTGTACTGCCACATGAAATTCTTTGGAATCTGTACTGTCCCAAGAAATGTTATGGGATCTGTTTGTACTGCCCCATAAAATGCTCAGGGATCTGTTGGTACTTCCCCGTGCAATGCTCTTAGGCCTGTTGGTGCTACTGCCCCGTGAAATACTGAGGAATCTGTATGTACTGTCCCATGGAATGCTTTAAGGTCTGTTGGTGCTACTACTCGTGGAATGCTCAGAGATCTGTTTGTACTGCCCCATGGAATGCTCAGAGATATGCTTGTACTGCCCCATGGAATGCTCTTAGGTCTGTTGGTGCTACTGCCCCGTCGGAATGCTCAGGGATCTGTTTGTACTGCCCCATGGAATGCTCTTAGATCTGTTGGTGCTACTGTCCGGGGAATGCTCAGGGATCTGCATGTACTGCCCCATGGAATGCTCTTAGTTCTGTTGGTGCTACTGCCCCGTGGAATGCTCAGGGGATCTGTTGGTGCTACTGTCCCGTCGGATTGCTCAGGGATCTGTTTCTACTGCCCCGTGGAATGCTCAGGGATCTGTTTGTACTGCCCCGTGGAATGCTCAGGGGGATCTGTTGGTGCTATTGTCCGGGGAATGCTCAGGGATCTGCATGTACTGCCCCATGGAATGCTCTTAGATCTGTTGATGCTACTGTCCGTGGAATGCTCAGGGATCTGCATGTACTGCCCCATGGAATGCTCTTAGTTCTGTTGGTGCTACTGCCCCGTGGAATGCTCAGGGGGATCTGTTGGTGCTACTGTCCCGTCGGATTGCTCAGGGATCTGTTTCTACTGCCCCGTGGAATGCTCAGGGATCTGTTTGTACTGCCCCGTGGAATGCTCAGGGGGATCTGTTGGTGCTACTGTCCGGGGAATGCTCAGGGATCTGCATGTACTGCCCCATGGAATGCTCTTAGTTCTGTTGGTGCTACTGTCCGTGGAATGCTCAGGGATCTGTATGTACTGCCCCATGGAATGTTCCGGGATCTCTTTGTGGTGCCTATGTAATGTTCTGGGATACGTTTGTGTACTGTCCCGTGAAATGCTCTGGGACCTGTCGGTGCTGTCCCACGAAATGCTGTGGAGTCGTGTTGGATGTATTCATACTGTCCCATAAAGTTCCGTTGAGAAGTGCTGCTCCGTGTCCCTGAAGACCCTCTTGGATCTGTTTGTGTTTTCACCATTGCACCACACGTGCAGCAGAGATCGGCTCATTCATACGGTCCCCATCAGTAGTGGCGGATGCCTGCTGAGAAGTGCTGGGGTGTCCCGTTCAAAGTGCGCTAGTCGTGAAGCGCGCACTGTCCCTTTAAACGTGATACACAGTTCTAGATGCGAAGTGCTGCTACTGTGCCATTGAAAGTGCTTGAAGGGGTGAAGCGGGCGGTGTCCCTTTAAACGTGATGTAGCTGTGGATGCGAACTGCTATCACTGTCCCATTGGTGCGGTTACAGTTTTGGTTGTGAATTGCCGGTAATTTCGCTCATTTATTCTTCGTAGTGTATTGGGTGAGTTACTGCGCTGGTAGCTGCTGCTGTCACGTCACCGTTAACCCTTTCAGGACAGTGGGGATTTTGCTGGCCATCCAAGCTGGGAAGAGCCAATGCAGTTCCATGAAAGTGCCAGCTCTATCTGTAAAGTGCCGCCACTGTCTAAATGAATCTAGTCATGTTGGCAAGTGCTGGGATCGCCCCACGTAAAGTGCCGTAGTCCTCGCTGTGAAGTGATGCAAACAAGCACATTAAAGGCCGTTAGAGCCGTACTAAAAAATTTGAAGTGCATTGCGCCCACCTAGACAGTACCTCCCGAATGAAAGTGCTGGCATTAAGTCCTACTAATAGCTCTTTATGGGGCAGGTTTAGTGCTACACTGCCGAGTTAAGCACCTCTAGGCACGTGGCTCAAGTGCTCACCACCCTTACACTTATTTTTGATGTACTCGTGTCCCCCGTACTGTTACTATCGCTGTGTGTGTCATTGCATTAAAGTGCACTGTTGCATCCGTAAATCAAATAAAAAGAAACCCGTTAAAATCTCTGTCCTAAAACTAGGCAATTTTTCTTAATGCAATTAGACGCTTTCGATTTTGCCGAACTTAAAAAGCAGACTTATTAGGAGACAAAGTATATCAATATATCGATTTTAAAATCTTATTGATTTATTCTCTTTTTGTGTTTTTTTATTTTTATATTTTTGGTTTTTTTCTGCATGAACTTAGAGCCGAAACGTGAGCATTTTCTTAAACTTCCATTTTTTTTTTCTTTTTAACCCGAGATGTTACTGTGGCAGGCTAGCAGCGTTAGGTGTGAGGGGCGCATTGTTGACCGCTGGATAAAACAGAGGCCCTATCAGTCCACTCAGATAACCCCGTAGCAATAAATGGACTCCAAGCAAGTTGTGACCTTAGGGCTTGAACTTTGCCATCACATGACCAGCTTGTAAACTGACCTGCAGGGGTGAGGGTGGCCGCCCCAACAGGCGAGGCCGGAGAGAGGACTGGCAGGGGATACATGAGGCTGGGCACCAGACTGCTGCTGGCCGGCCTGTAGCGCTCGCTGGCCCTCACATGGCTTCGAAGCACACTCGGAGGGACATGAAATGGACACATGGGGAGGTGAGCAACATATTCATTTATAAAATGGGAGAGTGGGGTTTGAGGGCACCCCCCAAATGGTACGAACGGTCCCCGAACTTCGACGAAATTCGCGAAAGTTGTGGCATGTGTTGGGCCCCCCCTTTAACTTCACGATGTCGCTCATTTTGACGACTTCAGATGTGCTCTTTTTACGGTTGTATTGCTTTTTGGAGGCAATTAAAAGGTTTTATTTTTAATTTTATTTTTATACTACATGCGAATTAGCACTGCGGCCCCCTAATTCGCGAGCCTGATTGAATTGGCAGCTGCTGGCAGTTTCTGATTTCGGGCACACGCGTTGTGTGCTCTGAGTCTCCTACAATCGAAATTCCGTAATCCGCGCGACCATCTGGAAAAGCTTTGTTTTGTAGTGTTAATTATTGACAGTATTGGTGGGGGAAGCAGCCTCCGCCCTCTAGGGGCTAAAGCCGGGTCACCGATCCCTCCCTGCACACTGACCGTATTTGTGATTTAAATGCCACTGGGGCGACTGCAGAGCTGGCCCGGCCGGTTCCTCCCGAGCTTGCAGCGCTGCCCCGCCGATGGCGTGCCAAGGAGGGGCAGATCGGCCGTTATTTTGGGAGAGGCCGCTGCTCTGCCTGTGTTGTAGGCGCTGGCCCTGTGGCCAAGTTAAACCCGCGACCCCACCCCCACCCTGGCCGGGCAACATTTGTTGCAGCATTTTCCATCAATGTCACATCAGTTGCACCAGGGGCGGGGCCAGCAGCATTTCTGCAACTGCCGAGGCCTCTCAATCAACACTATTCTCGTTTTGTATTTAATTTAAAGATGAAATATAATTTTACAGGGCCCCGAACTATCCAACAGGCCACAATTGGTCACATTTCATTTATTTATTTTAATCCTTTGGTATCGGCAATATTCACGGAAGTGGTTTTTAAATGGGCCAGGTTTTGTCTTGAATGTGTTTTGTAAGACTTGTTTTTTTTATTGTTCATGTCTTTTCCCTTAAAATCAATGGTATTCTTGCTGAGTGTTGTGTGAGTGACTTTGACATATTGGTCAAATCTTTGTGTTTGCATCCAACAATTAAGTTTTTTTTTTCTTTTTAGAGTTTTTCAGTAGATCAGTTTGCCAGTTGTCTCTATGACGTCTATATGACGTCAAGATGGTCGTGTGTGCTGCCAGGTCCCATTGGATGATGATCAGTGTCGCTTCTGCAGCGCCTAACAGTTGCGCTGCGGATTATTGTGACAGCCTTGGCCACGGAGAAGGATGTATGGTGCCCAAAGAAGTGTTGGCCTCAATGGAGTTCTTTCATTTGGGATCTAATAAAACCCATCAGCTAATGGACAATTCCTGTGGCATTGTGACCTATAGAAAGAGCGTGTCATCCCTACATACCCCAATAGGGGCCTACATCTGTAGTTGTGGGCACAAAGACATGTTGGGCCAGTCTGGGGCATGTCAGCGAGAGGACTTTATGGGGTCCCACCTCCTTGAAGGTTTGTAGATCACTAGCCATGAAAGGACAGATGGTCATTTAACAGATCAAATACATTTTTAAAAGTTTTAATTTGGTGGAGTTTTGCATCAACGTAGCAGATACTGGGTAGTATAATATCACTTCGATTGAGGACGGTGGATCTTACTCAAGCCTTTGCCTGTCCCTTTGAAAGCAGAAACACTCCCTTAGTTACACACGTGGTATAGTCCTATAGTTGTATAACCCAGTTAGGGGCCTAGTCACAAAAACGTTTTTTTCCCTGAACAGGTGTGATTTACCTCTGGAAATTCAGGAGAAATTAAGAATAAGCCACAACAACTCTGTAAAAGCAGTCTTTGTGAATTATTCCCTCTGATTGAGCACGATTCACAAATAATTAAGGAAATATGGGCATATTAGATTTTTGCCAATGATTTGCATATGATTTCTTTTTTTCTTTTCCTATATTCGCCAATTCCCCAGGAGTATGCGAGTAAACATGGCGGCAATTTCCTATCCTTTTTTATTATTCCAGATGGAAATCATTTTTCCTTCTCTGTGTTGGAAAGTCTTTCCCTAAACACTCTGAAAATATGGTCGATACATTCTGAGGCCTTTCTTAGGCTTTTTGCACACATACTCTAAGCATTTTCGGGGCTAAAGTTAGGTTTGCAGGTAATGTGGCAAACATCTTTGAGAATGTTACTCAATACACACGTTCAGTACAATTTCGTGGTTTTCCAGACTTTGCTAGAAGCCACGCCCCTGGGACCATCCATTTTCTAGGCCTCTATTAAATTCAGCCAAATCGACGATTTTCCCAATTGATAAGTGAAATTTGTGTTAAAAAATCATCAAATCCAGGCCCTGTTTTTCAGGAATTTGTGATTGTAGCCCTTGCATAGTAGAGTCCAGCATTGCATACATACTGTAGATTTATAGTTACAAAGTATAGTTCCAGGATTACATGTGCACTTTATAGTTACCTTGTTACACTGCAGAGTTACAAGATTACATGGATACTTTCGATTTGCAGTTACCTAATTACTTAATATAGTTTGTGTTGCATACTCACTTCAGTTTCATAGTTACAGAGTAACGTAAAATAGTTCCAGCATTACATACACACTGCAGTTTTGCGTTATGTAGTTACATAGGTAATAAAGTCTTAGTGTGTAATAGACACTTCAGTTTCGCAATTACATATGCTGTAAGTTTAGTTACATAGTTACTTACATCATTTGTTACGTTCTAGTGTTTCATTTATAGTAACTAGTTACATCTCTGGTAACACTCCCAAGTTTCATGATACTGCATTTTTACAGTTTTACAATTTCAGCTTTACGTTGTTAGTAGTGCTCCAGTGTAACATATATATGCCACACTTCCACAGTTGCATACTTTCCTAGGTCATATACTTGCCTTGGTACGTGTTTAGTGTAAATGCATAGCTTACAGAGTTGCTATAGTTGTACAGTTTAGTATTACATAGTTACATACTTATGGGTGTGTAGTGATATAGTAACTACTTTATTATTACATAGTCACACAGTAAGTGCGTATTATTGTTACGTACTATGTCTAGTTGAACTTTTCTCCAGTTGTTGGATTGTGCACAGTGATCTACTGGATTATTCTTTAAAAGATCGTAAAATTAACTCTAATTGCACCCTGGGCCACTTGCCTGCTATTTCTGTTATTTTTAGTAAAAAAAAAAAAGCTGGATTGAACATCAATGTCTTAATTTCCCAGATACTCATCTACCCTGGCCTTAGAGCACCGGCAGAGGCAGAAAGAGCTACTGTAGAGAGAGGCCATTCTTTTGGACAAACGTTTACACTGCTAACAAGCATTGGCAAAGCCAATCGGTCTTGCGTTCGCTTGCAACCTTTTGGCATTGCCAATGCTGGTTTTGCCATAGTGTTTGGAAAACGTTATTGTTTGGGAGCTACCAAGTATATATATCATAAATCTAAACCAAAACCATTTTTAAGCTCTCAAAAGTAATACATTGGCATAATAGTCCCTGGCAGTCAAGGGAACTACTTTGCATGTAGATGTGCTCCTTGTGAAAGAAAAAATGCTGCCACTCGCAGTGAAGTTAACCAATGGGTGAAGTGTGCTGACACATTGCCCCAAACAGTATGCTGTTTTGGGCAGAAGAGAAATATGAATGACGCCGTAACAGACCAATGGATCAAGGGGGCTGGCTGAAACCCCGATAAGTATGTATCATAGATATGTAATTTAGTAAAATCAAAAAGTCTTGGCCCCATTCTGTGGTCCAGCAAGTGCGCCTTTTCCCTTCCAACTCTTCACACAGTCACCAGTGTGAAGTGTAATATCACTGTGCTACTCACAGATGGGAAACATTGAGTTTATAACTCACCAAGCCTGTGTCCTCTGTGAATATCTCTCTCTCCATCCCCCGCTAGACCTATACCGTGATATATGATGGATTGTGTTATGGAAAGCTCATCCCAGGCTCTTCTGTGCACTATTTCACTTCACACCACTGAAGCTACATTGGGTATTTGGAGCTGTTATGGCTGTAACACACCTATCTAAGTTATGCTCTATGTGTTGTGTGGCTCTTTAAGGTGTTGTATGGATGTCATTTTTTGCTTTTCGACAACTAAACAACACAAATCTCTATATTTTTCCCATGGCTTTTTTCTGATTTGTTTCCCTTGTGTATCCAATGTTCTAAAACTAGTCTTCAGTGTCGCATTTACACTGCGGTAAACCTTGAACACCTGGGAGCACGTATTACAAACAGCCCTGCTAAGCAATATATACACATAGATGATTCGCTAAAAGGTGCTTTACAATTCAAGTCGTCAGGCCTTAAAAACAGATGCTAAGATATGGGATGTGTCTCCACGCAGAATGGCCTCTGAAATAACTACTCCTTGGAGAGCACTGTGTCTGTGTAATAAACATAAACCTACAAGAGTAGTGAAGCAAACCCCTTTATGATACAGAAAATGTCGCCCGCCTCCGTGGAAATTACATTTAAAGGCACAGCACTGTTTGTTGCTGCAGATAAAAGTCCTTCACTCACTATGTCAGTTGGGGAATATTAACATAATCTGTGCAAAATTCTCACCTCTTCAATGCCTGAATAGGTCAGCCACTGGGTGAAAGGTCACCAAACCAGTTCACTTCTGTAAAGTGGCTCCACTCCATGTGCACCACTTCCCTCAACTTTAGTCACTTAGGAGTAGAAACATTTCTGTTGAATTGTGCAAATCATGCAGTATTTGGTAGACCATATGGCAAAAGCAGCAAGTTGATAGTCACTCAGAATACCGACTTGTACCACCCATGCCGTGAAGGAGGAGAATAGTTTCGTTAAACTTGTACGTTCTGTCTTCCTGCACCTTTGTGAGATTTTAGAGTCTGACCTTACAGAGAGCAGTTAACCTCCACTCCATCCCAGCGCACCATGGGTATCAGAGTTTCACAGACAGTGAGACGTGTGCTCTTGGCCTCCTCGCCATACCGCTCGCATGTTGGAGAGGTTAGATTTGCGGACACTGTCAATGTACCCCACTTCGGGGTTGGATTGCCAATGGCCACATTGTGCTGGCTGCCACACAAGTGCGTTTCCAGCAGTTTTCTTCACCAAGATGGCGCTCTCCAGGATGCTGCAGCCACACCCTTTGAACGCTTCCATCTGTATTGATGCAGTAGCCTACATTTGGCAGCTTTGCCTCAGCAGTCTTCCCTGTGGGGGGAAATCCTCTGCAATGGCGGATGGAATATCCGCTGTCCAAAGTGTACGTTTGCATCCGTTCCTTGAGTTAGCGAAGGGCAGCAGAGAGACCGGACCGACAACACCCTTCATTATTGACACATGGTGTCCTTTGTCCTGAGATTTAATGGGGGACATTTCCAGAGTGGACAGTAAAGTTGCAGCATCCGCGTCTCACTCTCCTGTAGCGAGTGTCCGGGTCCAGCAGTACTCTCGACAACTGCAGAATGTGGGGTGAATGGTAAGGCACCCCCCTGCCACTAGAAAAGGGGACACCTTGTCTGTTCCATCCACAGTGAGCCGTCCACAAACATTTGAGTACAGTCACATGGCGATCCTGTAAGCCCTTGTGTGCACTGGTGAGGTGCACGCAGTTGAGGGAAGAGCCCTCCCCTTCCACTTATGCGACCCTTTATCCAGAGGGCTGCATAAAGCTCTGTACAGGCAACCGACAAAACCTATTGCTTCTCTGCATGTATTGATACACGTGTATGTTATTGGAATTGCTTGCCTACACATTACTGCATGCATGTATGTGAGGCCTTACAGGTTTAGAATTGCTCATTAAGCTAATGACCGTGAGTGGAGGCACCCCTTTAGCGAGTGAAGGCACCCCTTTAGCGAGTGGAGGCACCCCTTTAGCGAGTGGAGGCCCCCCTCTTGCGAATGGAGGCACCCCTCTTGCGAGTGGCGGCACCCCTCTTGCGAGTGGAGGCACCCCTCTTGCGAGTGGAGGCACCCCTCTTGCGAGTGGAGGCACCCCTCTTGCGAGTGGAGGCACCCCTCTTGCGAGTGGAGGCACCCCTCTTGCGAGTGGAGGCACCCCTCTAGCGAGTGGAGGCACCCCTCTTGCTGAACAGGGGCACAGAAGGAGTGGTGTACCAGCTGCTGATGCAGGAAGGATGCAGTGATCTGCGGTATATGAAGATTGTGTTAGAACAAGATCTCCTCAGGACTTTGTCTGGGGAGGAAAGCACATTGGCCTGCAGGTAGTGTAACATTACACATGTCTCAGCGCTCAGAGGGGCGGTGGGAGGACCGTGGTGGAGCTAGAAGCGCAATGAGGTGATATTACACAGTCTGTTCCATCAATCCAATAAATGGATGGATGCGGATAGGTGGGTGGACTGATCTATAGGTGGATGAATTGGTTTATGTAGGGATGGATGGAGGACTGGGTGGATTGATCAATTGATCATTGGTAGTGATAGCCTCCTGCACTTCAACATCAGTCTGAGATTCAACACTAGAGGCAAGGCCTCTAGGTGTCCTGGAGTGAGTAGAACCAGCTGTGTTTGTGCCCAACTCCCACCAGTTGTGCCGAGAATGCACTTCTACTCTTAATAGCCGAATGTTTATAGCCACCCTCAGATGTACCCTTTCCTGCAGTGTATCTGAGGCGACTTTCCAGCAGCGCTTAGGTGTACAAGAAAACTCTCAGACCTGCAATAACAAACTCACTGGTTCCACATCCGGTTCTGTCCTTCTACTCACCGGCCTCAGGGGCACATATCTGTTGTTCTTAATGGCATCTCAACATGAAGCTGTCCTTGTCAATATCCACACGAGGGAACATCCATCTTCTTGTTGTCCACCCTAAGGATATTGTCATCGTTCATAGTCTACCCTTCGTCAGTTCCGCTCATTGACGAAGTCTTATTTCTAGTATCCGCACATGGGAACAGCCTCTGGATTGGTATCTACACTTGGAGATATCTTTTTTTGTCCACATACACTCACACGTGAGAATATCCTCCAGGAGGACTTCGAGGGAGAAGGGAATGTTCACCATCCGTTGCAGTCGATATCTGCAGAAGGCCGTGTCCTTGTAGGCAGTCTCTACCCAACGAGTGTCATCCTTATCGATATCCGCACATGCAGTTCCACTTCTGCGTAGTATATGGCATATAGTCATGTATATCATATGCTTAGTGCATGATATGCTACTAGCTCCAATCACAGCACAGGAAAGTCCTTGAAGTCTGTTGCCGCAATTGTAATTTTCTTGGTTCCATTATCATACGCGGGCTATCCATTTAATATCGTTGCACACAAAAAATATTTCTATTAGACGTCCTTTTCGTTAGTGTGAGCATATGTGAATATCCAGTGATTCGGTACACACTGAAATGTTACACAAATCTTTATGAAGACTTGTTGCAGCCCAATCTGTAGACCAACACATGTAGCTCCTCCATGCTTTTGAAGAAGGTACAATATATCTACTGACGTGTGTAATGACTGTATTTTTCATCGCCATGCCAAGCTCCTTGGCTGAAAGTGCTCTGTATGATCAATCATGTTAACATTGTGGCTTGTACAAGAGCTGATATATCTAATCTTTTGAATTTTATGTCTACAGGTCAGTCTCAAAGCTGCCAGACTGCCCAAGTGTGGGAACCTGACTTCAGGGAAAGTAAAACAGGTGAGCCCAATAGCCCCAATTTGATGCACTTTATATATTTTATTCAGACCAGGGTCCATGAGCTGTGATTTGTTCCTAGTGCGGTCAATGTAAAACAAATACAGCTTCCCACATTTACAATTCTGTACTCAAACGATATCTTGTTTTAAATAATTTAATGTAATAACAATACTTATCATTAACTTGTCTCTCCCAGATTCCGTAGGTCCAAATGGGGTGGACGCTCATTCTCAGTGGCGGCCGATAAACTCTGGAACTCTCTGCCCCCTTCTATCACCACGGCTGCCTCACTCCAGGTCTTCAGGAAGCTTCTGAAGACCTGGCTCTTTGCCTCTTAGCTGGCTGTTGCTGGTCTCTCTTCCGCTCGCCCAGCGCCTTGACACCTTTTGGTTTTAGTGCGCTCTATAAATACCATCCTATCCTATTATTATGATTGCCATTTGTCAAGCACTCCTGTTGATTAGAAAGGCTCCTGGCGCTGCAACAATACTCACCGAGCCGAACCAGCCGACCAACAGATAAAGAGCCGGGCCTTAGGTGTCCTCCTAAATCAAGTCCGAGATGGAGCGAAGAGAGGGGGAACGACTCTTCCACAGACCGGAAGCTTGGACGGAGAACGCTCTGCCCCGGTCCGCCATTGGCTGAATTTGGGCTGTATGAGCAGATTGGCTTCTGCGATGGAGCAGGCAATGGGCGCTGGAATTTGTCCTACTTGATGAATAGGTCTATGCACAGAGTATTGAAAAGGATCCGTTTAGGCAAAGGGAGTCCATGAAGGTTGTCTGGAGCGGCAATAGCCGACGAATGACGAGGGAGGGCTAGGGCCAGTCGGGCTGCAGCAGTCTGAATTCTGTACAGGCGGTAAATCGAATAATCGGGAGACCCTAGGGATAGGTCAGACTGCAGGACTAGTCTGACCTACTCAAGATTGCTGCTTGAATCGTTAGAGGACAGTGGTTGGTGGAAGAAGCCGCTAGATCTTCCACCATGTTTTCAATAAAGAAAAGCAGGTAGATGGCAGCTTATTGACAAGAGAAGTCGAAGAAAGATCATTATCAAATTAAAAGCCTAGATTTCTAATGGCATTTGAAGAAGAGAAATTTGCAGGGGAAGGCCAGAAGTTGTGGGAGTGGTCGAGGTATCTTACTTCTAGAACAGCAAAGGAACTTTGTCTGATCGCCGCTGAACTTAAGGGCATTGTGCATGGACATAATTTGGGAATAGTCAGGGGTCGCAGCTGTGACCTCTACCTTACTCCCTGCTCCTCCTGGCACTTTGTTTGCGACCCTTGGCCTCAGAGGGGGCAAAATCGAGGCCGGGGATCTCAAAGAAAGTGCCAGGAGTACAGGAAGCAAGGTTTAGGCCATAGCAGCGACCCCTGACTACTCCCAAATGACGTCCATGGCATTGTGAGTCAACCAGTTGGTCATTTTGCACACACAATGATCAAAATGTTCATCGGATACAGGCACCGATTGATCCACCGAGGAGATAAGATGGGTGTCGCCTGCATCATTTAGAAAATTGACACCCTTGTCACGGATCAGCTGGGTTAACGTTCTTAGTTAAATGTTGATGAAAGTCGGGCTTAATGAGGGGCCTGAGGGACCCCTTGACTGACGGGCCTCAACTCAGATTGGAACGGAGGAAGGTGGATTGCTTGAGCTCTGTTGTTGAGGTCTGATCTGAATTGGCAGTGCCGTCATTGATGATTTCTTCCAATCCTGAAATCAATAAATAGTTTCCAAATAGAATGGCTTTTCAATAAAACATCTGTTAAAAACTACCCACATAAAATAAAATGCATAAATAGGAAAAATATTTTCTCCCAGGTTCCTCCCCTTGGCATTTAGGTTTTTCAGGTAAACCCAGGTGATGCATACCAAGCAAGGTGGAGGTGAATGCCAATTGTAACCCAACATCTTCTGGCCTCAGGGACCTCACAGGATGTTTGTTGGCATCACCTGAATAAAAGCCTCTGGATGAGAGAGAGGTGGGGAGGCTTGCAATGGGATAGACTCTTCACGCCAACATGTGGAAGGCCAGGAAGGAGAATGGTGAGAGGTGGTGAAGCTTTCAATGAGATAAGACTCTTAAGCCAAGAGGAGGAAGGCTTGGGAGGCTTGCAGTGAGGTAGACTTCAACAAACGAGAGGCCGATATGGACAAGAATGAGAGATGGGGAGGCTTTCAAAGAGATGGCCTCTCATGCCAACAGGTGGAAGGCTTGGGAGGCTTGCAGTGAGGGAGACTTTTATGCCGACAAACGAGAGGCCGATATGGACAAGAATGAGAGATGGGGAGGCTTTCAATGAGATGGCCTCTCATGCCAACAGGTGGAAGGCTTGCAGTGAGGGAGACTTTCATGCCGACAAACGAGAGGCTGATATGGACAAGAATGAGAGGCGGGAGGCTTTCAATGAGATGGCCTCTCATGCCAACAGATGAGAGCTGGAAGGATAAGGGTGAGAGGTGCGGAGACTTGCAATGAGATAGACTTTCGTGCCAATAGGTGGAGTACCTGGAGGAATAAGGGTGAGAGGTAGGGAGGCTTGCATTGAGATAGACTCTCATGCCAACAGGCGGAAGGCCTGGAAGGCTTGCAGTGATATAGACTCTTATACCAACAGGCAAAAGGCCTGGGAGGCATGCAGTAAGATAATCTCTTATGCTAACAGGCGGAACGCCAGGAGGGAAATGGGAGAGAGGTTGTGAGGCTTGGAATGAGCTAGACATGCCAACATGCACCTCTGAAACATCCCTCAAGGTCCCAGGAAGGATTCTGAGGGATGGATGGAATAGTTTAGAGGGGAGTTTGCATGTAACGCAGCCTGTGCTTCCTCCACATTCTTCTCTTTACACCTTCTGAAACCCCTGCCTCCAGGGGGGTTTCTATGGAATTCACACATCTGCATACCTTAAAATAAAATAGCTGAACAAGGTGTATCTCCTGTATGTGTCACTGTATTCCATAGGCGTTCTATTCTGGCAAGCACCCGAGGCCAACATGTTGGCTACGTGTGACACGCCATTGGCGGTACCAACCAGGAGGGAAATATCAGCTGGATGGATGCTTGCAGCAAAGACAGAAGTCCTTGGTCCCCAAAATTTTGGAACTGCACTCTAGGTCCTAACATTTGTCAAACACAAATATAGCCCAGCCTCTATGATCACATTTGACCCTACTCTGTTTTGAGGCGATGAAGAGCTTTACAATATACCACGACTTGCTAAAGTACTATTCCACAAGTGTTAGAAGGGAAGACACCCACTACGTTGTTTTGGACATTGAGTGACCCACAATACAAAGGTGCGGAATCATGCAATAGTTCCTATTTTATTTTCCAATGTAACTTCTGCCTCTTTCTTCCAAATTTAACAGTTGAAAGTTATACTCAGCAGACACCATCTTTCACTTCCTTGCTGTTCTCTGCATCACTTCAAGTGGAGAATAGGCTTTTTATGTGGACCATGCCTGCCTTTGAAGATATGTAAAGTAACAAAGGTATCTTTAAACCTCTCCAGAGTCCTAAGAAGCAAATGGAGGCCTGGCTAAGATTGCCAGTGTACTCCAGTTTGGTCTCAACAGTATATCTTTAGAATATGGGCTCTGATATTCAAAGTAAATTTATTTACACCTTAAGATCTCGACTCCCCCAATTCAGGAAGTTGAGGGTAAGGAGTCCATGAAGAAGGGATATCCATCGTAGTCCAGGAAAAGCGGATTCAGGGCACATTTCCAGGTTAGAAACATAAGATACATTATGAGTATAATAAAGTTACTTAGTGGTTACTCTAAACATCTGGCCTACTTTTCTTAGTCTAGCCCAGTGGTGATGGCATATTTATGGGTGCCACCCAAACATTACTTGGCTACCTCTGCAGATGGGTCTGTTCATAGAATCTTCCTTTCACTTCGTATGAGTGCTAAGTGATTTTAGTGCTGTACAGAATCCTTAATAAATAATGCTGAAATAAAACACATTTAACGATTTGTGGTGGAGAGCTAGATGGAAGCTGTGTTCATGTTTTTAAGTTGATGTGCTGACTAGGAGTTTGAAGGACTTGTCCTGAATCGGTTACAGTCCGGTTCTTGTACCTGCCAACCTGTAAAATATTTTTTCTGTGAGCAGAGGGGGTGGGGCTGGTGCTCAGAGCCAACTAAGAGGCACTCTGCCCCTCACCAAGCCCCCCCCACCCCCTCCAAAACAAAACAAATAACAAAGGGTCATCAAGGCTGTTGCCAGTGCCCTGGCATGTTTTCACACCCTTTAGGGATATCTTCTGCTTACAGCCTCCAAAAATGAGCTGAAAATCCATTGTTTACAGTGGTTTTCAGCTCGTTTCCCCTGCCACTATGTGTTTTCGGCTCCTCAATGGGTGACCGTGTGAAGGGGGCTGAAATTGCGTGGCACACGGTGGCACCTTGTGAGTTGGCAGGTCTGGATTCTTCAATGTAGGCGGCTCAGGATCCGAAGGCCAGGGTGAAAAGTCGCCATCCTTTGAAAGGAGCAGGACTGCTGTCGCCCACAAAACGTCTCCTTGGTTCCTGTTTTTGTCTTCTGATATTTCACAAGGCTCACACCCAACAATTTTATCAAAACTTGGTTTTGTTTCCAAACAGCTATCCTGAGACCTGACACATGGATCAGATTTTAAATTCTGCTCCTGGAAGCCTTACAAAGTTTGAGCTTTATTCATGCTTTTAGAGTTTTACTCACAGGTGGTATTTCCATAAGACATGGTTTAGGGAGTGCCATGTATTCTTAACTCTTCTAATCCCACCCACTCTCCACCAAATGTGCACACTGCCAATGACAGTGCAGTACACCGCTCCTGAAACCAGGTAGGTTTGCATCGACCCTCCCTGGTGAAACATTTCCTGAGAGAGCATTTCTCTGTAGAATGCGGTGGCCTTTGTTACATGCGATTGGTGATGCAAAGCTGCTTTCGAAATGGCTGTTCAATCGCATGATCTCTCTTCGACAGTGCCTGAGCCCAACCTGTGGTTCTGGTAGAGTTATCAGAGGGGGGGGTGCCGCCATCAATGTTACATCACTGAAGTCATAGAGATTGTGTCAAATCCAACCTCACGCAATGAACAAGTAGCGTAAACGAGCCCCGCCCATTCAGCTGGAGAGTGTGTGGCATGTGGCTGGTGGTGCATTTAGGAGCACACTGTTGCAAATATATTACAAAAGCATTGTGTGGAAGCGCACTGCAATTTACATGCACCACATTTTCCATTGAAATTGCCACAAAAGTCGCACTGACCTGCAGTTTCACTGATGAAACCATAGAGCGCACAAATGATAATGTGCGGAAATCAGGTTTCAGCAAATATATATCCTGTGCACATCACCAAGTAAAGTGTCTGGATTTGGTTTGCTCACACTTCAGAATTAGAAAAAGATGCTTCATTGGTGCTTCCCAACTGCTACGTTATGAATTATTTGTACAGTTCATTTATTGGTATTTAAATGTTATTGTGTGTTAGATAAAACTTGAGATCCTACAGCCATTCCTTTCACACTCCCCTGTTACCCCTGCAAGACTTAGATATTTCACTTTACAAAATCCTCTAACTTTAGAGAAAAAGAAAAGTATACACCAATCTCCACGTTAAAACAAGAAGCAGCAGTCTGTCAGAAGGCACAGCCTGATATTTGACCTCTGTCTTTGAAGGCACAGCAAATATATTGTTTTGTATTGTAATTGCATTTATAAAGCGCTTACTACCCCTGATGAGGCGTCAAATCGCTTTTTCGGCGAGTAGCACGCTACTCCGGAACTCATAAAGGATTAGTGGTGAATTAGTATAGTGAAATATGAAAGTAATTTGAGCGGCGGATTTGTCAGGCTGTTATTTGGATTGAGATGGATAGTGGAGGGAAAAGGTTAGCATTTATATAATACTTGCTACCCCTGATGAGGTGTTGAAGAGCTTTTCGGCGAGTAGCACGCTACTCTGGAACCCAAACAGGATGTGACAAAATCAAAATAACATTTCCAGGCATATTTAATGCTGATTTACCTTGTGAACAACAGCATAATTATTTTCGGTGTGCTGAAGCACCCCCCACCACTACATCCTGCGCCTATGACCCCAATATACTTCCACTCTCGGATTGGTTCCTGCTCTCGCTATTTTCTGCACCCCCAACCTAGCAAGGCTCTTTTGGGGTGACACTTGCATTGCCAGTGTTGGCTATAATTGCCGGGAGCTGGGCAATTGTGGCTAGCGAGAAATAGCAGAGGTCGCATGTTTGCTAAACATCTGACCCCCTTTACGCTAACAGAACAGGACATTTTAGCTACATTGCAGCGGCTTCAATCTTTTGATGGGTGAGGGGGAAGTTTGAGAGAGGCTGGTGGGGACCTACCAGGGGGTGATGTTGGGGGGGTCTCAAAGCTTTAAGATTAATTCAGAACCTCCCACCACTAACCGAGAAAGGATTGAAGTAGTTATTTTGTTCGTTCATTCTGCATTTTGGAAACCACATCTTTTTATTTTTTCGCACCCACCACTATTTAATTAAAATAATGTAATTTTTTTGTCTTCTTACTTTTTATAGATCTGTGCAGTGTGCGAAACTGTCATGAATTCGCCTTTACTGTAATTGTATTTGCCGGAAGACTGTTAAAAATACCTTTTCGAGCCCTTTTCTATTTAAATGAATCATTGCCACAGCTGGGCACACGAATGTTTTTGTTTTAGCTCACAGAGGGTTAATTCCATTCAGCCTTTCATCATCTCACAGGCCTGATCCTCGCAGCAGCGCAATCTGGCCTTTCAACATGTCAGTCACTGGGCAGGAAGTCTTACTTCAGAATGGGGGCTGGGCCAGGGGGTGGGGGATGGGGTTTGAAAGGCTCTGTACGGATCAATAGCTGCAGAACCACCCGGGGCCATTGTGTCCTCCCAGGTTACTGTAGATGGCATCTCCGTGTGATTACATGTAGATGCTTTGCAGTACGAATACTTGTCAGAATGACGAGTCCATTCACTCCTCCTGCTGGCCGCCTCAGCTAATTGTGGCCTCGAGATGGCCAGGCGTTCGCCACATCCCTCGGAATGGAACAATTCAAGGATAATGGGGTTTCACCTAATCCCTGAATTAATCAAAAGGGTATTTGCTTGCAGTGGCTACTGTAATCTGTCAGTGACGCTGTTGCCAGGTTTATTCTTACAAATCCAGGCTACATAAAGCCCCATAAAAAAAGTTTAAAAAAAATCTGTTGCCACATTAGAGTTTAGGGTTCCCAGTTCCCGTGTCAGGAGAGTAGGGCTTCCTTAGAATTCAAGTAACACATGTGTTGACCTTCTCCCCCTCCCTAACAGCTGTTATTGACTCTTGTAACATAAACAAAGTGAAGCAAATACCAGAGGCATGACTGCCCCCACCTCCCCCGATTTAGTGTAAACCAAAAAAGCTGAATAAGTAGATATTGTCGCTCATATGTCATCGTCAGTCAAGTTTCTGATATGTAAACTAAATTTTCTAAAATTCTATTAACATTTTTTTTCTGACAGTGATTTGATTTGACGTGTGACCTTTCGTCATTTGGCTACTATGTAGGCTCCCTGATTTTTTCTGATGTGGCAAACAAGCCCGTAGTTGGAAGTTATTTCTGGATAAAACGCCTTTGAGCATGTTGTCCATTGCTTAATTTGTGCCAGTGGTGGGCACCAGCACTTGTTTCTGGAGACTGGTTCTTGCTTTCCATCATCAGACTTTGACCCACAACGAGAGGGGAAAAAAGGCAGAAAAGGGACAATGAAGAAGAAAAATAAACATGGGAAGATAGTGACAAAGGGGGAGAGTGGAGATGAAAAAGAATCTGAGATAAAGAGATTGGAAGTGTAGGGCGGTGGAAGACCGAGGCATGAGGGGAATCAAAACTAGGCAGCCTTGGCATTCAGCATCCATGGCAGTTGCCACCACGGGTGGCAGACTCCTAAGAAATATTTTGGTCCCCTGCATTTATTTATGGATTATATATATTTTTACAAATCAAGCACTGTTGTTCTCTGTGTGTAGGGAAAGTAAGTGATATAGAATTTGGGAGGTCGGTTCTTCAGATAAGAAGGGACTCCCACAGCTCTATCGAGCTCCTTGGCCGGGCATGAAAGATGCTTCTGTCTGTCTGTAAATAAAAAATGTGCCCACTCATTCCATAGGAGAGTGCATGTATGGTGACACATGCACTTGCATACGTCCTCATACATGTGTGAGCCTAGGAAATGGTCTCCCCATCATGTTTCTTTGTTTTTGCTCTTATTTTTACGATGCTGCACAGCATCGGCAAAAAAGCACTGGCAAAGTCAATAGGTCAGAAAAGCGAGACCTTCTCGCTGCTTGTTTTGGAAACCACTTTCACACAAGTAGCATTTGCTTTGCCTACACACATGGATGAGGTAAAAACCGTGTCTCCTCGGGTAGTACAAACGTGTGTTTCGCGGCACTTATTGGTGAGAAATGGGCACTTGGGAGTCCACAGAGCCTCATCTACCAATGCTCAAACCTTAAAGTAAGGCCTTTCACCAACTTAATACTACCAAGCAGAGGAAACTAGTGAGCAGGGAGGTTCATGGACCGAATCCTCACAGGTGACCAGCAAGGCATTTAATTCAACTTAGAAAGAGGTTTATAACTTCCCTTTGAGAAACTTTAAATTCGGCTCTGCGTTGGTAAACCCTCTACCAAACCTCTTCCTTAGCTGTTGCCAGAAAATGTATTTGTTTTTAGAGCAGGCCCCAGATGCACTGTTTACCTATTTTTCATGTTGTATTTTTTTTTCTTTTTTTTTTTTTCCTTATCTCTGTTTGCTTCCTTACTGCCTTCCTACTATGTAATGCAATTTCCTTCAGCTTACAGTGTGTATGTAAAGCGCTCTGATACCTACGGGTCAAGCTAGCGCTCTATAAAACTTTTAAAATAAAAAAATAAAATAAAATTTTGGCACCAATCTTTAATCTCTTATGTCCTCCAATAATCAAACCAGCTTGTGTTGAAAATGTCAAATTTGATCAACCTTTCTCCAATTAAGAAAAGGTAATGATGAAAAAAACAAATTCCTGTTTTTTCTCTCCTTTTTTTTATTTTTTTTTTACCCCTCGCTGAACCTGCTCCCGTCCTGTAAATCAAGGCAGCGCCCTGGCAGAGTTTACATTGTATTAAAATGTGCTATGAAACCTGCTGTGACCTTTGAAAACAATGCGCCCTTTAATGTGCCTCGGGGGAGGCTTTAATGAGGGGAGGCCATAAAATTCTCCAGAGTTCAAGATGCGGTTGAGACTTTGCGAGCTCTTTGTCATTTTCACACACAGGCTGGCGCTGCAACTGTGTGTGATTGAGATGGATGACAATAGCACAGGAACAAAGCTGCCACAGCGCCCATTTGGTGCTGGCATCTGGGCGGGGCCAGAGATTCACCCTGTTGAGGGCTGTGTTTGATAACATCACTTTAGGGCAGGTAACAGAGCGGGGAAACGCACAACAATTGCATTATTCCTTCATCAGAAGATGGAAACATGCGGAGAAGGTTCGCTGAGAATTGACCTCGTTTCTACAATACTCACGGGCACTGCCTCGGTCATGTGCCGTAAGCACTGCAAAAATTGACTCACCTTTGGTAATGTTATGTTTAGTGGATAGCATTTTTTTTTTTTTTGCAAACTTAGGGTATTTCTCGTAAAAACGTGAAATGTATGAATTTTGGGAGTATTTTGTGCTTGATTGTATATTATGTTGTCACTTGCGAAGAATAGCTAAGCAGGGAGAAAATCATGTATGAAGTGCTGACGACTGACCATGGCAACTCAGTTTCAAAGAACAAACCTAAGCAGGGTTTGTACTTGTGTGCAAAATGCTTGTGACCTCCTAAACGTTTGTGAGCAAAATAGACCATGCGAGTGTGCAGGCCTTATGAAATCAAGAAAACCCACTAATTACGAATAGGTCAAGTATCTGGAACTCTCCTTTGGTTGTCGAAACGTTGCACACCTCTAGTTGTGTTGTTTAACATTGCCACTGGCCTGACCAAGCTTCTCAATTTGTTTGGCACCTTCTCGCCTAGGTTTCCGTGACCATACTGCAGACCAGAGCCTGGTGTTGCGTGCGAGTTGTACGAAGTAGTAGGCAGAGCAAGGATATTTTGTTGTTTATAATTAGATGTTTTATAAGTTTGTTTGGGACAGTGTAGAGAAATTCATGGTAACTCAATGTACAGTGCAGTGGGCTTGACGCGGCTTCCAAGTTGCGTTGAGGATCCTCTACTGAAGGCCGCAATATCCCACGGAGTGGCTTGTATTATTTTCTTGTGGCAGTAGTAGTTTGGTCTTCGGCCTCAAGAGCTTGGCCCTGGAAGTATGTAGTAGGCATCAGCCACTTGGCATCTGTCCCCACTTCCTGGTTGTCTATGCGGGTGCTTACAAGCAGTGGCGTAAGGTGGGTTGCCCGTGCCCGGAACAAGGCAAGTATTGCTTCCCCTAACCCGTGGACCGTTAGTGAATCCTCGATGATGTGTCGAAATCGGAGAAAGCTACGAGGACAATTTTTTTGTCTTTTAAAATGTTGCGCCCCTAAGAGTTTTGCGCCCCGGGCAACCGCCCCTGTGGCCCTGCCCACACTACGTCACTGCTTGCAAGTTGAACGGTAGACGTCAACAGAAATGCTGCGGATGCGCGTGCCAGCCACGCAGAGGCCTGGGATTTCACATCCCGCATCTTCTCTGTATGTAAATATACTGAAATTTCAAGGTTAAAGGGATGGTGCCGGGCAATCCTAGAGCGCGGCTGCTTTACATATGCTGAAAAGCCTAGGGTACATATAGAGGTCATTGCTAACATGTCCCCCCCCCCTGATGCCGAGGCTCCCACGCAGGCAACCCGCATTAATGAGGGGTGAGAAATAGCAGAGGTCAGGAGTTGGCGAACCGGTAGGGCCTCCGTGGCCTCTGAACGGAGGTCAGGCGGAATTCCTTTTGGTTTTTTTTTTTAACCGGCAAACACAGCCTTTACTTTTTTGTTTGCTAAAAATAAGGAATCTAATTGGCTTTTCAGCTGGTTGTTTGACTTCAAATAAAAGGGAGCAACAAGGGCGAAGCTTAGCATCGCGAGAGTAGCTCTACCCCGGGCTGCTTTCCTTTTGATTGGTAAGGGTTGCAATCTCAACAGAAAGTCCCAGCGCAGGACATGAAAGAAGTGGTTGCCCAGTTTGGCAATGTAAGACTGTTTTAGGTAGCCACACTGACTGGGCTTAGGGGTCAAACACAGACAGTGCTCCTGATTAAAATAAGATAAAAAACAAACAAACAAACAAAAAAAAAACAGAAACCTCCATTTAGTGACATTGCTTGGGTAGGGCAGCGTGTATTATTTCCTTGTCAATTTAGGCCATGTTTGCGGTTTGTTTTTATTCCATTCACATCCATCCGGTACGATCTTGGTACCAAATAATGCGTTTTTTTTAACCATTTTGTGAGCGGCCTGGCACATGCTGTTGAAGACGGATTCTTTGACTGGAGGGCTCTTGTCTCTTAAATGTCCTTTTCAGCGGCTTCTCAGGCCGTGTCACAAGGGCACGTAATCCTACACACTTTGTGACACCAGCGATTTGTCCTTGCAGTTTGGCAGAGATGTGTTAATCTTTTTTTTTTTACCCAGTATGCGAATTAACCGGCATTTTTTTGTGTTTTTTTTTTTTTTTTTTTGTGGGTTTCGCTTGTGCCCGGAGACTGTCAGCGATGCATGCCCGGTGGCACGGCTGCTCTTTAAAGGTCTTGGGAGTTCAGCTATTCCTTGTAACCATGGCACCACTACATCTGTTAAAGGATTTATGGCCTGGTTGATAGGGAAGAAAGGGGCGGGGCCTGGGGAAGGGGGATGGGGTCGCTAGCTTCATAAACCGAGATCCACGGATTGAGATAGGACAGGGACGCTTCACTAAACCCTAAACCCTACACCCTATCAGATAAACGGGGCGAGGATTAGGCGAGGCCGCACTACAAAGTGCTCCGGGTGGCTCCCTTTCTGGGGGCGAGATGCGGGGGCAGATTATGAAGCTGTTACACTGAAGGCTGCCGGCACCCCGGGGCCTGTCCGCGTGAAGGGCGCCATAGCGAGGCTCGCGCTTGGGGTCGAGTTTGTACCATTTCCAGCCTCTCATGAAGGGAGAACGAACCTGGATCCGCAATGGAAGCCATGAACACCTGTCTTTTGAGGAGCTATATCGTTTGGGGGGGAGGGGGGGAGGGTTACCAGACATAACTGTACCCCACAGACTTTGTTTTTGTTATTAAGCTGAGTGACCTCGGTGTACAGCGGTGGGTGGGGTCAGTAATATCTCCCAAACAGCCTTGGTCCAGCCCGGGAGAAGCCACAGTGAATGCCCACTTCCATCTCCCAAAGTGCAAGGCAAGGTTATTGTGTTTTGTGGCTTCTTGGTTTGGGCAAAGGATTCTGGGGAGACAGATTCGTGGATATATGAGTGGGTGTGGGAGAAGTCCCAGAATTGTAACTTTTTAATTTTTTTTTACTTGAAATCTTCCCCACCCCATATATTTGTCCCCTCAATACTGGTTTCATGTGGCGGATTCTTCAAGTAATGTGTTGTTGTGTAGACCACTTGCGGCTCTTGAAGAATGCTAATACGTCAAGTGGACACAGTAAATTCCGCTCCGCTCGCAGAATTTGCGAAATTTTGGCAATTCCGCGGAGAACGCGGAATTGCTGAAAATTCCGCGATCCGCGGCATAGCGTAATTTTTTCCTTGTTTGCGCTTTCAAAATGCGTGTTCGCGCGCGTCCTGCGACTTACCGGGATCCCTGCGTTCGCCGACGAGTTTTCCTATCCGTTCGCGCGATCCAGCGAGAGTGTGCGATCGCGAACACGTCATTCGGACGCGCCATCGGACATCTGCGTTTGCCAACAGGAAACACGCATCGCGAGCGGGCGGGACAAGTGAAACAAGATGGCCGCGCCAATTGGCGACCGCATGGGCAAGTTTGCGAGATATTTCCCCCCGAGCACGCAAACAGCGTCCCCGAACAGGAAAAACGCATTGCGAACAGGCGAAACAAGCAATTCCGCGTGCTTGCGGAATTCTGCGTGCTCGCAGAGATTTTTTACCGTTTCGCAGAATTTTGCGTAACGCGACTACGCAAATTCCGCCCACTCTTAATCATGACCTATTGATATGACTCACCCCTAAACAATATGTAATGCCCCCAAAATCAATATCCACAGACCGCTTTGACTCCGGTCAATGCAAATCCAAGAAATGTAAAGATTTGGATAGTGCTTCCATACACATTATAGGAATGCACACTACAAATGTTCTTAACAGAGAAGCACTGTGTTGCATGTGGGGTATGGCTGGGAGCACAAGGCCAGGCAGAGTAAGGCTAGCAGCACAATGTGCAACGATCAACTTGTGGCGTCCGCAGTGTTCAAAATGAAAAAGCAGGCATGAATCCCATAACAAAATATTGCTTTCACAAAGTGCCCTAAGCACAAATGTCTCTATGGACTTTAGTTTCAGAGTAGTAGTGGGCGGAACCCATGGAATTTTGCTCTGCTGAATTCCGTGAAGTTGCATAATTCCATGGGGTTCCGCCAAACGGGCTGAAAATATGCACCTCACGCTGTAATTTAGCACCGCTGGTGCGGGAAACACTGAAAAATCAGCACAACGGCACCATGCGCTGCGCAGGAGCGTGTGGCCATTCAAGTTGATTTTGCTGCCACTCGAGTAGAAAATCTACTTGAGCGGCAGCAAATCTACTCTAGAAGTCGCCCTCAGACCATGACTGCTCGCATTCGAAAACCGCTCTTGGGATGCCAAAACCTCGCTTAGGCTCACCAGCTCTCACTTCTGGAGCCTCGCAGGATAAACAAGCATTGGCATAGCCAATAGGTCTCGCTTTTGGGACCTTATAAGTATTTAGTTATGCAGCACAATATCCTTGGTGCAACAACATCAACTGTTGCATGGCTAAACACTTATACGGTCCCAAAGGCGAGACCTATTGGCTATGCCAATGCTTGTTATATATTTTTAAAGATCAATAAATAGTCTTGCAAGTGACAACGCATGCGCTGTTTCTGGCGAGTCCTAAAAAGGCCATCTGAAATGTGCTTGATATTCTTTGAGACAATTTTGCTCAATCAGGCATTGTATTACTACTTTTATAAAATGGTTCTTACAGGTACCCAAATTGCACACTTCTAGCATAGCAGACACCTGAACATAATTATGCTGTTACTTTCTGTCGACATAGAATTCTTGTGTTAGATCTCCTTCCTCACAGTCTCTCTTGTAAACAAATGCTGCTCATGCAAAGGAATGTCTATATTACTGATGTTCTCAGTGCCAGGCTCCTTGTGTCATCCCATTTACTCATAACTGTTCCCGCTACAAGATAGTAATGACCTTAAACTTGGTATGGCGCCACAAATGATTCAAGGATGACACACTTAAACATGGAATTGAGTTATTGACCTTGTATGAGTACTTTAATCATGAGCATTGTATTGGTTTTAAGGCAGCTTCCAGTCTATTGCATTGCTCAAAAAGGTGTAAAATGAGAACTCTGTTTGATTATATATAAATAACTGCTTCTTTCACTTGTGATAAAGTAGCACTTAAAGTGTCACATATGTGGCAATGAAATGTTAGTTACGAATAGGCACACTGAAAAAGTGGAAATGTAACACATCGTAAGCATGCTGATAACTTGGCAGCAAACGTAACGTAAGGAAGTTTACGTTAACGTAATGTAAGATAACTTGGCAGCTAACGTAACGAAGCACAATAACCTCAAGTCACAAATGCAGATACATTCAAATATCCTTAAACCTAAGGGAATATTGAGTTTGCATGCAGTATTAGATTTCGAACACTTACCATTTCAATTTCTTGTAACAACCAGAGAAAGCCAAAGCAGGAAGTAACCAGCCTGTATTTAGAAAAGTAAATCCCCCGGAATGCCGTGCACCAAAAAAAAAAGCGCGCGCACGTTAATTAAACCCAGATGGCACCTGCGCGCGCTGTAAGAATGCGGCCGCGAAAGTGAAAGCAACTAAAACAACAAAGCTTTGAAGAGAGGAGCGGGGGCGAGCGAGCGCGGCAGCCTGCTGAGCTGAACACACGCTCGTGCGTCATGGCCTTTTGCTTGCGATTACCCGCACGGCCGCCATGTGTTTCCAATTATCGCGCCCGCGTCTGGGCACGATAATTGGAAACAGATGCCGGCCGTGCGGGTAACCGCACAGAAAAGGCCATGACGCACGAGCGTCTGGTCAGCTTTCTGAAGCCCCTACAAGAAGTCTTGCGCTGTGCGAGCAGTTCTGCGCACTGCAACGCTAGGCGCGAGACCTAAAAATCTACCACGTGGCGATTGGTGAAATTTGGGCAGAACTCCGCGTTACAAGAGTAATGCGGAGTCGCCAAATGCAGCCAATTCCACGCCCTAAGTCAAAGCCAGTGCAAAGTGGTCCCTTGAGGGTGATGGAATCAGAGACTTCTATTGGAGTGTCCATGCTCTCTTCCTGCTTTATTGGGATTCTGTTGAGAACTAAGCGGAGGATGCAGTTCTACTCCGTAATGAAAAGTAGAAACATCCTTTTTTTACCCTGGCCGTATTTAAAAATTGTTATAGAGATTAAAAGGACAAGTGCACTGCTAAACTTTGGGTCTGGTTGATATCAAACCACTAGATTGTCTTGTTGCAGTGCTGTGGCAATGTTGATGGTAGAGATTTTGTGTGCAGTGTTGTGGCATTGTTAATGGTACAGATTATTTATTGTGTGTAGTATTTTCACAATTGTCCAGTGCATGTTGTATTGTTGCAGTGTTGATGGTTTAACATTCTTGTAGTGTTGAAACCAAAGCTATATAATAGTAATTTGTTTTATATCACACTTTTGCCATTTCAAAGCACTGTAAACAACAAGAGTTTCATTAATCTAAAGTAACCATAATTTGTTGATTTACAAGGAATGGAAGGCTGAGTCGGCCATGCTGGGATTCAGTCTCGTGACCTGCAGACCACTACATGGTCAGCAGGGGGCATTCTGCTCACTGAACCAACCTGCTGGTTGCACAGATGCTATAGATTGGGGGTCACTGGAAACGTTTCAGGGTAGTCCAGCAACGGCAATGAACTTCAGCTCTTCAAACGTTGAGTGTTTGGTACTAGATATGCAGTATTTCTTGGGTATGTGGAAGAGTTGCTTCCATCCCAATAGAGGTGCCGGACCAGATCTTGTGATATTGGCTGAACAACAAGTTGAAGAGCCTGGCAGAAGTGCACACCTCTTGAATGATAAGGCGACACAATCTGTCTCGGCTCCAAAGTGATGCATTTATGTGCGCAATAATATTAGTACATGAGCCTGTAGCACATCTCAAGCTTTGTTCTTCACGATGGTCTTTTCAGTCTCTTGGGATCAATGGCTGCAGAGCTTGGATCGGTGCACCCCAAAGGCTCTGTTCTTCTAGCTGCTAAGATAAAAACACACCACATTTCTGACAAGAAGCTAATAGTTACGTATGTGGGATATGAGGTCTATGGAAATACTGACACGGGCACTGACTGGCTAGTATGAACATTTTCCATAACCCTAAGAATTCGGTGTACCTTCGTCCCGGGATCAACCCTACTTCTCTGTACAATGAATCCCTACAGAACAATTAAAGACCATCTGTTACACAAGATGTGAAGCACCTCAGAAAATCTTAAAGTTAGAAACTTCAATGAGTCCCCACCCCTTAAGATCTTCAATGCAAGTTTGTAAGATCTTCGAGAATGAATCTTGCGATACGTGCAGAGAGATTCATATAAGGAGCCCATATGGCTGCTTCCTTCACCCCTTCAGTGGTGCCAATTCCTAAAGGTAAGTGTAATGTCTTATTTTTTGTTGTCAAAAAAAGCCTACAAATAGGCATAATTTGGAAGGATGGCATTGCTACCTATATTTAGACTATATTAGTTGATGAGAACTATAATTTCACAGAATGACATTCTATTGATAATGTCTGGACAGACCCTAGTTATACAGGTTACCATTTATCTTGCTGGAGTTTCATCTCTCATTTCTTTCTGGTTTATATTATCCAAGTCTTACTGTGATCTTATGATTTTGGCTCTCGCTTATTAGTTTCCCAATTTTCTGTTGCTTCTCAGAAATCAGTAGGACAGACCTTGACGGACCCGCATTGGCAATTGATGGTATAGCGACTTCTGAAAGCTACAGACGCCCATCCCACAACTGTACAGGATCCAATGAAATCCTATTGGGTGAGGAAATCCTAAGCGCTACATTGAATTGGAAACTGATTTTTATTCTTTTGCCAGATGCTAAGTTCGTTTTCTGGCATGAGGTGTAAGAGTCCACAGGGGTTCTACAAAAGCCAGGTCAGAATATACATAGGTCTTAAGACAAGGGATTGCAATTGTAGATTTACTTTGAATTTAGGTTAAATTGTTGAGTGGGGATCTTAATTTTGCATGGTCCTTACTAAAGGCGTTTTCGGTGCTGGATCCCCAAGCTGTGTCCTGCCCAAAATTTATTTAAAGCCCATTAGTATTTAGGAGTCCATAAATAAGTAGACGTCATAAATAAGTAGACGTCCAGTACTGAGTTATTCACAAACATACAGAGTAAAAAAGGCAAACTCTTTTCCGTGATATCTTTTTGCTATTTTTGAGTTCCTGTTAAGAGTTCTTCTCGATTGTCCATCACGATTGATTTAGTTGTGTGCTCTTTTGGGTATGTGGAGATCCTGAAAATATCTAGACACTTAAGTTCAAAGGCACTTGAACATATTGTAGCTACTGGTAACCAAAAGGAAAACTACAAGTGCACAATATATTTTATTGTAGCGTGATACCAAACCACATCACGTTTGTTAATAGACACAAAGGAAACCAGAGCACATCTGTCTTAACTAAAACAATTAGAATACGCTTAAATTTAGTGTAAAAGCTTAACACAATGCAATTAATACTGCAGTGTACTTCGCCTTGTTAGAAAACGACCAAACAGTTTTGGTGTAGCGAATTCTAAGTGCTTGGTTCGAATGATAGAATTTGATACTCGTCATTCCTGTTCAGAAATCTCACTTTTCTTTCCCAATCAGATGTTAACATTTCCAGTGTTCACAATTCTCCCTTGGTGCACTCTGTACTCCCCTTAGGGCCATTTACCCTTTAAAATGGACATAACCAAACTAAGTAATAAAGTAAAACAAGTATTTACGGTCATTCAGCCACATCCCACTGTGAATTGTAACCGAATACTCACATGTTCCACTGTCACGTGGAGTGTGATAAATTCTTAAAACTGGATTCCCTCATTCATATTTAACGAGTTCACACACACTGGGCTCACTAACCTTAGCATTGCACATTCACTGACACATCTGTGATCTTCTTCCACCACTAGTGGCCAAAAGCTGGCTTACTACACCAAGGTGCCGATGAAACTGCTGGCGCGGCATCTGGACTTGGTGCCCACAATTGTCCAGCATCCTGACCCCCAGCCTCCAATAGGTCAACTGTTCTTGAGGTGACCTCCAGCCTCCAATAGGTCAACTGTTCTTGAGGTGACCTCCAGCCTCCAATAGGTCAAGTGTTCTTGAGGTGACCTCCAGCCTCCAATAGGTCAACTGTTCTTGAGGTGACCTCCAGCCTCCAATAGGTCAAGTGTTCTTGAGGTGACCTCCAGCCTCCAATAGGTCAACTGTTCTTGAGGTGACCTCCAGCCTCCAATAGGTCAAGTGTTCTTGAGGTGACCTCCAGCCTCCAATAGGTCAACTGTTCTTGAGGTGACCTCCAGCCTCCAATAGGTCAACTGTTCTTGAGGTGACCTCCAGCCTCCAATAGGTCAAGTGTTCTTGAGGTGACCTCCAGCCTCCAATAGGTCAACTGTTCTTGAGGTGACCTCCAGCCTCCAATAGGTCAAGTGTTCTTGAGGTGACCTCCAGCCTCCAATAGGTCAACTGTTCTTGAGGTGACCTCCAGCCTCCAATAGGTCAAGTGTTCTTGAGGTGACCTCCAGCCTCCAATAGGTCAACTGTTCTTGAGGTCCCTCCTTTATGCATAAAGTGGGGAAGTTAAAACGCCCAGGCATTTGTCATGGAATTAATTCTCATTTAGGGAGCCTTGTGGTGCCCTTTACCTGTCTCTCACACAGTTTTGTTTCATGATGCATGCTGTTGAAGAAAGATAGGCGGTACATCTTGATAACCCTACCTCTCACTGTTGCAGAAAGCATCTTCCAGGAGGCATCTCACTCTCCCCACCAGTGTGGTTTGCCCAGAGCCTGTCACCCAACTTTGCCACTCAACAGAACATTTGTCTTTTCCTTTCAGGTTCTGGGCAGCGGAAGCCTACTTGTAAAGTAAGGCGCTGTAGCTCAGTGCTGCTCACTACATTGCTCACTTTACACATCAGTCTATGCTTCCGAAAGGGGTGTGCCTGTACAGGGCCAAGCTTGGCAGTTCTGATGCATATGGCGGTTGTAAAAACGTGCTTATTATCATTTCATTTTGCTTTCCTGCTGTTTTTTTTCACAGTTTAAAAATGCTTTATTGAGAAATAAATATGAACAATGTGCAATTACATCAAACAAAAGTACTCATTTGAAGAACAATCCAAGTAAATGTAAGAGCAAGCAAAAAGGTACAATATAACATTCTGATAATAAAGAGAGGATAATAAACCTATAAAAGATTGACAGATTAAACATATCTTATGTTAAGAAAATATGGACTTGAGAAACTTGAATTGAAATACATAACTGTAATGCTAAAACAAATGCATTTTAATCTTTTTATAAGGGTAAAAGGAAGGTAAGAGAAGAAAGGAAAGGAAGAAAAAGACAAAGCATAGACATGGGAATAAGAAGGGAAGGAGAGGGGAAAATATAATGTACTGTAAGGTTGAACCAGCGAGTATCTAACAGCTATGTAGTATTATAAATGGATGATAATTAAACCATTATATTTTAAGGAGGTTCGTAATTACAGACTTTAGAAACAGGTCGATTCATGCGTCTAGATAAAAATGATGTAAGGGGTGACCATAGTAAATCTTTTTCAATTTGTAAAGGAATAGAAGTGGCATGTGCTCGATCTAACCGGTGATGATGACATAACAGGTTCCACCATGCCATATAGGAAATTTTAGCTGTATCGTTTCAATTGGAGGTGATTATTTGAAGAGCTAAGGCAAACATAAGTCAACAAATTTTCCAACCAAACGCTGAGAAGTCCAAAGGGGGGAGGTACTGCCCAAAAAGATGTGTGTAACATCAAAAGGGAAAGACACGGATAAAATATCATTCAAATTATGCCAAACCTCTAACCAGAACTTTTTAACAAGAGGGCACTCGAAAAACATATGGAAAAAATCACTCTTATCATGAGTACATGACCAACAATTAGTATTAGGTGAAACTTTAAATTTATACAAGCTTGTGGGTGTGATAAATAATCTGTTATAGAAATAATATAATGTTTGTGTTGTGCTTGCTGATGAGGACGAGGTATGAATCTTGGCCCATATCGATTTCCAAGTATGAGCTGAAAATTCTTGATGTAATTCTGATTCCCATACGAGCTCTATTTTAGGCTTTGACATTTTTTTAGAGGAACCAAGCAATAACTTGTATGTGTTGGAGGCCTTCAGTTGTGTAGAAAAAACTATTGAGGAGAAAGAGGGCTGTATGTCGGTAGCTGGAGGAGTTTGCTGGAGGTGTAGATGAGAAGGAGAGGTCTAAGAAGTTGAAATTGAGAGGCATATTTGTTAGATATATGAACTTTTCCTTGTATCTCAGAAAAATCTAATAAAGAGCCTTTAGAGAAAAGCTGTCCGATGACAATAATGCCTTTGTTAATCCATTCTTTCCACCCAAGAATCCTATTATTTAATTTAATGTTTGTGTTATACCAGATTGGGGTTTGTAAAATATTTTCAGAAATGGGATTTGAGGAAATGATCAAAGGTTTGCTAAAAGCTATAGAGTGGTTAAGTATGGGGGAGATAAGACCTTTTGGAGGTTGAGTGATACGGATCACGTCTTTAAAAGCAAAAGGAGAAAATTGTGCATGCTCTAATTGACCCCAAACTGTGGATGAGTCCATGTGATTTTCAGATAGGGAGACCCAAATGTTTTCAATGTGAAAGCCGAATGGTATGTTCTAATATTAGGAAAATTAACCCCACCGAGATCTTTAGGTTGTTGAAGTCGAGCTAAAGCAATGCGAGGTTTGCGTTTGTTCCATAAAAATTGAGTTAAGGAACGGTTAATGGTTTTAAAGAAATTATGTGGGAGAGAAATAGGGAGCATTGATAAGTAGAAATTAACAATAGGTAATAACATCATTTTAATTGTGGCCAACCTACCCCACCTGGAAAGAAAAAGGGGAGACCAACCATCTATTAGTGCATTAACTTTACTCATAATCTCATTCCTGTTGATTTTAATAGTGTCCTTAATATTATTAGCATAAAGAATGCCTAGGCATTTAATACCTTTTGAACTCCATTTGAAACTAGAGTCCTTTAACATATGAGGGAGACAGTATTTATTCAGCGGTAACACTTCTGATTTACCAATATTCAATTTATAACCTGAGACAACTGAGTATGTGTTCAACAATGAAAAGAATTCTGGCAGAGATGTGGTGGGGTTAGATACATACAATAAAATATCGTCTGCATACGCAGTGTATTTTATATTTAAATTTTTGAACTGAAAACCAGGAAAAATGGGGGATCTCTGAATTCTTTCCAAAAAGGGTTCTAATGCTAAAATAAATAATAGGGGAGACAATGGGCAGCCCTGCCTAGTACCTCTGTGGAGGGGGAAGTATTTGTATTGTTTACAGTTGACCCAAATAGCTGTAGAAGGATTAGAATATAATAACTTAATGTATTGGATAAAGTGGGGACTAAAACCATGCCATTTCAATGCACCAAACATAAATTCCCAATTCACTCGATCGAAAGCCTTCTCGGCATCCAGTGTTATGGCAGCTAAGGGAGAGCTAAGTTTAGCCGCTAAATGAATAATGTTAAGAAAATTTCTTGAGTTGTCTGAAATGGATCTTCCCTTCACAAAACCGGACTTATGCATATCTACTAAATCAGGAATAACAGAGTTAATCCGGAAGGCCAATAATTTAGCGAAAATCTTACAATCCGTATTAATCAATGAGATAGGTCTATAATTGCTACACTGAGAAAGATCTTTATCTTTTTTAGGGATTAAACACAACATGGCCTGAGTGAAAGAACCCTGTGTACAACTAGCGCTCAAAAAATGATTAACAAGAGATAATAACTTAGGAATTAAACGATGTCTAAAGTGTAAATAAAAGCGTACAGTAAAGCCATCAGGCCCAGGTGTTTTATCCTTGGGAAGCTGATTTATGGCAATTCATAATTCTTATTCAGATAAGGGTGTATCTAGGGAAGATAAATCTACCTTTTTATTAGGGTCTTTTGGGATTGATTGAAAAAAAGTATCTAAATGTTCAGTGGAGGGAGATGATTCCGGGGTATATAGACTTGTATAATAATCAGTAAAGCATTCTAAAATTTTTGAGTCACTAATATGCCAGACCCCAGAGGGATCAGTGATGGCAACAATCTTAGATTTCTGTTTTTTAATTTTAAGGTAATTTGCCAAAGATTTACCTGCTTAGTTACGACCTCCATACATTTTTGCATTAAAACGAAGTAGGGTACCACAAGCATCATCCCAAGATTGTTTGTTGTATTGCAACTTAGACTTAATAAGTTTAGGTAACGTATCTCTATTATTGGAGGAAAAAAACTCATGTACCAAAATCTTAATCTGGTCTAAGAGTTGTTTAGAATCTTTAAGAAGTCTTTTCTTCTTTCTAGCTACAAAGTCTATTATAAAACCTCTTGCAGTTGCTTTGAAAGTGTCCCAAACAAAATTAATCTGTGTATCTGAGGGAAGGTTGTTTATGAAATATTCCTGTAGAAAGGCTGTGAATTTGTCTGTAAACTGTTGATCCAATAAAAGAGAATTATTAAATCTCCATCTACGAGTGGAGGAAATGGGATTAGGATAATCAAAAGCAACAATAACGGGTGCGTGATCAGAAATAAGAATTGATCCTATTTCTGCATGTGTTAAAAATTGAAGAATGTGTTGGGTAAAAAATACGTAGTCTATTCTGGAATGGGACCTATGAACGGGAGAAAAGAAAGTGAATTCCAAAACATCAGGGTGAAGTGCTCTCCATACATCAATCAACCCTCTAGCAGAAATGGCTTTGTGGAAGGCTCTATGCATTTCAGTGGGGACAAATTTGGTCTGTGACTTGCGGTCTAAAAATGGGTCCATAAGTTGATTGCAATCACCACCAACTATCAAGTTTTCTGAGGCATGAGAGGATAACATAGAAGAAAAGTTATTCCAAAACATTAGGTCCACTCCATTTGGCCCATATATATTGCAAATTGTAAATTTTGTATTATTTATGATCACTTCTAGGAGAAGCCACCTTCCAGCATCATCTTTGAATTCGTTTATCAATTGAATATTTAACGATTTATGAAACAATATAAGAACGCCATTTTTGTTTTGCACAGCAGAGGAACTGAAAACATTCCCAACCCATTGTCTCTTAATAGAATTTATGTCTTGTTCCTTATGATGTGTTTCTTGTAACAAAGCAATTTGACAGTTCAATCTTGACAAGTGACGAATACCTTTAACATTCCATGACACCATACATAAGTTACTCATGAGGAAAAAGATAAGAAAATGTCAAGATTAAAATTGTAAAACTTTTAACATGACATAAATGAGTACTAGAATATATGCATGACTTAGTCGACCAAAACAAAAATAATAGCAGACAATACAAATCTGAATATGCATAAAAACTGACACACATAAAGCTGATATTTACGTAAAGGAATTGAGAAAATGTGAGGAGAGAAATAAAAAAGTGAACAAAATATCCAACAGACTTACCAGGACCGATCCGGTCAAATAGAGAAAAGTAAAAGACCACAAGAACCACCTTAGAAATGAAAAAGCTCGCCATAGTAATTGTAACAAGCATTTGCAATGCACTAGGTCTCGCATTTACACAAGTTTAAACTATTGGCATTGTAAATGACAATGCCTTTTAATTATGTTTAAAAACGAAAACAAAAATAAAAGGCATTGTCATTTGCAATGTCAATAGCTCAAACTTGCGTAAATGCAAGACCTATTGCATTGCAAATGCTTGTTTAACTTATCCCGTCAAGTTTCCAAAGTATACATATTTACAGTATTGATCTAATGTCTTAGAACCAGGCAACATCTTTAGTTAGAAACAACACCTTTGGGGTTTGTTTACGAACATGTTGGTACACGGATATGCTGCACTTGTCACATGAAGGAAATATGACTGATGAAGACCAGTGATGTACTCAAGTCTAAAGTAGATTTTATGGGTTGCATCTTGGTATTCGAGTGGAATTCAGGGCGGAGGGGAAATGTTAGCATCACTTTGTTTATGTCCAGCCACATGCTTCTGTTTTATGTCAATTATTTTCAGAAATTCTTGTTGAGCAGCTTTGGTGAATAGTGCCTTAGTTTTTATAAACATGACACACACAAAAATACAATCAGACACCAGGCAAGGTTGACTGCCATACCTGAGGAAAAGCACAGCACCGAAACCAAGTAGCGTAGCTTCACCAAACTTATGACGGTTGGTGCAAAGAAATTGCATTCATCATCGGGGTGAGCTAGCAGGAGCAATACATGCCTATGCCCTTCAGGAAATGGAGGACTTGGACTCATTTGGCATGGGACATGCCCTCTGGGCCTTTCAGCATTTTGGGCGTAGGACGTCTCTGGTCCTGGAGTACACAGCTTCTCTGGGCTCCTCTGGTAGAAGGCATAGGTGGGGAAACTACAGCTGTCTCTGCATGGGTCTCTCTGCTTTTCGTGCACTCCGTGACTCCTGGATCTTCCGTATCCTTCTGGGTCAGGGACGCCGACTGTGTCCCGAGAGGTGACACTGGGCGTCTCCGAACAGGGGGCATTAGGAGGCTTATCAAGTACTCCGAGTTGAGGGCTGGGGAGTTTTCTGGATGTTTCTGGCAGGGGGCACCGGGCCTTTCATGGCACTTAGTAGGGGATAGCCCGGTTTTCCCTGGATTCTCTGGGGAGATACAAGGCCCCTCGTTTTCCGGGAAAGGGGTAGAGTTCCGATTATACTTCGAGTAGGGGATGCCCGAAGTCTCAAGCCCCACCTCGAAGGGGATACAGGGCATTTCAAGGCTTTCCTGGTGGGTGACACCGGGCCCCTCCGGGGTATCCTGGCAGGGAATATTGGACCTCTCAGACCTCTCCGGGCTGGAGACACCAAGACTCTCAGCGTTTTCCTCGTAGGGGACAATCGCCCGTGGAACATCTGGCTTCCAGCGGAAGGGTACATCGGTGTCTTCCGGACAGGGGAAATTGTGGTTCTTAAGGCTCTTCTGGGAGAAGGGACTGGTCCTCTTAAGGCATTCCGGGCCGGGGACGTGGGGCCTCTCCGACGTGGGGACACCGAGCAGCTTCGGAATCTCTGGACAGGGGAGGCACACCTCCTTAGAGAGGGTGGCAGCGGGCCCTGTTGTAAAGGAGATGCCAAGCACTTTGGGATTGACGGCAGGCAGTGTCTTGGGACAGTCCTTTTCTGTGACCGGAACGCCTGCATTTTCGGGGCAGACTACGTATGCGGGTTTGAGTAAAGATGGTCCCTTGGTGCCAAGGGCACGGGACTCTTCAGTGACGGGACAACGGCAACTGGGTCTTTTAATGTCAAGGGGCCTCTCTGCGAAGGGACAACCGTCACAACGCCTCTCAAAAGAGGGCTCCGCGAGTGTCACAGGGATGTAGCAGGGGCCGAGTGTCTTCTTAGCAGAGATGCACACGTGTCTGGACCGTTCAGTGGCTGAGCAAAAAAGTAAGGACCTATCGTTGGTAGGACAAGGAGTCCCACAGGCGATATAAAGGGGCCTCTCAGTGACGGCCGGGGTGCAACTAAATCTCCCTGAGGCAAGGAGGCGGGAACTACTCTTAGCAGCAGGGTGATAGGGACGCTTGGTGTGTGAGGAGGGGGCGCACGGCCTTTCTATGGTAGCACAGGGACCGGAGATGTCCCTATGGGAGCGGTCACAGTGCCTCTCAGGTGAAGGCTCTCTTGAGCCAGCGCAGCAGGGTTTCTCCGTATTGCCACTTATTTCAAAGGGCCTCTCAGTTAAGGCGGGGCAAAGGCCCCCAGCTCTCAACCCCTTAGTTCGCCAGTAAACGACTTTGATCCAAAAGCAATAGAGAGTTAAAGCAAGAAGCAGCATCCAGGTCGGGGCATAGAGCATCCCGAGGAGTTCTACGGAAGTATAGCGGAAGGGACAAGCTGTTCCAGGCGGAAATAGCAAGCAGAGAAAATAAACAGTGGTGCGCGCGCACCACAGAGGAGCGGGGGGAGGGAGCCTGGCAGCGGCAGCGAGGCGAACGCGCGCTGCTGCGTGTGCTAGCCACCAGTGGGAATGGGAGGAGCAAAGGCGGGACATGCGCCCGCCTTTGCCCAATCGCGTGCTGTATTTATTAAAAAAAAACACGCGAAAGCCAATAACAGCAGGCAAAAGCAAAACCACACGCACGAGCGTGTGGTTAGCTTTCTAAAGCCCGTACAAGAGGTCTCGCGCTGCGCGAGCAGTGCTGCGCACTGCAACGCTAGGCGCGAGACCTAAAAAGGGGAGGGAGGAAAGAAGAAAAAGAGCAGAGGTAAGAATTGGGAGAAAAATTAGGAGAAAAAAAGGAGAACATAGTCTCCTCTGAGAAATATATACAAAAAAGATGACAAAAAGCCAGAGGACTTTAGCCATATTGATCAGAGACAGAAAGGACAATAAAGATGAAAGGAGGGGACAAGAAGGAGAGACACCGCTCCAATGAGCAACACCAAGAATAAACTACTGAAATATCAACAAATAATGGAGGGACAATGTTAATGAAAAAGGAGCTGAACAAACACAGCGCAAGGGGACTTACCATACATTGGGGAGACAATGTAACCAAACGAAACATGGACGGGGGAACTGATGTACGATGGGAACAGAGACAACGTCAGACACAATACGAATGGGAACCTGCGAAAGAAAACAAGAGAAAAGAGCAATTAGGTTTTTCTTAGTTCCATTTCTTCTGCTTTATGTATATGTATAAAGTTCTTAAGTTCCGCAGGATCCTAAAAGGTCATTGTTCTTTCTTTATATGTAACTTTGAAAAAACATGGATAAATAAGGCCATAACGAGCATTCATAGATCGAAGCATAGGTCTGAGGTCCAGAAATTCTTTCCGGCGATTGGCTGTGGGTTTTGAAACATCTTAACTAAAGAAGATTTTGTGACCCGACCAAAGCATCGGTTTACGTTGTTTGGCTGCAGCAAGAGTCGCCATTAAGTCAGAATATAAAAGAAAGTAGGCAATGATTCCTCGTGAACACAAGGAGATGATGGACGGAGCGCTGAAACTTTTCAGACACTCACCCCCAGTCACAGATTTGGGTTGAATCCATCATCATTCTTTAGCTCACTTCGCCACCCCAGTTCAGACACAGCTGTATGCAAATCAGTCTTGACCCTGTGCCTCATGGGAACAGTCCAGCCCGAACTGCCAAGCCATGTCTTCCCTGGACCGGAAACAAGCATCCTGGGACCGGTTTCGGGCTAACAGCCCTCATCAGCCAGGCTAGCTTGAATTCAGTGGCAAAGTGAGCAAGGGACCCACGTCTGGGCATACACTGTCAACTTAGGGCGAACAAAGCAAACACAAGGAGATGATGGACGGAGCACTGAAACTTTTCAGACACTCACCCCCAGTCACAGATTTGGGTTGAATCCATCATCATTCTTTAGCTCACTTCGCCACCCCAGTTCAGACACAGCTATATGCAAATCAGTCTTGACCCTGTGCCTCATGGGAACAGTCCAGCCTGAACTGCTAAGCCATGTCTTTCCCTGGACCGGAAACAAGCATCCTGGGACCGGTTTCGGGCTAACAGCAATTCTTTCCGGCGATTGGCTGTGGGTTTTGAAACATCTTGACTAAAGAAGATTTTGTGACCCGACCAAAGCATCTGTGTACGTTGTTTGGCTGCAGCAAGAGTCGCCATCAAGTCAGAATATAAAAGAAAGTAGGCAAGGGTTCCTCGTGAACAAGATTCCTCGTGGTCTGTTTGAGGCTTCTGCGTTGCGAGGACCTATCCTGTGCGCTCTCTGGATATTAAGGTCTACAGATTTTGATAAACCAACAATTTGTGGGATATGGATCTTCAGAAAATAAATCATGTCATTGCCTTCGGATCCTTCCGGAATGCCATAAACTCTTAGGTTGTTACGTCTATTTCGATTTTCCAAATCCTCCGTTGTTTTTTTCAAGTGAGCAACCTCTTTAGATAAAACATTCACTTTAGCGACAACATCTTGCGCATCACTAATTCTTTGTTCAACGTCAGTGAGTCTTAAATCCAAACCAGACCATTTCTCTTCAATTCTTTGAAGTGTCGCAGTGGTATCTGCCATAAATGGACAAACATTTCTCAATTCTTCCATAATATCCTCTAAGGTCAACGGTAGAGGTGATTTATTTGGGGAAGAAGGATCTTTTTAGCCCTTTTATTAGTGTTACTAGCGGTTTCTTTACGACCGGTAGCGCTGGAACCAGAAGATCCTTGAGATTTATTTGAATTCGCAAAATCCATTTTCGAGGCAGACAGGAATAACTCGGCCACTTAATGAGGATATTCTTTAAAAAAAAAAACTAAAAAAAAACTTATCTCTGAGCGTATAAGAATAAGCTCTAAAATTAGAGAAAGGTCATAGCAGAGTTATAATTCTATCAGTCTTGAGGTAAAAAGTCTTCCTATCGAGGCGACTCTTGAGGTGAAAACACAATGGTGGCCAAAAATAGAACTTTCCAGAAGTGGGAGGCAAAGCTCCACAAGCTGTTAGTTTAATCGTATAATAGTTATGCAAAAGCCTTCCCACTCCTGGGGCTTTCAAATCTGCTTACAGACACATTTGTAAATATAAAGCACACTTCGAATAGAGACAGCTCTCCTCAAAAAAGAAAAAGACTCCTCAATACAGAAAGAAGTAATATCCGGTTAGTCAAGAACGCCACAGTCCTTCAGTGCTGAGTAATTCTAAGGAGATTCCCATAATCTCAAAGCATTGCTGTCTGGTTATAATATGGGTACAGCATATGCTCCATCGGGTGAGGAAAATGAGAGCTCAGACTCTCAAAATGGCGGCCGGGACACGGAGCGCCCCGGGAGCAAAGGAGAATAAAACCAGAATATTAGACTGATTTAAGGGCTAAAAACTTGCCTCTCTGCTCCCGGGAGCTTCCGACGTCCATTCCCGTGCCCGACCTGACGCATGTCCTCAATATAGCGCCTCTGCGTGACTGGCAGTGTTCTAGGTGCCGCGGAGGATTTAACGGAGTGGCCATCTTGTTTCGCCACCGCCGATGCACCGATTTCCTGCTGTTTTGAGGCAGCTGGTAGGGGAGAGAGACCCGACTCTCCTCCGCCATAGCCGAGGACCCTCCGCTGCCAGCAAGGTATGGTGGGTAATTCAGTTATGTTGACCGTCATGTTGCTTTTACATGGCGTTTCACTACACATCTGAAAGTTTCCAATGATGTAAGTGATCGAATATACATCAGAAGAGAATTACAGGTCATAGGGGCCTGTACTGAGAACCTGCGACCTCCATTTCTAGTTTTACGGAACCTAGGCGCCACTAGCAGCTTAGCCTTGGACAATCGCAATGCCCTTACTGGGACAAATCGTACAACTCGTCCAGCAAGAAAATCCAGGGCTAATCTAGGAGCAGCCTTAAAAACTAAGCAACAGACTTTAAATTGGATGTGCTGTATTACTGACAGCCAGTGTAGGTGTTTTAGGAGAGTAAATGTGTCACCTACCAGGGGTCTTGAACATCAGCCTGGTGGCGGCATTTTGAAGTAGCTGGAGTTGCCTCAGATCACGATCTGGCAAACCCAACTAAATACTGTTGGCATAGTTCATTATGCCACCAGGAATTGCCAGCATAATAGTTTTCATGGCGCCTGACAAGAGATTAGGATTGTTTCCTCACTGTCCAAGGAATGAAGACCCCTTTCGAAACCACATTATTAATTTACGCTCTCAAAGATAGCTGCTGGTCCACTGTATTCCCAGGCTTTTCCCAGCATCTTTAGGTGCTGGAAGAGGTCCCATTTCCTTAGACTAATAGTGATTAGTCCAAACTCCAAGATTACCATGGAAGACTACAATTTCTGTCTTCTCTGCTTTTAACTTGAAGAAATTTGACTTCATCCACCCATAGATAAAGCGTGTTGAATCTTGAAAGATGAATTGGAACATATTCTGACACCACGCATAAAAAGATCTGTGAATCGTCTGCCTAGTTGAAAATGTGTCTGCCTTGTTTTTGATCAACTTCTTTATCAATGGCTGCATATAGATATTAAACAAATGAGGTGAGAGTGCCGCTCACAACAAACTCCACAGCCAATTTCGACTCAAGCCGCTTCAAAGGGCGATACATTTACCGCTTGGGTTCCATTGCTAAGAATAGAACGTAGCCATTTGTGGGCCATTTCTGAGACTAAGGCCAAAGCTTCCAGATTCCTCCTCAAGTCATCAGTGACTGGTTCTAACACCATTTCAGTGTTATCCTTTGGTTGAAAACCTGCTTGTTGAGGGACCATGAGTTTCGCAGTTTGCAAATAGATCCATAATTTTTGGCCTACATGAGATTCCAGGATTTTGGCACAATAAAACAAAGCTATAGGCCTGTAATTTTTCAGCATCTGAAGGTCATCATTTGTTTTTTTCAGCAGAGGAACAACTGTGGATTTTATAAAGACACGCTTGTCTGTGGAGAACTATTAAGCAAGGTACTCAGGGGTTCTATTATAGCGGGCGCTATGGCCTGCATAACACTTTTGGCTGTTAGCCGCAGTAGGGTGTTTTCCCTCACAGGAGAAAAATTGTCAAGGGCAGTTTCCTCTTCCATCTTATCTTCAGGTGCTATCCAATCCACCATTGGGCTGCCTATGATGGATTCTTTGATAAGGCAGTTCTTGGCTACAAAGAATCTATTTAGCTCATTGCAAAGAGTTTGTGAGACGACCACTGGTTGGCTAACTCCTTCTGTCGTCGAGAGATCCTGCATAATTTAAAAAATCTCTCTTTGGGTTGCGAGCTTCACAAATCCTATATGAATATTCAACTTCTTTTAGCTCAACAAGGCTTCCTTATGCTTGTCCTTCTGATCTGTCTCCTAATTTCTGCGTTCTAACTGTCTTTGCTCCAATTTGGCCTCAATTAAATGTTTGGAAAACCAAGGCGCGGATGGTCTTTCTTGGTACTGAGCTTATTCACAGGAGATCAAGCACCTTCCCCTTCTTATCCAGCCGATTCTAAAAGGACCGGGTGACTTCATTCATATTGTTCCTCAATTGTGGCTTCGTTTTTTCTAACATCTCCATTATCTTCTCCTTATCCAATCTGTCCCATTCTCTAACAGCCCTTAATTCCTTTGTTCGACCTCTAGTTATACAACGGGATAGTATTGTTTGAGATGGTGGTCTGACCAGACACATGGTTCAGTATTAGAGTTTCCCAATAAGCAGTCAAAGGTCCACATAAGATACAGAACGTGGCCCTTTTGATGGGTAGGTTTATTTATGTGTTGCATCACATAAACAGAGTTAAGAAGCTCCTTAAATAGCTGATATTTTTCGAAAATAACATATTTTTTGTTCTTAAGAAGAACCCGTGGCATAGTAGTCCCTGGCACTGAAGGGAACTACTTTGTGTGCCGATACACTCCTTGTAAAAGTCCAGAATGGCGTCACTCACAGTGGAGTGACCCATTTCCACGAGCTGTGTGCTGTGCTTGGCATTACAAATGTGAATGACACAACAAGAGGCTAGTGAATAGAGTGGACTGGCTGAAAGCATCTATCAATATATTATACATATACTTTTACTAAAAATCAAATTGTCTTGGCTAAGCCAGACCCTAAAAGATCAAAGTCTCCCAGAATGTTAGAAATGACCAACAACACCTCTAATCACGTTCACATGAACACAGAATGCATAAAAGATGCTAAGTGTATCCTTTGCTACTGGACTTAAGATGCAGTGGTAGTGAGCATTACAGAACATCTGAGCATCAACTAAGGCAAAAAACAATTTTTAAAATTTTTCATCAACTCATAGATCAGGTTTCCCGTAAAAGACATAATTGGATTCTTTCAGTTTCAGGAGGAGGTAGGATTATGCTATTAAATTGGCCAGAGTTACCACAAGACCTCATTTATTTTGGAAAACCAATGTCTTCAAGGGAAGCAACTATTATCAGTTAAAGTGATAACAAGAGTGTGCAGCTGAATGGAGGGCTAGGAGCGGAAGGCACTACGTAACATGCACACATTCATCTTCAGCCAGTCATGTGCTCCGGCCATCGCATGTATATTTGCCCTTCAGTTGGACAGCTCTTTTCACAGAATTTAACAACATGTCAACTGATATCCTGCTCAGCTGCACATCAGCTCTATTCTGTCTCTACTGGAACGGGGAAGCTTTAGCACCCCAAAATTACCCTGACCGCTTGTTGTTCTCGGGATCGTGCAATAGACATTCTTCACCTCTATCCATCAATGAACAACTTAAAATGGAGCCGCAAAACCCAAACGTTGTGTCTTAACCTTATTACCTCATATTTAGGTTTGCCACTAGTCAAGACCTTTGGTTTCTATACTATACTTAATTACAGGGGCTTTCAGTCGACCCTTTTCATCCATTAGTCTGCTGCAGCATCATTCACATTTTGCTTCTGCTGATCACTGCATACAGCATGGGGCAAAGGGTCAGCCCACTACAGTCATTGGCTCACCTGTCTGTGGGTGACTGCATTGAGGGCCGGCTTTAGCGCTGGTGGCGCCCGGTGCGACAAAGTTTGTTGGCACCCCCTAATGACCACCTCCACCACAGATTCCCTCACCACCACCCTTTAACAGTGCCCTTTGTCACCATAATCACTCTCTCGCTCTCTCTCTCTCTCTCTCTCTCTCTGAGATACATTTAATTAGTTATATAGCGCCACTCATACCACTGTAGGGTGTCAGAGCACTTTGCATCTCACACACACACACACATTACACAGAGACAATTAATCATACCTTTGTAAATCAGTGTATAGGAAATGTTACATAAGACAGAGGCTTACAATGTGTAGGAGTCACATGTCATCGATACTGGTAAGCAGTATAGTTTGAGTGCTTCTTCAAGAGAAGCACAAACTCAGAATTTAAAAAGGAATACCATAGTTGGGGGTTCTCTTTAATAATAAGAATCGATTTCTACCCAAAGTAACCCTTTTTGCTACATTAATCTATGCTCTAATCTATACCTTGCAGTGGGCATGCAGTTATTTGATTAAAGTTAATAGCTCACTGTTCTATATTAGGATTTTAACTTATAAATTGCAAGTAACAAAAGGATGTTTCACTTAAAAGGAGTAACCCACTGACCTATTTATATTATATGCACTTTGTAATCTGCATGGTATACACACGTTCTTTGCAACAGGCATATTAACCCTCTGCACTACTTTATAGTGAGTCAAAACCTCAACTAGACAAAACTTAAAATTCTCTCCAGGAAGAGCATTAATCACAGGAGTTTTCTTGCTATTTTTTTTTTATGTTGTCTGGAAATTGATGGAGAAAAGGAACCCCTCAACAGGTGCTTTAAAACCATAATAAACTTGCAAAAGCTGCCTCCCTCCCCACCCCTCCCGAAGTCAGTGGACGGCCCTGACTGCATTCTGTTCTTGGACAATGTGCACACCTGCAAAATATGTTGTTCTCTTCAGTGCCAAGGACTACTGGTGCAATGTGTGCTTTTACATAAATATATAAAAATGTAAATATATATATATTTTTTCTTACAATAAAGCTGAACGTTAAAGATAAGTTATAGTTAGGAAAACTAAGTTATAGTTAGGAAAACTTTTCTCCATTCACGGTGTTCTCAACTCAGTCGCCACACTACATTAACTATAACTCAACATAGTACTATGCAGTGGGTTCACGCAAATCATCATATTTGAGATGTCATAAGTGTTGTTATTAATGCAGTGATTTCACACGCTCTAACTTCTGTAATATGCATGGGTATAGGTAGTGCATGGAGAAGGGGTGAGTTATAGTTAATGTAGTGTGGAAAGTGAGGTGAGAAGACTGTGTACGGAGGTGCGTGACTTATCTAAATTTTAACGTGGTGTGTAAGTATAAATGTTAGTTATAATTATGACTTATATAACTTTGTAAGTGGTTTTTAAATGAGAAATTAAAGATATAACTATAACAGTAGAATTTCTAATGTTTGTGTAATGTAAGTTGGGTTTGTATACCAAATACAACAAAAGTTGTCCTAACTATAACTTATCTTTACCTTTGATTTTTTTGTGTGAATTTCAATGTTTTGTCTAAGGTTAGCAACAACTGTGTAATATTGGTACATTTTAGTAGTGTGGAGTGTCATTAAGCGGAGTGTGGTAGAATATAGTGGAGGATAGTGTTGTAAAGTGTACTGTTGGTATACTAGAGTGGAATAAAGTAGAATTTGGTATAGTGGAGTGACGTACACTGGAATGGAATACAGCGGAGTGCCGTACACTGAAGTTGGATACAGTAGAGTGGCGTATATTGCAGTAGCATAGAGTGTAGTGGCATACAGTGCAGTGGTATACAGTAGGATAGCATAGAGTGGAGTGTGGTAAAGTTGAGTAGTGTCCTGTAAATATTGTAGAGTGTATTTGCATAGACTGTAGTGGCTTTGGGGTGGATTGTTGTATAGTGTAGTGACATATATTGGAATATTATATACTAAAATATAGTACTGTTGAGTGCTGTACAGTGGAGTGTGGTGCAGTGGAGTTGTGTAAACTGGAATAGCGTACACTAGATTGTGCTACAGTGGAGTGCCATACAGTTAAATGGCGTACAGTTGTGTGGTGTACAGTGGGCTTACGTAAAGTTGAGTGCCGTACAGTGGAGTGTTGTAAAATACAATTGCGTAAAGTGGAATGGTGTATATTGGAGTGCCGTACAGTGCAGTGGTGCAGAGTGGAATAGCGTGCAGTACAGTGGTGTACAGTGTAATAGGTACCGTGCAATGACATACAGTGGAGTAGCCTAAAGTTTAGTGCCTTACAGTGGAGTAGCGTGCAATTAAGTGGTGTTTACTATAATAATGTAGAGTTTAATGGCATTAAGTTTTGAGACGTACATTGCAGTGGCATATCGTGGAATAGCGTACAGTAGAGCAGAGGTCTTCAAACTGGGGGGCGGGCCACTCTAGAGGGGCCTTAAATGATCCCAAGGGCAGCGCCAGGTTCTGGTTAAAAGAAGCATTATGCTGATAGTGTTGTGTTTTAAGCTAAAAACAAATGATCAGCAGTAAACCACTCTGTAATGAGCCATCACTAATCTCTTTTGTCATTTATATCTTGGTGGGAGTATGTGTCAAAAGGGAAAGGGCTCTAAATATTCTTCCAACCTCCCCGCCCCCATTTCGGATAATCACTATGTTGATACATTTACACATTAGTAGTGCCCAGCTAGTCAGATTAGTATGTTTGGCAATCACGTATTTGATTGCATTTTTAAAAGATTTAACATAACTGCAATGTTTAAATAAGTATAGATATATTTAAACATTGGCAATTTATTAGAATAATTGTGAAAAATTCTGGGGGGGCCCCAATGACTGGGGGGGGGGGGTGGGAGACACTAAAAACTTTGGAGGCCACTGCAGTAGATTGTCGTACAGTTCAATAGGGTTAATTATAGAAGTATAGAGTCTAGTTACGTACACTGAAGTGTCATATAATGGAGTGGCGAAGAATGTAGCTTTGTAAAATGAAATAGCATACAGTACATTGTGGTACATAGCAGTGGCGTATACTGTACTTTAGTAGAATTGAGTGCTGTAATGACAATGTGGTAATAGATAGAGCGAAATATTTATTAGTTACTACGTATTTGTTTTAAAAACTGCTGAGTAGTGCGGGAGTACTGTGGTACTCCAGATTTTTTCTAAGTTTAACATTTTTAGTTAAATATTTTCATTTATTTTTTACCAGTGTATAGAAAACTGCGTTTTCTTTAAAAGTAGTGGTAATTCTTACAAATTAACGCACTACTCCTTACACTTTTTTGTGAATATTTAAATATGTAAAAAATTAAAGAAACACTTTAGTACATGATATTATTAAAATACAGTGTCTCTCTAAATCTTTTTTTGCACCGCATCAAACAGCTCCGGCTTGCAGAAAGCAGTTTTCATCTGTTTCCTTCCATGCAAATATGCCTGCAGGGAAACAGATGAGAAATTGCTCTGATAGACAGGGAGCTGCCTATCAGCAGCCCCCCTGTCTGTCAGAGCAATGCCGGCTCCCACTGGAGGCGGGGAGCTAGCTGCCGGCTCCCGCCCAGTCCCATTGCACACTGGGTGCCCTAGGGGCACCCAGGTGACATGGCCGGGCCCTGGGGAATAGGGTCTCTGGGGCCGAAATTGGCCCTGGCAGGGTCCAGGGGAGGGGGTTTGTAGGGCCAAATTTGGCCCGGGATGAATTCAGAAATGACCAGAAAGAGGCAAAATAAAGGCCAGCAACAAGCAGAAAGAGGCAAAATTGAAGTCAGAAGCTAACCGAAAGGCAAAATAAAGGTCAGAAATGAGCAGAAAAAAGGCAGAGAATGAGCAGAATCCACTCACACTCGTGAACCCACTCACAGAACAACGCAGACACTCTCACAGCCACTCGCAGACCCATTTAGACACTCATGCACCCACTCACAGATAAACTGAGGCACGTACAGCCACTCACAGACCCTGTCAGACATTCATGCACCCATTTACTCCTACTCTCTCTCCCACTCACAGACCTATTTAGAGATTCACGCACCCACTCACAGACCCACTCAGATCCTCACGCACTCACAGACCTACTCAGAGACTCACGCACCCACTCACAGACACACTCAGCCACTCGCGCACCCACTCACAGACACACTCAGCCACTCAGACACTCATGCACCCACTCAGACACCCATGCACCCACTCAGACACCCATTGAGACACTTATGCAGGTACAACGAGTCAGACACTCACACATCCAGGCACACACCCATTGAGACACTTGACCACTAAGTCACACACCCACTAGGACACTGTTGCACTCACTCACACACTCATTCTCAAACGTTACAGGTTACAGTTAGGAAATAGAAATTAAAAAACCTTAGAAATTCACTGAAAAAACTAAGGTTACAGGGACGTTGTAGTTGGGAAATAGAATTAAAGAACCTTAGAAATTCACTGGAAAAAATAAAGGTTACAGAGACGTTATTGCTAGGCTCGCATTTCACTCGTATAAAACAAGTGAAATTCAGCAGTTAGTTACCTGAGCTAACTATAACTTATGCCCCCGCAACGCACTGCTTAATGACCTCACATATTACATCACTCATGACATGGTCAGTGACATCACGGATGACGTCACTGATGACGTCACTGATGACATCATTCGCAGAAGGACTCCCGCTCATTCAGCCCCTATACAACCTCTCACACACCCACACAAGCACTCACATTCTCATTCACACACCCATACAAGTATTCACACAGCCAGTCACTCATCCATAGAGACATTCAGACACCAACTCACTCACTCATACAGGCACCCACACGCTACTCATACAACCAGTCACTGCCCATATAGCCACTCACAGACACACACTCACCCAAACAGCTACTCACACACCCACTTATTCACCTATACATCCACTCACACACCCACTCACTCCCCCATACTGACTCTCAACACAGCCACTCACTCACCCATACAAGCACTCACACACACTCCCTCAAAAATACCAAACAACCACTTAAAATATTCATTCACACATCCATACAAGCACTCATACATCCTCTCACTCACCCATACATCCATTCACACAGACACTTACTTTACACTACAGCCACTCATACACCAACTCACTTAACCAAACAGCCACTCACTCACCCATATAGCCACTTACACAGCCAGTTACTCACTAATACAGCTATTCAGACACCCACCCACTCACTCGCCCATATAGTCCTTTACACACCCATTCAACGACGCATACAGCCACTCACTCACCCATACAGCCACTGACACACCCATTCACTCACTAATGTAGTCGCTCACACAGCCACTCACTCACCCACACAGCTACTCACATATCTACTTATACACCCATACACCCACTCACACACACATACTGGCACTCTGACACCTACTCACAGTGGATACACAGTCACACAGCTACTCACATAATATATGTTAGAAATAGTATCACTCAGTAGTTTAGAAAGTATAATATTTTAACTTATGTAATACCGTGGTATATATGTTTAACGCTCATAAACTTTTCGAAAACATGCACACTCACGGGATGATGGCATCAGTGATGTCATTTGAGATGTCATCAGTGATGTCATCAGTGATGTCACTGACCATGTGATGAGTGATGTAATATGTGAGGTCATAAACACTACATTGTAGGGGCGTACTTTACAGTTAGCTCAGATAACTATAACTGCTGAATTTCACTCCTTTTGACCAAGTGAAATGTGAGCCTAATTATAACGTCTCTGTAACCTTTTGTTTTTTCAGTATGTATATATATATATATATATATATGTGTGTATGTGTACATATATATATGTATATGTATTTTGTTGCCTTTTACACAGTGTTTGTTGTCACATAGTGCATGCCGTCATACAAAAAACACCTGCAAACAAAATAAATAACCATTTGCAAAGCCAAAAGGCCAGCAACCAACACCTGACCTATTGACTTTGCCATTGCTTGTTGATCATGCTAGTGTGTTCTCCTTGTCTCCGACCCATTCGCAATGCTTTCCCTGCAGTGCGAGAAGTAGCCCCAATGGATGCAGATATTACCCACAGCAGTTTAGAATATCCTACGAATGTGGGCTTTGCAGGTAAGATTGGGTCTGTCTCGTTAGTGTAAGAATCAGTGAGACCTGATCCTTGGAGGTTCTGGGGTTTTTCAGTGTGCGCCTCATAGGTTCACTTGATGTGCATATATTCCGCCACCTAGTGGTTGGAGCGTGTAACAGAACTACTTGGTGCTGGATGTGCCGAGAGGGACTCCTGTGCCTCTCACCAGTAATTGTGATGGCGCTTTCTGTAGCCTTTAACATTGGCAAGCACCAGTCGGAAATGCTTGCTATCTCTAGGAGCATTTATGGGACAACATCGCCACTATATTCATCATGCTTTGAGATTTAAAAAAAAGATATTACTCCTGCTTCGTAGGAACTTGAAACATTTCACAGCCAAAACCAGGAATACATGTGAGAGATATTCGAGGATGGGCGAGCAGAGTGAAGGTGTAAATTAAAGAGTGATGACTTTCTTGGTAAAAATGCAGGTGGGGTATTGGCTTCAGGGAGACCATAATAGGGCAGGGACAATGACTAACTTGTACACGTTGTTAAGCAAACTATGTGGTTCTCATTCTGATCAACCGGCCATACCAGAGAGCAGACTGCATCCTGTTGGGGTGGAGGACTAGACCAGAGAGCAGACAATGCATCCTGGTGGGGTGGAGGAGTAGACCTGAGAGCAGATAATGCATCCTGGTGAGGATGGAGGACTAGACCAGAGAGCTGTCCGTGCATCCTGGTTGGAGTAGACCAGAGAGCAGATAATGCATCCTGGTGGGGTGGAGGACTAGGCCAGCGAGCAGACAATGCATTCTGGTGAGGATAGAGGACAATCCTAGAGAGCAGAAAATGCATCCTGGTGGGATGGAAATAGACCAGAGAACAGACCGGGCATCCTGGTAGGATGGAGGAATAGTCCTAAGAGCAGACAGTGCATCCTGGAGGTATGGCGGACTAGACCAGAGAGCAGATAATGCATCCTGGTGGGATGGAGGAGTAGACCAGAGAGCAGTCCGTGCATCCTGGTGGGATGGAGGACTAGACCAGAGAGCAGTCTGTGCATCCTGGTGGGATGGAAATAGACCAGAGAGCAGTCTGTGCATCCTGGTGGGATGGAAATAGACCAGAGAGCAGATAATGCATCCTGGTGGGATGGAGGAGTAGACCAGAGAGCAGTCCGTGCATCCTGGTGGGATGGAAATAGACCAGAGAGCAGATAATGCATCCTGGTGAGGATGGAGGAGTAGGCCAGAGAGCGGACAATGTATTCTAGTGAGGATGGAGGAGAAGACCAGAGAGCAGTCCATGCATCCTGGTGAGATGGAGGAGTAGACCAGAGAGCAGATAATGCATCCTGGTGAGGATGGAGGACTAGACCAGAGAGCAGTCAATGCATCCTGGTGAGGATGGAGGACTAGAGCAGAGAGCTGTCCGTGCAACCTGGTTGGATGAAGGACTAGAGCAGAGAGCTGTCCGTGCTATCCCACTCTCCTCTTCTAAAATGCTGGCATGTATGCAGTGTGGATTGATGGGCGGACCAGGGAGCAGACCATGCATCCTGGTGGGATGGAGGAGTAGACCAGAGAGCAGTCAATGCATCCTGGTGGGATAGAGGACTAGACCAGAGAGCAGTCAATGCATCCTGGTGGGATGGAGGAGTAGACCAGAGAGCAGACAATGCATTCTGGTGAGGATGGAGGAGTAGACCAGAGAGCAGTCAATGCATCCTGGTGAGGATGGAGGACTAGGCCAGATAGCACACTGTGCATCCTGGTTGGATGAAGGACTAGAGCAGAGAGCTGTCCGTGCATCCCGGTTGGATGAAGGACTAGACCAGAGAGCAGTCCGTGCATCCTGGTGGGATGGAGGAGTAGACCAGAGAGCAGTCAATGCATCCTGGTGGGACAGAGGACTAGACCAGAGAGCAGTCTGTGCATCCTGGTGGGTTGGAGGACTAGACCAGAGAGCAGTCTGTGCATCCTGGTGGGATGGAGGACTAGACCAGAGAGCAGTCTGTGCACCCTGGTGGGATAGAGGACTAGACCAGAGAGCAGTCAATGCATCATGGTAAGGATGGAGAACTAGACCAGATAGCAGTCAATGCATCCTGGTAAGGATGGAGGACTAGGCCAGAGAGCAGTCAATGCATCCTGGTAAGGATGGAGGACTAGGCCAGATAGCAGTCAATGCATCCTGGTAAGGATGGAGGACTAGGCCAGAGAGCAGTCAATGCATCCTGATAAGGATGGAGGACTAGGCCAGATAGCACACCGTGGATCCTGGTGGGATGGAGGACTAGACCAGAGAGCAGTCTATGTATCCTGGTGAGGACGGAGGACTAGACCAGAGAGCAGTCTATGCACCCTGGTGGGATAGAGGACTAGACCAGAGAGCAGTCAATGCATCCTGGTGAGGACGGAGGACTAGGCCAGATAGCACACCGTGCATCCTGGTGGGATGGAGGAGTAGACCAGAGAGCAGTCAATGCATCCTGGTGGGACAGAGGACTAGACCAGAGAGCAGTCCGTGCATCCTGGTGGGATGGAGGAGTAGACCAGAGAGCAGTCAATGCATCCTGGTGGGACAGAGGACTAGACCAGAGAGCAGTCCGTGCATCCTGGTGGGATGGAGGAGTAGACCAGAGAGCAGTCAATGCATCCTGGTGGGACAGAGGACTAGACCAGAGAGCAGTCTGTGCATCCTGGTGGGTTGGAGGACTAGACCAGAGAGCAGTCTGTGCATCCTGGTGGGATGGAGGACTAGACCAGAGAGCAGTCTGTGCACCCTGGTGGGATAGAGGACTAGACCAGAGAGCAGTCAATGCATCATGGTAAGGATGGAGAACTAGACCAGATAGCAGTCAATGCATCCTGGTAAGGATGGAGGACTAGGCCAGAGAGCAGTCAATGCATCCTGGTAAGGATGGAGGACTAGGCCAGATATCAGTCAATGCATCCTGGTAAGGATGGAGGACTAGGCCAGATAGCACTACGTGGATCCTGGTGGGATGGAGGACTAGACCAGAGAGCAGTCTATGTATCCTGGTGAGGACGGAGGACTAGACCAGAGAGCAGTCTATGCACCCTGGTGGGATAGAGGACTAGACCAGAGAGCAGTCAATGCATCCTGGTGAGGACGGAGGACTAGGCCAGATAGCACACCGTGCATCCTGGTTGGATGAAGGACTAGACCAGAGGAGCAGTCTATGCATCCTGGTGGGTTGGAGGACTAGACCAGAGAGCAGTCTGTGCATCCTGGTGGGATGGAGGACTAGACCAGAGAGCAGTCAATGCATCCTGGTAAGGATGGAGGACTAGACCAGATAGCAGTCAATGCATCCTGGTAAGGATGGAGGACTAGGCCAGAGAGCAGTCAATGCATCCTGGTAAGGATGGAGGACTAGGCCAGATAGCACACCGTGCATCCTGGTGGGATGGAGGACTAGACCAGAGAGCAGTCTGTGCATCCTGGTGGGATGGAGGATTAGACCAGAGAGCAGTCAATGCATCCTGGTGAGAATGGAGGACTATGTCAGGTAGCACACCGTGTATCCTGGTTGGATGAATGACTAGAGCAGAGAGCTGTCCGTGCTATCCCACTTTCCATTTATAAAATGCTGGCATGTATGCAGTGTGGATTGATGGGCGGGCCAGAGAGCAGACCATGCATCCTGGTGAGATGGAGGACTAGACCAGAGAGCAGTCTATGCACCCTGGTGGGATAGAGGACTAGACCAGAGAGCAGTCAATGCATCCTGGTTGGATGGAGGATTAGACCAGAGAGCAGTCAATGCATCCTGGTAAGGACGGAGGACTAGGCCAGATAGCACACCGTGCATCCTGGTTGGATGAAGGACTAGACCAGAGAGCAGTCTATGCATCCTGGTGAGGACGGAGGACTAGGCCAGAAAGCACACCGTGCATCCTGGTGGGATAGAGGACTCGACCAGAGAGCAGTCTGTGCATCCTGGTGGGATGGAGGAGTAGACCAGAGAGCAGTCTGTGCATCCTGGTGGGATAGAGGACTAGACCAGAGAGCAGTGCGTGCATCCTGGTGGGATGGAGGACTAGACCAGAGAGCAGTCTATGCACCCTGGTGGGATAGATGACTAGACCAGAGAGCAGTCTATGCACCCTGGTGGGATAGATGACTAGACCAGAGAGCAGTCTGTGCATCATGGTGAGGATGGAGGACTAGACCAGAGGAGCAGTCAATGCATCCTGTTGGGATGGAGGACTAGACCAGAGAGCAGTCAATGCACCCTGGTGAGATAGATGACTAGACCAGAGAGCAGTCAATGCACCCTGGTGAGATAGATGACTAGACCAGAGAGCAGTCTAGGCACCCTGGTGGGATAGATGACTAGACCAGAGAGCAGTCTGTGCATCATGGTGAGGATGGAGGACTAGACCAGAGAGCAGTCAATGCATCCTGGCAAGGATGGAGGACTAGACCAGAGAGCAGTCAATGCATCCTGGCAAGGATGGAGGACTATGTCAGGTAGCACACCGTGCATCCTGGTTGGATGAAGGACTAGACCAGAGAGCAGCCTATGCATCCTGGTAAGGACGGAGGACTAGGCCAGATAGCACACCGTGCATCCTGGTTGGATGAAGGACTAGACCAGAGAGCAGTCTATGCATCCTGGTGAGGACGGAGGACTAGGCCAGATAGCACACCATGCATCCTGGTGGGATAGAGGACTCGACCAGAGAGCAGTCTGTGCATCCTGGTGGGATGGAGGAGTAGACCAGAGAGCAGTGCGTGCATCCTGGTGGGATGGAGGACTAGACCAGAGAGCAGTCTATGCACCCTGGTGGGATAGATGACTAGACCAGAGAGCAGTCTATGCACCCTGGTGGGATGGAGGACCAGACCAGAGAGCAGTCAATGCATCCTGGTGAGGATGGAGGACTATGTCAGGTAGCACACCGTGCATCCTGGTGGGATAGAGGAGTAGACCAGAGAGCAGTCTGTGCATCATGGTGAGGATGGAGGACTAGACCAGAGAGCAGTCAATGCATCCTGGTTGGATGGAGGAGTAGACCAGAGAGCAGTCAATGCATCCTGGTAAGGACGGAGGACTAGGCCAGATAGCACACCGTGCATCCTGGTTGGATGAAGGACTAGACCAGAGAGCAGTCTATGCATCCTGGCGAGGACGGAGGACTAGGCCAGAAAGCACACCGTGCATCCTGGTGGGATAGAGGACTCGACCAGAGAGCAGTGCGTGCATCCTGGTGGGATGGAGGACTAGACCAGAGAGCAGTCTATGCACCCTGGTGGGATGGAGGACCAGACCAGAGAGCAGTCAATGCATCCTGGTGAGGATGGAGGACTATGTCAGGTAGCACACCGTGCATCCTGGTGGGATAGAGGAGTAGACCAGAGAGCAGTCTGTGCATCCTGTTGGGATAGAGGACTCGACCAGAGAGCAGTGCGTGCATCCTGGTGGGATGGAGGACTAGACCAGAGAGCAGTCTATGCACCCTGGTGGGATGGAGGACCAGACCAGAGAGCAGTCAATGCATCCTGGTGAGGATGGAGGACTATGTCAGGTAGCACACCGTGCATCCTGGTGGGATAGAGGAGTAGACCAGAGAGCAGTCTGTGCATCCTGGTTGGATGAAGGACTAGACCAGAGAGCAGTCTATGCATCCTGGTGAGGACGGAGGACTAGGCCAGAAAGCACACCGTGCATCCTGGTGGGATAGAGGACTCGACCAGAGAGCAGTCTGTGCATCCTGGTGGGATGGAGGAGTAGACCAGAGAGCAGTCTGTGCATCCTGGTGGGATAGAGGACTAGACCAGAGAGCAGTGCGTGCATCCTGGTGGGATGGAGGACTAGACCAGAGAGCAGTCTATGCACCCTGGTGGGATAGATGACTAGACCAGAGAGCAGTCTATGCACCCTGGTGGGATAGATGACTAGACCAGAGAGCAGTCTGTGCATCATGGTGAGGATGGAGGACTAGACCAGAGAGCAGTCAATGCATCCTGTTGGGATGGAGGACTAGACCAGAGAGCAGTCAATGCACCCTGGTGAGATAGATGACTAGACCAGAGAGCAGTCTAGGCACCCTGGTGGGATAGATGACTAGACCAGAGAGCAGTCTGTGCATCATGGTGAGGATGGAGGACTAGACCAGAGAGCAGTCAATGCATCCTGTTGGGATGGAGGACTAGACCAGAGAGCAGTCAATGCATCCTGGCAAGGATGGAGGACTATGTCAGGTAGCACACCGTGCATCCTGGTTGGATGAAGGACTAGACCAGAGAGCAGCCTATGCATCCTGGTAAGGACGGAGGACTAGGCCAGATAGCACACCGTGCATCCTGGTTGGATGAAGGACTAGACCAGAGAGCAGTCTATGCATCCTGGTGAGGACGGAGGACTAGGGCCAGATAGCACACCATGCATCCTGGTGGGATAGAGGACTCGACCAGAGAGCAGTCTGTGCATCCTGGTGGGATGGAGGAGTAGACCAGAGAGCAGTGCGTGCATCCTGGTGGGATGGAGGACTAGACCAGAGAGCAGTCTATGCACCCTGGTGGGATAGATGACTAGACCAGAGAGCAGTCTATGCACCCTGGTGGGATGGAGGACCAGACCAGAGAGCAGTCAATGCATCCTGGTGAGGATGGAGGACTATGTCAGGTAGCACACCGTGCATCCTGGTGGGATAGAGGAGTAGACCAGAGAGCAGTCTGTGCATCATGGTGAGGATGGAGGACTAGACCAGAGAGCAGTCAATGCATCCTGGTTGGATGGAGGAGTAGACCAGAGAGCAGTCAATGCATCCTGGTAAGGACGGAGGACTAGGCCAGAAAGCACACCGTGCATCCTGGTGGGATAGAGGACTCGACCAGAGAGCAGTCTGTGCATCCTGGTGGGATGGAGGAGTAGACCAGAGAGCAGTCTGTGCATCCTGGTGGGATGGAGGACTAGACCAGAGAGCAGTGCGTGCATCCTGGTGGGATGGAGGACTAGACCAGAGAGCAGTCTATGCATCCTGGTGAGGACGGAGGACTAGGCCAGAAAGCACACCGTGCATCCTGGTGGGATAGAGGACTCGACCAGAGAGCAGTCTGTGCATCCTGGTGGGATGGAGGACTAGACCAGAGAGCAGTCTATGCATCCTGGTGAGGACGGAGGACTAGGCCAGAAAGCACACCGTGCATCCTGGTGGGATAGAGGACTCGACCAGAGAGCAGTCTGTGCATCCTGGTGGGATGGAGGAGTAGACCAGAGAGCAGTCTGTGCATCCTGGTGGGATGGAGGACTAGACCAGAGAGCAGTGCGTGCATCCTGGTGGGATGGAGGACTAGACCAGAGAGCAGTCTATGCACCCTGGTGGGATGGAGGACCAGACCAGAGAGCAGTCAATGCATCCTGGTGAGGATGGAGGACTATGTCAGGTAGCACACCGTGCATCCTGGTGGGATAGAGGAGTAGACCAGAGAGCAGTCTGTGCATCCTGTTGGGATGGAGGACTAGACCAGAGAGCAGTCTGTGCAATCTGTTGGGATGGAGGACTAGACCAGAGAGCAGTCAATGCATCCTGTTGGGATGGAGGACTAGACCAGAGAGCAGTCAATGCATCCTGGTAAGGATGGAGGACTAGGCCAGAGAGCAGTCAATGCATCCTGGTAAGGATGGAGGACTAGGCCAGATAGCACACCGTGCATCCTGGTTGGATGAAGGACTAGACCAGAGGAGCAGTCTATGCATCCTGGTGGGTTGGAGGACTAGACCAGAGAGCAGTCTGTGCATCCTGGTGGGATGGAGGACTAGACCAGAGAGCAGTCAATGCATCCTGGTAAGGATGGAGGACTAGACCAGATAGCAGTCAATGCATCCTGGTAAGGATGGAGGACTAGGCCAGAGAGCAGTCAATGCATCCTGGTAAGGATGGAGGACTAGGCCAGATAGCACACCGTGCATCCTGGTGGGATGGAGGACTAGACCAGAGAGCAGTCTGTGCATCCTGGTGGGATGGAGGATTAGACCAGAGAGCAGTCAATGCATCCTGGTGAGAATGGAGGACTATGTCAGGTAGCACACCGTGTATCCTGGTTGGATGAATGACTAGAGCAGAGAGCTGTCCGTGCTATCCCACTTTCCATTTATAAAATGCTGGCATGTATGCAGTGTGGATTGATGGGCGGGCCAGAGAGCAGACCATGCATCCTGGTGAGATGGAGGACTAGACCAGAGAGCAGTCTATGCACCCTGGTGGGATAGAGGACTAGACCAGAGAGCAGTCAATGCATCCTGGTTGGATGGAGGATTAGACCAGAGAGCAGTCAATGCATCCTGGTAAGGACGGAGGACTAGGCCAGATAGCACACCGTGCATCCTGGTTGGATGAAGGACTAGACCAGAGAGCAGTCTATGCATCCTGGTGAGGACGGAGGACTAGGCCAGAAAGCACACCGTGCATCCTGGTGGGATAGAGGACTCGACCAGAGAGCAGTCTGTGCATCCTGGTGGGATGGAGGAGTAGACCAGAGAGCAGTCTGTGCATCCTGGTGGGATGGAGGACTAGACCAGAGAGCAGTGCGTGCATCCTGGTGGGATGGAGGACTAGACCAGAGAGCAGTCTATGCACCCTGGTGGGATAGATGACTAGACCAGAGAGCAGTCTATGCACCCTGGTGGGATAGATGACTAGACCAGAGAGCAGTCTGTGCATCATGGTGAGGATGGAGGACTAGACCAGAGAGCAGTCAATGCATCCTGTTGGGATGGAGGACTAGACCAGAGAGCAGTCAATGCACCCTGGTGAGATAGATGACTAGACCAGAGAGCAGTCTAGGCACCCTGGTGGGATAGATGACTAGACCAGAGAGCAGTCTGTGCATCATGGTGAGGATGGAGGACTAGACCAGAGAGCAGTCAATGCATCCTGTTGGGATGGAGGACTAGATCAGAGAGCAGTCAATGCATCCTGGCAAGGATGGAGGACTATGTCAGGTAGCACACCGTGCATCCTGGTTGGATGAAGGACTAGACCAGAGAGCAGCCTATGCATCCTGGTAAGGACGGAGGACTAGGCCAGATAGCACACCGTGCATCCTGGTTGGATGAAGGACTAGACCAGAGAGCAGTCTATGCATCCTGGTGAGGACGGAGGACTAGGCCAGATAGCACACCATGCATCCTGGTGGGATAGAGGACTCGACCAGAGAGCAGTCTGTGCATCCTGGTGGGATGGAGGAGTAGACCAGAGAGCAGTGCGTGCATCCTGGTGGGATGGAGGACTAGACCAGAGAGCAGTCAATGCATCCTGTTGGGATGGAGGACTAGACCAGAGAGCAGTCAATGCATCCTGGTGAGGATGGAGGACTATGTCCGGTAGCACACCGTGTATCCTGGTTGGATGAAGGACTAGAGCAGAGAGCTGTCCGTGCTATCCACCTCTTCTAAAATGCTGGCGTGTATGCAGTGTGGATTGATGTGCGGGCCAGAGAGCAGACCATGCATGCTGGTGACGACCGACACTCATGTTGGAGAACATTGCAGAGGTTCCCTTGAGGCTGTCGGCCCATTGGCTACAAGTCTTTCTGCTCGCATTAAATCAGTCCTCCTCGCTATTCAGTTTTGCACCCGGTGCCTGCAGTAGGGCGGCAGGGCGGCAGCCTCTAGTATTAGCAATTGTGGTTCTTTTTTCCGCCCTGCAGGGTGTGTGAAGGCAGAGCTCCACCACCCCCGCCCCCGCCCGCCACCAGCACATTGTATTGGACACCCCCTGCACGCACCGCACAGTACGCCAGCGTCGTGCAGGCGCGGAGGGGCTTTGTGTGTTGGCAGATGGCGGGGTGAGCCGAGGACAGGCTTCAGAGTCGAGCCTCGGGAAGGCTTCAGGGTGCCTGTGACCGCGTTTCCACGTGTAAAACTTGAGTGGGAATTTCCCAGAACTCGCCCAAACACAGGAAGGGCGCGTCTGGCTCCCTCTCTTGCTGTGCCCCCCCACCCCTTATTTTCATGTTCCCCTGCGTTCTCGCGTGACCTCTACTCTGTCATTTGTCTCTCTCCCTTCCCACCTACGTTGCCTCGCTCTGTCTCATTCATCTTCACCTTCTCTCTTTCGTCCTCTCTCCTTTACTTCTCTTTCATCCTCTATCCTTTCCTTCTTTTAAATCCTCTCTCCATTCCTTCTCTCTTTCATCCTCTCTCCTTTCCTTCTCTTTCATCCTCTCTCCTTTACTTCTCTTTCATCCTCTCTCCTTTCCTTCTCTTTCATCCTCTCTCCTTTCCATCTTTCATCTTCTCTCCTTTCCTTCTCTTTCATACTCTCTCCTTTCCTTCTCTCTTTCATCCTCTCCTTTCCATCTCTTTCATCCTCTCTCCTTTCCTTCTCTTTCATCCTCTCTCCTTTCCTTCTCTTTTTCATCCTCTCTCCTTTCCATCACTTTCATCCTCTCTCCTTTCCATCACTTACATCCTTTCCTTTCCATCTCTTTCATCCTCTCTCCTTTCCTTCTTTCATTCATCCTCTCTCCTTTACATTTCTTTCATCCTCTCTCCTTTACATTTCTTTCATCCGCTCCTTTCCTTGTCTCATGCCATTTTTCATCCTCTCCCCTTTCCCGCTCTTTTATCCTCTCTCCTCTCCTTCTATCTTTCATCCTCTCTCCTTTCTTTCTCTTTTATTCTCTCTCATTTCCTTCTCTCTTTCATTGCTCTCCTTTCCTTGTCTCTTTCATCCTCTCTCCTTCCTTCATTCTCTCTCCTCTCCTTCCTCTCTCCTTTCCTTCTTTCTTTCATCCTCTCTCCTCTTCTGTTTCATCCTCTCGCCTCTTCTCTTACATCCTCTCTCCTTTCCTTCTCTTTCATCCTCTCTCAGTTCCTTCTCTTTCATCCTCTTACCTCTCATTCTCTCTTTTATCCTCTCTCCTTTCCTTCTCTTTCATCCTCTCTCCTTTCCTCTTTCATCCTCTCTCCTTTCCTCTTTCATCCTCTCCTTTCCTTCTCTCTTTCATCCTTTCTACTTTCATTCTGTCTTTCATCCTCTCTCCTCTTCTTCTCTTTCATCCTCTCTCCTCTTCTTCTCGCTTTCATCCTCTCTCCTCTTCTTCTCTTTCATCCTCTCTCCTCTTTCATCCTCTCTCCTCTCTCCTCTTTCTCTCTTTCATTCTCTCTCCTCTCCTTCTCTTTCATCATCTCTCCTTTCCTTCTTTCATCCTATCCTTTAATTTTCTCTTTCATCCTCTTCTTCTCTCTTTCATCCTCTTTTTCTCTTTTATCCTCTCCTTTCATTCCCTTTCATCCTCTCTCCTCTCCTTCTCTTTCATCATCTCTCCATTCCTTCTTTCATCCTATCCTTTAATTTTCTCTTTCATCCTCTTCTCTCTTTCATCCTCTTTTTCTCTTTTATCCTCTCCTTTCATTCCCTTTCATCCTCTCTCCTCTCCTTCTCTCTTTCATCTCTCCTTTCCTTCTTTCATCCTCTCCTTTAATTTTCCCTTTCATCCTCTTCTTCCTCTTTCATCCTCTCCTTTCATTCCCTTTCATCCTCTCTCCTCGCCTTCTCTCTTTTATCCTCTCTCATCTCCTTCTCTTTCATCCCCTCTCCTTTCTTTGTCTCTCCCTCTCCTCTTTCTTTCTCATGTTCTAGAAGTTACTGAAGGAGATGTGATGTCTTTCTCTCTCCCTCTCATGCTCCCATCAACAATAGAAGGGGTGAGCTTTAGGAAAGCGTATCTCCTCTCCCCCCCTCCGTCTGTCACTCTCTGTCACTCCATCTGCTGTCGTGCACTAGGAGAGATTGGTGCATGTTATAGTTTTCATTCTCCCTTTCCTTCTTCCTCTCCCTGTCTCATGCACTAGAAGTGATTGATTAGCATGTCAATCTCATTCTCTTTCATTCTTTTTCTCCGTCTACATGTCCCTCCATCTCTGTCTCTCCTGCTTTACCTCTTTCTCACTTCCCCTGTCTCCCTCATGCACTATAGATGGTTGATACCTGTGGTAGTTTTCTTTCTCCCTCTCTCTCTTTCTCTCTCTTGTCTCTCGTCTCTGCCTCTTCTTCTTTGTTCCCCTCTGCCAACCCCCTTCCACCCTCTGTCTCTCCCTCTTCCCCCTCCTTGTCTCACCCTCCCCCTCTCTCTTTCTCTTCTACCTGACTCTCTCATGCATTAGAAATGGTTAATGAATGTGTTATAGCTTTCCTTCTCTTTCATTATTCCCTCATTGTCTCTCTCTCGCTCTCTCTTTCTCTCACTCCCTTCTCTTTCCCTGACTCTCTGCTTGTTTGTGTCTCTCCCTCCTCGATCTCTCGCTCGCTTTCTGGCTGTCTCTCTCTCTCTTGCTGTCTCTCTCACCCTCTCACCTTTCCTTATCTTTCTCATGCACTAGACGCATTTGATAAACGTGTGATAGCTTTCAATCTCTCTCATTCATTCTCCCCTTTTCTCTCTCCTGTCTCTTCATCTGTCTCACAGACAGTCCAGTGCTTAATTTGTTAAAAAACATAAGTGTCAGGGCCCTCGTCAGGAAGCTTCTGCAGCTTGCACCACCCATTTCTGCACCGGCGTTGCTAGTGATAGTACCTACACAACTACTTACCATCACACTCCAGCAATAGTGACAATTCAGAGTATTCTAGGCCACCCAAAGCTAAAAGAATGGCTTAAGCTGCAGGTATTAGTTGTTTTTGATGTATACTGAATTAATAAACAATTGCTGTTTTGCTCATCTCTAAGTTATACAAACACCACTACCATGTGTCAGCTGTCATAAGTGCTAGTGTTGACAATTAAGTGCTGGTGCCGAGCACTGGAAACCACCGGCTCAAATTAAACACTAACAGACACTCTACTAGAAAAAGTTTGTGAACTTGGGAGGGTATGGGACTTCCTTTTCCGTGCTTTTTTTTTTTTTTGGTAAGATCAGTTTTATGACATGCCACGCTGCACTGCTGCCAGCATGCACGGATCCCCTAAAAAGCCTTTTGTTAGCAGATCATGTGTTACGGGTTTCCCTTTAAAAAATTTGTAGTAACCAAGTAGACGCAAGAAGCTGTAAGTTGGTTATTTATTGGCTACATGGGTAGCAGAGACAGGAGGACCAGCTCTGCCAACAGCTCCAACAGGAATCTCCAAGCTTTACACAGTTGCTAGGAGACCACACATTCTAGAGCATAGTATTCATCACAGGTTTAAAGGTGAACAACCATGTAGGCTTAAACATGAACAGTGGAAACATAAGATACAAGATACAACATATCTTCTCTTCTTCCAAAACAAAAACAAAATAAACAAAAAAACAAAAAGAGAAAAACAAGCAGGATAAACAAATTACGACCTGTATCTTGCAGGTTTAACAATGTTTCTGGAACTTTTCCTGGAAATGGTTTGGTTGATAGAAGGAGGAACCAATTTCCCTGAACATGAGGTGGCATCTCTTATCCGAACCTTCACCACCCTGTTGAGGTTCCACCAATGACCTCCCTCAACCTTTACTGCATTTCCAAGAATCTTGAGAACTTTGACTGGTTCACTGAACTTACTGTCACCTTTCTTAGTATGAACAGCAGTTTTGATCTTAATTGTGTCCCCCACATTAAGCGGAGCTACTTTAACACACCTTCTGGAGTCGAACCATTGTTTCTGTTTAGTTTGTGTGGAAGTAATATTTTCACTCGCCAAAGACATTAGCTGGGCAACGTCAGATTCAGACCTGACCCATTTGCTCATCCATGCAGGCCTGAAACTAGAGTTGGGCTTCCGTCCCCTCAAAAGTTCAAAGGGAGAAATCTTAGTGGAAGAATGAGGTGTATTTCTATAGAACCAAACCATGGCATCTAGTGATCTGCAAATATCATGATTCCCTGCTCTGGCCCACTTAATACACTCCCCCATCACCCGATTCATTCTTTCAACTAAACCATTGGTTTGTGGGTGATAAAGGGAGCTCTTGTGGTGTTTTACACCAGACTCCTGGAGAAAGGATTCGAATTCTGTACTGATGAACTGTTTCCCATTGTCCGAGACCAAAGTCTCAGGAAAACCCTCTCTAAGCCACACTCTTTTCAGAAACTCCACAATGGTTTTGGTATTGGCTTCCCTTACCATCTTGACCTCTGGCCTTTTTGACGTATAATCCATGAGGACCAAAATGAAATGGAATCCACCTGGAAGGACTTCATACGGCCCCATGACATCGATGCCTAATTTCACCCAGGGGCCTTTAGGATATTCAATAGGCATCAACGGGGGCACCGACACTTTCAAACTCTCGTCAGCCGCACCACAGATACAGCAATTGGAAACCACAAGATCAATTTCAGTATCCATCCCTGGCCACCAATAGATGTCCCGGATGCGCCGCTTGGTGAGTGTGGAACCAAGATGACCCTTGTGGGCTCTCTCAATGATGGTTTTGCGGAAAACATCAGGAGGTACAAACTTGTCCGCCCTGAGCAGCAAACCATCTTCAATGGAGAGCTCACCTTCAACCTTCCAGAAAGGTTGAAGGGGGGCTGGAAGAACCTTTTCTCTAGGCCACCCATTTCTAACGAAAGCACAGACTTCCCGTATCACACAATCAGATTCTAGCGTCTGTACCCAATCAGTCTCAGAGCCCAGATTCAAGTTAGGTAGGTCCAAAACAGCAACCAGACAGTCATCACAATCCTCACTAGTAAACCCGTAAGGCCTGGGCAGGAGTCTCTGGATCCACCTCTGCTTCCCAGTTTCTGCATCTTCACCCCAGGACTCCTTGCCCTTCCTGGTAAAGTCCTATAAGTAACCATGGATGTCATTTAGGGGTTGCCATGGGTCACAGCTGCAATCCCTGGCAATGCCGTTGCGACCTATGGCCTCAGAGGTAGCAAAATAAATGCCAGAAATACAAGGGAAGCTCATTCTTTAGGAACTTCGGTTGTGACTCCACTTGCCTTGTTTTTTGTCAAGTTTTTATTTCACTAGTAGTGAATAATGCTTAATTATTCACTATTACAGTACTAAAGAATGAATTACATTTAGCTGTAATATGACCCTCCCTGGCAGCTGAGGCAAGTAAGAAATACTATTAAATGTATCTTGTGTGCATGCTTGAGGGCGAGAGTGTGTTTAAGTGAGAGTGAGTGTGTGAATGAGTGTGCATGTGTAAGCAGGCATGCATGAGTAAAAGTAAAGCTTAAATGGCGTGTGATCTCACTTCTGCCACCCCTGGAATTTTGGTGAATTGACATTCATGTGAATAACGCTGTGTGACATCAGCAACGGGCGCGTCTGGGATCCCCCTTCTGTTTGTAATATGCCACTCAAGGCATATTACATGTAAACCATTTCCACATGATGCAAATGGTCACAAATTACATAAAGAAATGTGGGATGGTATTTCCTTGCTCACCTACATCAGTCACTCCTTCATATGCCAGAAAAGAAGGTGTTAACAGTGGCGTAGCTAGCCCCCTGACCACCCATGGCGATCCCTGCGTTTGCCGCCCGTGGTGGCCGCAGTGAAGAGCGAGGGGGGTGCTGGCGAGAGATTTCTCAGTTTGCCGCCCTGCGGCAAACGCATTAAGGAGCGGGGGGGTTGCTATTGCCGCCCGAGACGGTAGGTAAGAGCAGGGGGAGGCTGCCGCCCCAAAACTCGTGCCGCCCGGGGCGGACCATCCAACCCCTAGCTCCACCACTGGGTGTTGACTTTATATTAAATGTAGGTTACAAATCTAACTTAACTCGTAGTGTGGGAATGGTTGCCAATAGGGATGCCCGACACTCAGAAACGAGCTTGTTCAATCTACACTGCCCCCAGCAACGCACTGAATTGAAAAATACAGTTGGTTCTTGAGAGCGCATGGATCCCAGATTATTCTTTGATGTCATCGATGTCGCTGTGTAAGTGATTTGCCCCCAGCCCCAAATGGATTCTGGTTCATGCTAAAGAAAACTCCAAGTAAAAAACTTCCAAGTGCTTAGAAGCCTTATGCTGTACAGTGCAATGTACTGGTTCTTTCACCAGAGAGTGCAATGCTCGCTTTGCTTGAGACTCCTTGGATGTCCCTCCTCCTGTTTCCCACATACTGCTCTCATATGTTTGTCCAAGATGTTGCTAAGCGTTGAGGAAGGGATGTGTGCAGTGGCAGTTTTTTGGTTACGTTTTCTTTGTAATTCAAGCTTTGCACTGAGGATGTAAAGATTAACTTGCGGCAAATACATCTCGCAAAGTAGGATTAGCAGAAAATAATGGGGATTTTCCTAGCTTTAGTGCAGAGAAAATCTAAGATTTTATGAAAAACAATGAAACTTCTTGTCAATGACCTGATTTTTCTAGGTCTCCCCTACAGACACCTTTTACCTGTCTGTTGTTGAAGACCTATTGTGAACAATACCAATACTAACAGTGCGTTGGGTCCAGCCTATTGCTTGCCTTGTTTGTCAGTCTCTTTTGCTTGCCTCTTATTTGATAGATTTCCTTCCTCTTCTTGTATTTGATCTTCACCTGAAGCATAGCTTCTTCACCATGCTTTTGATTGGATGAGTTATATAGTTCAACTGTTCACACTGAAGGAACTACCTTTTTCTTTTTCTTCCAGCACTGTATGGGAGTACGTGTGTTTTCTTGCTCCCTTCCTTGTCTGTCTCCCCCATCAATACCCACCCCCCTCCTGATATATGTTGCTTCATCCACACCTCTACTTTTTTATTTACTTATTTTAAATTCACTCTTACCTCGAGCTCCTCCTAGCTCCCCTCATCCACTCATCCCTTGCTCACTTACTTGCCCATCCTCTCACAATCTTTATTTAAAATACGTTTTTTACAAAAATAAATTGGTGAGCATAGAAACTGAGATTTGCTGCCAGACTGCTTCACTCCTTTTACAAATTGTGGTTTTGTGCACCTTTAAATTATTGTTTATTTACCATGCCATTAGAATACGAACTACAGATTAATCAGAATCGTGGCTGCATCATGCCACATGCATTTGCATGCATGGTGAAGCATGCGCCACCATACGTAATAATGCTGGGCCACCATAACATTAAGCCTCATATTTGTGCATGCAAGCATATACGCCATTGCGTTTTTTTCTGTTTTCGCTGATGGCGAACAGTATTGAAAAAAAAAATGTGTTTTTGCTGATGCTGAATAGCATCAGCAAAAAAACCTTGGCTAAGCCAATAGGTCTGCAATGGCAGCCAAAACGCGAGACCCATTGACTTTGTGGCCTTTTGTTAAGGCTTGTCTGAAATGTGCTTGATGTCTCGTTTAATATGGTCTGGCTTTATTGAAGAAATCAAGGATTTTCCAGACAATAGGTGTTACTCCAAATTGCAACATGTAGAGATCGCATGAGGTCTCATATTCCTTCCTGTGAGTGTAACACGAAGGACAGCCTCTGCGAAAGTGGAAGCCTGCTCCCACCAATGAACAAAACATAGCATGATGTAGAAAGTGCCATTTGCAGGGACTGAAATTCTCCTTCCATTAAACGTAGGAAGATACTGACAGTAGATAAAGAAAGCATTACCCGTCAGCCCAGGCCTGCGCCTTCTGCCCCTGCGTCATCCCCATCTCTGTTTGCAGCTACACCCTCTGCCCTCATCGTGCAGTGAAACACCCTCTAAGGTTGAGTGCCGAAAATGAGCTCTGTTTATTGACTTCAGAATCACAAAAGGACCGTGAGCCCGATTTTGAATTTGGTGGACAATCCGTCCTCCACCGCGGCGATGAGTAAATTAATCCGTCACTCTGGTGAAGGCTCCAATTACCACATTTTGAAATGTCCATCGGGCCGGCAGACATTTCAAGCATTGACAGGAACTGCCGTCAAGGCCAATGCATTGTAACTTTGCTGTATGGCTCCGTTAAACATGGCAGAGTCATACGGAAAAGTTACAATTGTTTTTTTCCCCAAAAACAAAATCTCTAAGTGGGAATTTGTTTTATGAAAATAAAAACAAGATGACCCCCCCTCCCCCTGCCATGGAAATTATCTTCCATGGCGGGGGTGGTGTTTTGCAGTTTTCACCGCCCCTAACCCAGAGGGTTTTCCTGGCGGTTACGGGCAGACATACAGGTCAACCTCCGTCGATCCTTACTCCATCTGGCTGTAGGAGGGATGTAACCTCAGCGGAGACGGAGTAGTCTCCGCCATTGTTATACCAAAAGTCCACCGGCATTTAAATCAGGTGGGTGGACCATTATGTTGGCGGATAGGGTACTCCATCACCGTTGGGACGGAGTACCCTTTCTGCCAACATATAAATCGGTCCCTGTATTATAACAACCGTCAGGATGTGCCTAGAATCTGCCAGTAAGTGACTGTACCCTCTGGGGGCAGTAACAGATCGAGGAACAGCCTGTCAATCAATCAATCAGGGGTTTGTGAAGCGCGCTACTCACCTGTGAGGGCCTTAAGGCGCTGGGGGGGGGGGTGCAGCTCTGGGTCAGTCGAAGAGCCAGGTCTTGAGTCTCTTCCTGAAGGTGTTCAGAGTGGGGGAGCGTCTGATGTTGACTGGGAGCTCGTTCCAGGTCTTTGCTGCGATGTAGGAGAAGGCTCTACCACCTGCTCTGGTTCGGGGGATGCGCGGGGTCTTTGCCAGGGTGAGGTCGGTGGAGCGGAGGTTCCTCTTGGGTACGTGGAAGGAGACTCTTTCGTTGAGGTATTTGGGTCCGATGTTGTGGAGGGATTTGTAGGTGTGGGTGAGTAGCTTGAAGGTTACCCTCTTCTCAATGGGGAGCCAGTGGAGGTCTCGTAGGTGTGGGGTCATGTGCTCCGAGGATGAGTCTGGCCGCGGTGTTCTGGATGGTTTGGAGCTTGTGTAGCAGGGTTTTGTTGATTCCGGCGTAGAGGGCGTTGCCGTAGTCCAGTCTGCTTGTTACTAGTGCGTGGGTGACGGTCTTTCTGCATTCGTGGGGGGGAACCACTTGAAGGTCTTTAGGAGGATGCGGAGGGAGTTGAAGCAAGTCGAGGCGACAGCGTTGATCTGGCGGGTCATGGTGAGGGAGGAGTCTAGGATGATGCCGAGGTTCCGGGCGTGGTCGGTTGGCGTGGGTGGGTTTCCGAGAGCAGGGGGCCATTAGGTGCTGTCCCACGCCGTGGGGGAGGGTCCAAGGATGAGGACCTCGGTCTTCTCAGAGTTCAGCTTTAGGCAGCTGTCGCTCATCCAGGCTGCGACATCTTTCATTCCTTCTTGGAAGCTGAGCATGGTGTCTTCGGGTGTCTTCGTGAGAGAGAGGATGATCTGGGTGTCGTCGGCATAAGATACTATGTTGAGCCCATGCTGTCTGACGATGGCGGCGAGGGGGGCCATGTTGAAAAGCGTGGGGCTGAGCGAAGATCCTTGGGGTACTCCACAGTTGATCTCTGTAGGTACGGAGAGGAAGGGAGGGAGTCTGATCCTTTGCATTCTGCCAGAGAGAAAGGAGCAGATCCAGTCGAGGGCGGTTCCCATTATTCCGGCGTCGTGGAGTCTGGCTGCGAGAGTGCAATGTGAGACGGTATCGAAGGCTGCGGAGAGGTCTAGTAGGATGAGGGCCGCGGTGTGACCCTGGTCGAGTAGCATGCGGATGTCATCGGTGGCAGCGAGGAGGGCGGTCTCGGTGCTGTGGTTGCTGCGAAATCCGGACTGGGAGGAGTCGAGGATGGCGTTCTCTTCAGTGAAGGTGGTCAGCTGTGCGTTGATGAATCTCTCAGTGACTTTGGCTGCGAAGGGGAGGAGAGAGATGGGCTGGTAGTTTTTCAGGTCTGTTGGATCGGCCGAGGGTTTCTTGAGGTGGGGCTTGACTTCTGCCCGCTTCCAGTCATCGGGGAAGATGCCGGATTCGAGGGAAGTGTTGATGGTCTGGCTTATCTCGGGAGCTATGGCAGCGGCGCCTCTGTGGTAGATGTGCAGTGGGCAGGGGTTTGTGGGAGCTCCTGAGTGGGTGTTCTTCATGGTGTTCGTGGTGTCTTCAGTGGTAGCAGGTTTCCAGGTGGTGATGATCGGCCGGTTGTCGGTGGTGGTGAGGGTGGTGGTGTCAGGAGTCTGTTCGCTGAAGTGTCGTAGAGGGCCTTGATTCTTATGTGGAAGTAGGAGCTGAGCTTGTTGCAGAGGTCCTGGGATGGAGGGACGTCCGTGGCTTTGCTGGGGGGTTTGGTGAACTGCTGTATGATGTTGAAGAGTTCCTTTGCGTTGCTGGCGTTGGTGTGGATTTTGTTCTTGATGAAGGTCTTCTTGGTGGTTGTTATGCGCTGGTGTTATTCATTCATGGCGTTCCTATAGTTGTTCTGGTCTTCGGTGGTTTTCTTGTTCCGCCAGAGTTTCTCGAGGCGTCTGCAGGAGCGCCTGGCTTCTTGGAGGTCGGTGGTGAACCAGGCTGCCTTTACCGGGCGTTGATTGACGGGGTGGCGGAGGGGTGCGAGCTTGTCAACGCAGCTGGAGATCCAGCGGTGTAGTTCTTTTGCTGCGGAGTTGGCGTTGGGCGTGTCGGAAGGGGGCTCGTGGAGGAGGGTGGCGTTGAGGAGTTCCTCTGTGATCTTGCTCCAATTCCTTCGTGGCAGGCGCGGGGCGGGTTTGGGTGCAGTGGTGGTGTTGAAGGTGAAGTCTATGCAGTGGTGGTCTGTCCAGAGGGGCTGCGTGGTGTGGCTGAAGCGGATGTTAGTCCCACCCGCGAAGATGGGGTCGAGTGTGTGTCCGGCTTTGTGGGTGGGGGTGGTGACGAGCTGCTTCAGTCCGAGGTTGGCGAGGAGGGTGGTGGAGTCGGGGTCCCTGCGTTTGTCGAGCCTGTGGGTCACACTTCTGTATCCCTGTGCAACCGAACCTTTTGACTGCAAGAACTGATAGTTAACTGTGTCTTTAAGTACTCCGTGGGTATTGTAAACGTGTTTCGAAGCACTACTCTTGATGTAAGTACACTTCTAACTTACTTAATTTAGAAGAGTAGCAGCTGTTGTCCCTTGGTGATTGGTCCGACCCTGGATGAGGCTGTCGTGAAATGCTTGTTTAAATCTGATGGTCTAACCCTTCTCCCTCTGTTGGTGACCAGTATGTAATTCTCCTGGTGACTCGTTTCTCTTCAGTTGGGACATCCGTGTAATTCTTCTAGTGTAAACTGTCTTATTCCCTTAGTTTCAGTCGAGTATCTCTTCCAGTTTCAATTGTGTCTCTCTACTGGAACGACCCTCCTGTAATTCTCCTGGTTTGACTGGTTTCCTCTTCTTTTGTGACATTTGTGTAATTCTTCTAGTGTAACATGTCTTATTCTTTTGGTGTCATTCGTGAATTTCTTTCACTTTAATTTGTGTATCTCTACTGATATGACCCTCCTGTTATTCATGTGGTATCACAAATGTAAATCTCTTGGTGTCACTTGTTTACTCCGTCTGGTGTCAATTGAGTATCTCTTCCGGTGTGATACTTGTGTAATTCTTCTTGTGTCACTTGTGAATCTCTTTCAGTTTGCTCCTCGTGTAATTCTACTTGTGTGAATCGTGTCGATCTTCTGGTGTCACCTGTGTATCTCATCTGGTTTGATACTTGTGTATTTTTTTCTGGTATCGCTAGTTCACTTACGGTGTGACACTTGTACCATTTGTCTGGTATGATGAGTGTACTTTTTGTGGTGTTATTTGTGTAACTCTTCTAGCATGATACCAGTTAGATTCTTCTGCTGTCACTAGTGTATGTCATCTGGATTGATACTCATGCAATTTGCCTGGTGTCCCTCATCTTGTATATGAATCACCCATCTTTTGTGGAGTTCTGATGGAACCCTCATCTATTTCTCCTGATGTGACTCTTGTGTAAATCTCCTGGTGTGACTCTTATACAATAAACATCTGGTTCGAGGCATGTGAGCTGTAGATCACATGCTGTGCATAGCTTGCCATCTAGTGTTGGGTCCGTATGTTTGCACTTGTTTTTCTTCAAAGAAGTCTTTCCAGTCACGAGGTCGGTGACTCCTCCTTTCGATGATAGTGCGCATGGGCATTGACTCCATTGTTAGATTGTGTTTTTCCGCCATCAGGTTCGGACGTCTATCGCTGCGCTCCGGTTCGACACCGTTCCTTCGCTTTTCCTCGGTGCGCAAGATACTCACCCTCGACAGTATTGTTTTCGATCGCGTTTTCCCTTCTATCCCGTATCGTATTTACTTGCAAAAACCAAACTTTCGATCGGAAAGCCGTCGGGCCTACCAGCGTCGGGCCGACCCTCAGTCGATGGAACAAACTCCCTTTAAATTCTGCCCTCGGTGTCACGCGAAATACCCGCGCTCCGACTCACACGTAGTGTGTAACCTGTGTTTGTCCCCTGAACACGGAGAACAGGACTGCGACGCGTGCCAGGCTTTCCGCTCCAAAAAGACACTTTGCGACTGTCGGGCTCGACGTCGCGACATGCAGAGCCAGCACACCAGCTCCATTCCGGACCTCTTCGGACAACAATCGGACGAAGAGGCCGGCGAGGCCATGGGAACCGAGGAGGAGCAGGAGCTGATCGCCATCCCAGAGCTCGAATCCGACCAAGAGGACGACATCCCACATGGACAACGTACCGTGAGTACAGCTCCCCCTCGTCCAAAGACCCAACTCCACAAAAGAAGAAGGCTCCGGTCCAACCCGTGCCCTCGGGCTCCGGTCGGCACCGAGATCATGCTTCCGACGCCCTGCCTTCTGGCTCGGCACCGAAGCCTACCAAAAAGCCTTCCTGCTCCGAAAAGACTCCCTCCAAATCAAGTTCGGAGCCGAGAACTTCGGGGTGAAACACAAGTCCGGCGCCGACCCCACCCATTCGGCACCGAAACACACCTCGGATACGAAAACATCAACATCCAAGACTTCGGCACCGAAACGTTTGGCTCCGAAACAGTCAGATCTGCCTAAATCACCAAAAAGAGATAGTTTCAACGCTCCAATCGACAAACCGGATCCGAAACAAAAAACGCTGTATATTCATCCTCAAACTGGACATATCACCACTAAAGTGACTTTAAAAAGAACGACTGATACAGAGTAGGAATACCACATTCCTTTAAAGAAGAGAACGGTTGGAACTAACCCTTCCCCTCCTCCTCCTCTTCCTCTTTCTTCACCTCCTTCACCTCAGTTTCAGCCTATTTCACCTGAACATACACCACTGCATATACCTGACAACCAGGATGATGGGGATGACAATGGGGATGATAATCAACCAATGCAAGACCCATGGAATGATTACAATACCAATTCGCCCACGGGCAATAATCCTGATTTATATCCTAACAAGCCCTCTCCACCAGACGACAGTGTAGGCTACATTGAGTTACTGGGTAGAGCTGCCAACTACCATGGGGTGCAGCTACATAAGGAATCCTTAGAAGAGGATTTCCTCTCTGAAACCCTCAGTACCACGCAGAGGTCATCACATACACTACCTATGCTCAAAGGGATGATCAGGCATGTAGATGACATTTTTAACGACCCAGTCAGAGATCGTATTCTGACCCCTAGAGTAGACAAAAAATATAAGCCAGCACCATCGGATCCAGTATATATTAAAGGTCAGTTGCCACTAGACTCCCTGGTTGTGTCCAATGCAAGGAAAAGGGCCAACTCCCAGACAATAGGAGATGCTCCACCCCCGGAAAAGGAATCCAAACTTATTGATGCTTCCGGGAAAAGGGTAGCCTCTCAGGCGGCCAATTTCTGGCGTGTCTCCAACACTCAGGCATTGCTAGCACGATACGACCATGCGCACTGGGACGAGATGGAGCAATTAATACAATATTTGCCCCCAGGAACATAGATCTAAGGCACAAGACTTGGTGCGTGAAGGGCACCTTATTTCCAATAACGCTATAAGATGTTCCCTAGATGCTGCAAGACACTGCTGCTAGAGCGATAAACACCAGTGTCCTCTTGAGAAGACATGCTTGGCTTCGCATATCAGGGTTCAAACCAGAGGTGCAAACCTCCATTTTAAACACTCCCTTTGATAAAGAGCATCTATTTGGCCCAATGGTGGATTCTTCACTAGAGAAAATGAAGAAGGACACTGAAGTGGCCAAATCCATGGGAGCCCTTCAGTCAGCACAAAGCTGTGGTTCCTTTCGGCGCTTTTCTTACCGCGGAGGCTCTAAAAACACCTCCTCCGAGACCACCATCTATAAGGGCAATAACCAACCCTCTCCATCTAGGGGTTACTTCAGAGGGGGTTACAGAGGTAACAACGGCAAAGGCAGGGGTTCAAACACACGCACCTCCCCCTCCAATACAAAGCAGTGACTTGCCTCCACTTCCCCGACCACTTAACACCTGTCAGGGGAAGACTGTCAGATTTCCTACCAATCTGGCAGTCAATAACAACAGACAATTGGGTATTACAAATTATCCGTTCTGGTTACTGCCCGGAGTTCATCAACACTCCTCCAAACATTCCACCAAAGTCACATAAACGTTCTCCAGATCACCTACACCTCCTCAAACAAGAGGTACAGTCTCTACTTCTAAAAGGAGCTATAGAACCCGTACCACCGCAACATCACGGGTCGGGCGTGTACTCTTTTACTTCCTAATACCCAAAAAGATGGTTCTCTCAGACCAATATTAGATCACAGAGAACTCAATCTTTACATTCAGTCAGATCATTTCCACATGGTAACACTTCAACAAGTACTTCCTCTGCTGAAGAAAGGCGACTTTCTGTCTACTCTAGATTTAAAAGATGCCTATTTTCATATTCCAATCCACCCCGCTCATCGCAAATTCCTCAGGTTTGTGGTACCGGGTCAACACTTCCAGTTCAAGGTACTCCCATTCGGAGTCACCACGGCCCCAGAGTCTTCACAAAGTGTCTGGCGGTAGTAGCTGCTCACCTAAGAAGACAAAGCATCCCTGTCTTCCCATACTTGGACGACTGGCTCATCAAAGCCAGCACGTACCAGCAATGTCTTCAGCACACTTTCAGAACGATTCAGTTACTACATCAACAAGGGTTCACAATCAATGTGACAAAATCACGTCTCCAACCAGCCAATGCTCAGGACTACCTTGGAGCCACAATAGATACTCAAAAGGCTCTCGCCTTCCCCAGCGCAGCCAGAATTCGAAATATTCAGGCTTTAATTCTCCAGGTTCAACCCAATCATATCAACCCTCTTGATGCTTCCATACAGAACATCATGTGCTATCTGTTACACTTGCAACAGTCCGCGTTGGCTTATACCTCTATCAGACTACACCTAGCGGCAATCGCTGCATATCTACAAAATAGAAAGCATTTGTCGTTGTTTAGAGTACCTGTGATCAAAGCTTTCATGGAAGGACTAAAAAGAGTCATACCACCAAAACTTCCACCAGCTCCACTGTGGAATCTTAATGTAGTCCTTACAAGGTTGATGGGCCCACCTTTTGAGCCCATGCACAAATGCGAACTACAGTTCCTCTCTTGGAAAACAGCTTTCCTCATTGCATTCACATCATTAAGGAGAGTGAGTGAATTACAGGCATTAACCATACAAGAACCATTTTTCCAACTATACAAAGACAAAGTGGTTCTTCGTACTAATCCTAAATTTTTACCTAGGGTCGTATCTGCATTTCACATAAATCAGTCGGTAGAATTACCCGTATACTTCCCTCAACCTGATTCAGTTGCAGAAAGAGCTCTACACACCTTAGATGTTAGAAGAGCACTCTTGTACTACACTGAAAGGACAAAATCTTTTCGTAAAACCAAACAACTCTTTGTTGCTTTTGCGCCACCACACAAAGGCAATCCTATCTCAAAATCAGGTATTGCAAGGTGAATTGTTAAGTGCATTCAAACCTGCTATGCGAAAGCAAAGAGAACTCTAACTGTACCCCCTAGGGTACATTCCACTCGTAAGCTAGGGGCCACTATGGCTTTTTTAGGAAACATTCCTATCGTTGACATTTGCAAAGCTGCAACATGGTCTACACCGCACACATTCACTAAACATTATTGTGTAGATGTGTCAGCAAGACAACAAGCCAATGTGGGTCAAGCAGTACTTAAGACACTATTTCAGACAGCTCCAACAGCTACAGGTTAGCCACCGCTTTGGGAGGATACTGCTATGTAATCTATGCACAGCATGTGATCTACAGCTCACATGCCTCGTACAGATAATGTTACTTACCCAGTAAGCATCTGTTCTTGGCATGTAGAGCTGTAGAGCCACATGCGCCCACCCACCTCCCCGGATACCTGTAACTGCAGTAGTTCTCCACTTAATTTACATACATACGCATGGACATCTCTATTCTTTACTACTACTCCATTCTCGCCCTCTGCGGCAAACAATCTAACAATGGAGTCGATGCCCATGCGCACTATAATCGAAAGGAGGAGTCACCTACCTTGTGACTGGAAAGACTTCCTCAAAGAAAAACAAGTGCAAACATCCGGACCCAACACTAGATGGCGAGCTATGCACAGCATGTGGCTCTACAGCTCTACATGCCAAGAACAGATTCTTACTGGGTAAGTAACATTATCCTTATTCAACGCCTTGATACCCTTGGGTGATACGTGCGCTTTACAAATACACGTTGTTATGTAAATCTCCAGGTCTGACTTGTGTGTAAATCTCCTGGAGTGACTCGTGTGTAAATCTCCTGGCGTGACTCGTGTGTAAATCTCCTGGTCTGACTCGTGTGTAAATCTCCAGGAGTGACTCTTGTGTAAATCTCCGGTCTGACTCTCCTGTAATTCTTCAGGCTTGCTTCTTGGAGTGTTAAACCAAGTGTGAATCTTAGGCAAGCCTTGTGGTGTGATCCTTGTGAAGTTCTTCATGTGTGGCTCTTGTGTGATCCTCCTGGTGTGTCACACGTGTAATTCACCAGAGATGACCCTCTTGTAATTCTGAAGATGCTGAAGTTCACTGTATGAGACTATTTCATCCTAATGAAAGAAAAGGTGTTCCCGTCACAGGTGTTGTTTCTGACTGCGTCTTGTGCTTCCCTTCCAGATGATCGAGTGGACCTCCGTGCCTGCCTCATCTGTGGAGACCGCGCCACCGGTCTCCACTATGGCATCATCTCCTGCGAAGGTTGTAAGGGCTTCTTCAAGCGCAGCATTTGCAACAAGCGCATTTACCGATGCAGCCGAGACAAAAACTGTGTCATGTCTCGCAAGCAGCGAAACAGGTGTCAGTACTGCCGCCTGCTCAAGTGCCTGCAGATGGGGATGAACCGAAAAGGTAAAGACACACAGACTTTGCTGCCTATTCATGTGCAAGTATAAAGAAAGCAATGTTTTCCAAAGCCAGCCTCTGTGCATGGTGCATTATTAAGGTATATTTTCACTGCAGCCTGGCTTTTTTTCTTTTTTAGCTTCATTTGAGTATTCAGGCCAAATGACACTGCGGTTCGCCCTTGTTGACTGCATGCAGCAGTTCTAACTTAGATACTCAATAAACTTCAACCAGCCACTTTCCCACACATATTGATTCACCGAGATGCCAGATTGAGTCCCCAATGACATAGAAGGATTGGCGTCTTTTACCACTGTTGGCACCGCAACAGGGTCCTCTTTGTTGATGATTGGCTGGGAGATATGCATGTAGTGTACCCTTTAGAAAGGATACAGCGTTCTTGGACCCCTTATATCCTACTCATACTGCCTTTGCCTCCAAGACCCTTAGAACAAGGTTACAACAGGTCAAGCCCAGTCAAGCACCCGCCTCGTAGTGATGTCCACGCACCTTCGCTTGTCCACCTCAGGAGAAGTCGTAAGCCCGTTTTGGAGCATCACCTTTACTGCATCGCCTCCATCGGAGGAGAGATCCCTTTTCCCTGTCCATCACACTCCCTGCATGTAACAAACACCTGCCATGTTTTGTTCCCTACCTTCTGCTCCCTTAATGCCTTGGGCTTACAAGAAGTTCAGTGAGCATTGAAAGAACCAGTTCTTAGACTAAGAGACTTTTCAATTCTAGTGACGATGAAGGGAAATAAAAGCTAAAAATCAAAAAAGCGGAAAAAAGCGTGCTTATTTTATGTCAGTTATTAGTGTACTGAAATACGATCTTGGGCAAAATGTAAATTACGCTTTTCACGAAATTCCTGATTTATGAGTTGCATGAAAATTACTAAATTTCTCAACATTTCTCATTTTTCAGTAGAGTGATATGTGCACAAAATGTCTCACTAAGAGACATATGTAAATATGATTATATCAGTTGCCTCTCACTATTGAAATATTGAGGAAAATATAAAAATAAAATAAACACAATAAAAATCCTTATAAAAATGCACACATAAATTAGCTTCATGTACAGCAACACTTGAAAGTCTGAGTTTCTAACTACCCATCCACACACATACACATGGGGCGTTATACGGTATAGCTTTAAATCTCAATATACTATCTTCCTTATACGTTATACCCTTTCTATGTAGTTATGTATCTATATATTTATTACTTTACTCCTACTGTAGAAGAGAAGGAAGGAAAAAAATCTTCATCTCCCTCCAAAGCACTACTCTGTTTCACCCTATACCTTTCTCAATACATCCTCTACCTCCACTCTGACTCACTCCAAGCCTAATCTTACCACTATGATCTCCCAAATAACCTTTTTCTAGACTCTTCCCTCAACTATCCCTCCTTTGACTCATCCCAAACCTCATCTTACTACTATGATCTCCCAAATTACCCTTTCTGGATTCTTTTTAAAAAAAAACTTTATTTATATTTTCCACAAAGACAAACAGCATTTAATCGGTTCATATACATACATTGCGATGGATACAATTATGCAATTTATACCATCCTGGAGTGAGATTTTTTAAGCGTCAGGCCCAATCATCACCTCCCCTTGACCAGTCACTTCCCCTCCCGCTTCGGGATTTCCCACTAATGGTCCTTGATCCGTTTGTGAGCCTACAGATGTTTGTGCTAATAAGTAGGATTTATTTGGATTCTTCCCTCCTCTATCCCTCCTTTGACACATCCCAAACCTCATCTTACTACTATGATCTCCCAAATAACTCTTTCTAAACTCTTCCCTCTTCTATCCCTCCATTATCCTATGCAATCAAACTAACAGACTCACATGTCCACCGCTCAAATAACAGTTTATATTTCTCTATCCTAATCCACCACTAATCCCTTTTGGGTTCCTGAGTAGTGTGCTACTCACTGAAAAGCACTTCAACACCTTGTCAGCGGTAGTAAGCACTATATAAATACAACTACAATTGCAATTTTCTGCTCGTACAGTAGCCTCATGGCATCTCACTTGAATTTATTTCACACTAAGTATGACCTTGTGTGATAAGTCTCAGCAGACCACTTTTCATGCTAAATCATAATTCGGCTCAATTTAGCTTAATTTCATGAAATTTTAATTACATTTCACAAACAATTTGCATGTTTACACACCCTTAGTGTTTGCCTATGCAGAACTGTGAGCATCACACAGGCGTTGGGGGAAGGAGGTTTGTCTGCTGCTCTGTGCATGTGTGTAACTGTCCATCCAACCCTTCTTGGGGTCTGAAAGGGCCCTTGAAGAGCCAGGGTGCCCAGGTACAGATACTCCCAGTGATTCCTGCCTCAGTATCAATGCCTGCTCTTGGCTTCCACAGCCTGCATTCAGAATGAGGCAACAGAGGCCACTAGTGTGGCATGGAATGGGTAAGGAGAGATGCTGGGTCCCTCCTTCGGACCTACCATGAAACCTGCTCTAGTGCGCCCTCCTCATGGGTGGCACACACTCACTGTGTCCCTCCTGAGCCTCTTTCCTGTGCCTAGAGTCCTATTTGGCCAGCGCCTAGACGAATGGACTCCTCACTTGAATGAAAACACTTGTGAGGGGAAAAGGCACTAGCACACCAGGCTTTACAGAGCGGGGCTCGTGAGTGCACCCCGCAAAGGCAAGCGTTTGTGCACAGACGGGGCTTTCTGTGATGTACCACAGATGAATTTTCACCACTACTGCAAAAAAGGATGTCGATGAATTCACTTTTTAAGGATTCGTATTATGGTATGATATGTGCATCACTTACGACTGAAATTGTTTTATTGTTTGGAGAAAAGATAGAGGCGTGAAATAATTGAGAAATGGTTATGATTAGGATGAACTATTTCATAAAGTAGGTTTACAAAGATGGAAATATGATATTGTGACAAACATCCCATGGGACATGGAAAGAGGCAAGAGGGTAGAAGTGAAGGGCTTGTAAGGTGTACTTATTTTAGTCCTTTCAGTGGCACTTGATTCAGTGAGTGTGTTTTTTTGGTGTCTCTGCATTCCGATTTAGAGATTAAAGATCTTTGCCCATCATGGTTTTTTATTTTCTCTCAGATGGATCTTACCGGATCTCGCTTCCACCCTCTGAATCCTCTACAAGATTGTAAATATGTGGCATCCCCCAGGACCCTATCTTGTTGCTATTGTTCTTTATCTATATGTAGCCCCTCTAGCTCACCTTATTTATTCTTTGGAGGTTCAATCTTTTTCTTTAAGCGGATGATACCCAATTTTATTGTAAAGCTAGATGGAGAACTGCAGCATGCGGCGACTCAGCTGCACGATTCCCTCTCAATATCCATCTCTGGATCAGCGCCAACTAAACTCAATGTTGACAAGATGGAAATCCTCTGTCCCATCAAGCCATCTTTGTTCTGGGAGTTACCTTTATGTCCAAACACTCTGGACCAAGTGCTGATGCCTGCAAGAGTTGTGAACGATCTTGGTGTAAAAATCGATTCCTCTTTGACGTTAGTTGATCGGATTTTTTTTTAATGGTTTTTCCACTTTTTGCTTTTTTCAGTTGCGCACATTAGACAAGTTCTCCCATCTCTTTTCTCCACCATATAAGTGTAAATCTTCTATGCATTTGTATCTGCTTGACTTGATTATTGAAATCTCATCTATTTTGATTCATCTTCACATACATCGAAGGGGCCTTATTAATCCAGTTTTAGCCTGTCTCTGCTCTGGACAGCGCGATACCAAAGGGGATGATGGACGGAGCGTTAGAGCAAATCAAACACTCACCCCCAGTCAACTGATCTGGGTTTAATCCATCATCATTCTTTAGCTCACTCCACCACCCCAGTTCAGACATGGCCATATGCAAATCAGTCTGACCCTGTGCCTCATAGGAACAGTCCAGCCCGAACTGCCAAGCCATGTCTTCCCTGGCCGGAAACAAGCATCCTGGGACCGGTTTCGGGCTAACAGCCCTCATCAGCCAGGCTAGCTTGAATCCAGTGGCAAAGTGAGCAAGGGACCCACATCTGGGCATACCCTGTCAACTTAGGGCGAACAAAGCAAACACAAGGAGATGATGGACATGTCTGAACTGGGTTGGTGGAGTGAGCTAAAGAATGATGATGGATTAAACCCAGATCAGTTGACTGGGGGTGAGTGTTTGATTTGCTCTAACGCTCTGTCCATCATCCCCTTTGTATCGCTTTGTTCGCCCTAAGTTGGCAGGGTATGCCCAGACGTGGGTCCCTTGCTCACTTTGCCACTGGATTCAAGATAGCCTGGCTGATGAGGTTTTGAACCCGAAACCGGTCCCAGGATGCTTGTTTCCGGTCCAGGGAAGACATGGCTTGGCAGTTCGGGCTGGACTGTTCCCATGAGGCACAGGGTCAGACTGATTTGCATATGGCCATGTCTGAACTGGGGTGGTGGAGTGAGCTAAAGAATGATGATGGATTAAACCCAGATCAGTTGACTGGGGGTGAGTGTTTGATTTGCTCTAACGCTCCGTCCATCATCCCCTTTGGTATCGCTTTGTTCGCCCTAAGTTGGCAGGGGTATGCCCAGACGTGGGTCCCTTGCTCACTTTGCCACTGGATTCAAGATAGCCTGGCTGATGAGGGTTTTGAACCTGAAACCGGTCCCAGGATGCTTGTTTCCGGTCCAGGGAAGACATGGCTTGGCAGTTCGGGCTGGACTGTTCCCATGAGGCACAGGGTCAGACTGATTTGCATATGGCCATGTCTGAACTGGGGTGGTGGAGTGAGCTAAAGAATGATGATGGATTAAACCCAGATCAGTTGACTGGGGGTGAGTGTTTGATTTGCTCTAACGCTCCGTCCATCATCCCCTTTGAGTATCGATTTGTTCGCCCTAAGTTGGCAGGGTATGCCCAGACGTGGGTCCCTTGCTCACTTTGCCACTGGATTCAAGATAGCCTGGCTGATGAGGGCTTTGAACCCGAAACCGGTCCCAGGATGCTTGTTTCCGGTCCAGGGAAGACATGGCTTGGCAGTTCGGGCTGGACTGTTCCCATGAGGCACAGGGTCAGACTGATTTGCATATGGCCATGTCTGAACTGGGGTGGTGGAGTGAGCTAAAGAATGATGATGGATTAAACCCAGATCAGTTAACTGGGGGTGAGTGTTTGATTTGCTCTAACGCTCCGTCCATCATCCCCTTTGGTATCGCTCTGCTCTGGACAGGGCATTGCTCTGGAATAGATTTATGTACTGCTCTCCAGTCGCCAGAATACGTTTCTTTGAGATACTCCTAAATTTCATTTAAAGACCTGAGCTGGCAGTTGTGTTTTTATTTTTATTTTATTGTGGCCACATCCAGATGGAATTCTATACCATTGTGTTTACGCCAAGAATCTGATTTGCTGAAATTCAGGAAAGACCTGAAAGCCTGGCTATTTTCCTCTTTTTAGTTTGGATTTGTAGTTTTGTCTAAACCTTCTCTTCTGACTGTATCTGAAATGTTTAATTAGTATTGGGTTACAAGCACCAAGTTACCCTAGTTAGAGGGAATCCTGCACTCTATAAATGCCAAATACAAATACCAAATACTTGTAATTGATTTTGTACAAGGCAGTTCATAAAATAAATTGCACCCCCTGGAAGAGAGTTAGATTTACAAGGAAAAGCTACACTTTAGCACAGGAAATTGATGCAGAGTCTTTGGTTCCCCTAAATCGTAAAGAAACAAGTTTTTTGTAGGGGTTATCGAAGATGGGTCAAGAGATTTGCATGACTATCAGATTTTCAGGATATCCACATGAGATAAATCTACATAAAATGAATTTCATTGGATTACTATTGCCAGGGCCTGATCTCTGTACAAAGAATTATTTCTGAAGCTGGAAAAATCAAAGAACCCCCAGAAATTAAGATGCAATGATTGTAGTTAATTTTATTTTGAAAATAAAGGTTTTGTGGGACTTCCTTCCTTCTCTCCTGGTTTCTCCTTGTTTCTCCAGTGATTATCTGACCAGCAACAGTTTAAAGTATTGCTTTGCTAGCATGGTTAGGAAGCATTAGTAAGCATTTGTATGAATCTGTGAATGATAGTAATAGTTTTGAGTGGCTGACACTTGTGAATTTTGTAATTTCACTTATACGTCAGACAATTGGAAGACCTTGTGGTATTATGTTCACAGGAAGTAGACTATTTGATTGGTATGGGTTTTATTGATGAGTTTCTTTCCAGACTATGTTATATTAGAAAGTTGGTAGAATAACTCCTACTAGGAAGATGAGGAAGGGATCAAAACAACACGCAAATAGTATTCCAAAATATAAGTATATAAATGAAAGACTTGTTTAAATTTTCTTTAAACCTAATTGAATCTGCTCTGGTGCAAGGTTTTTTGAAGCCACCACCAATATTTTATTTTACCATGTGGATGCTCCCTCTCATACAGCAGCTCAGCTATTTTAGGCCTTTGGTTACAATCTATCACCCACTTGTGGCCATCTTGAGTGGTGCAGTATGGCATTTACCCTGCAGCGGCCTCAATGTAGTAAGGGCTGTGGGGTGAATTGCATATCAATGCCAAGTGATGGTTGAGTCCGCAGTAGGCACTATAAAAGTGTTCCATCGCTCCTAATCATGCATGCAATAATATTGTTATGTCTATGTGGGGATACTTGTAGAGCGCACTGTTACTCCAAAGAGTGTCTTGGCGCTAAAGCTGATCGGTAATAGCATGGAAGAAAGCTTAGGGGCAAGAGAAAAGCCAGGTTTTCAGTTTTTTTCGGAACAGGGGTGTGGATTCAATGCTTCTCAGATGGAGAGGCATTTTGTTCCAGTGGAAGGGCCCCAGGAAAGAGAGAGACTTACCTCCCAACCTAGACTTTTTAAAACTGGGGACATTGGCCAACAGCAGATCGGAGGAGCGAAGATTTCTAAGAGGAGTGTAGAAAGAAATCCTACGTTTAAGGTAACCTGGTCCTTCCCCGTATAGGGCTTTCTGCATGACGAGCAAAGTTACAAAAATTATTCTTTTCCTTACAGGGAGCCAGTGCTGGCTCCTCAGAAGGTGGGACACACGCGCATTTCGAGGGAGCTCAAAGATGGTACGGGCTGCTGCATTCTGGACAAGCTGAAGCCTGTCCAGCAAAAAGCTAGGCATGCCGAGATAGAGTCCGTTCCCATAATCCAGCCTGTATATAATCAGAGCTTGAATCACCTGTTGTCTGGCAGCTCTGGACAGAAAAAAAAAAAAATTCCGTAGAAGACGCAACAGAGCAAAACAGGTGCCAACTTCTGCATTAACTTGAGTGCGGAATAGCAGCTGGTTGTCCAATTTAAACCCCAGATTTTTCACCACCAGGCTCCGCTGAGGGGGAGGAGCGTCCGCTGGCCAGAAGACCTGTAAAGGAGTCTCCGCAGCCTTGCCAAAAAAGAGTAGCTCTGTCTTACCAGCATTACATTTCAGCTGGTTAAAGGCCAGCCAACCGAAGACAGCTGAGAGGCAAGAACTGATTAACGTACTCGGACAAGGCTCGTTAGCCTTCCATGTAAACAACTACTGTGTGTCATCTGCATAGGACACGATTTTGGCCCCAAGTGATTCAGCCACCTCGGCTAAAGGAGTGAGGTAAATGTTAAACAGGGTCGGGCTCAAAGCCGAACCCTGTGGAACCCCCACCTTCAAAGAGCGAGAAGAAGATGAGAAGGGGTGGCACCAGACCTCCTGCCCCCTCCCCTCTAGAAAAGTTGCCAGCCATTTCCAAGGTAAACCCCTGATGCCAATCGCGTGGAGCTGGGTGCAACAAATAATGTAGGTAAGGTTCTGAAAGAGGAAACTTATAAGAAACCTGAGACCTGTTGGCACTCGCTGCTGCGATTTCTGTTGGACGTGAGAGCACTACATGTGAGCAGGTCAGATTATGAATCATAGATGCATGCGTGCGGCCTTCTTTGGAAGGGACTGGTCCTGCACCAGTAGGCTGTAGAATTTCTTAAGATACCAACTCTTGTTAAGTCACTTAATCACATCTGAATAAGACAATCTCCCAACTCCACAAACTTGCAACTTGGGTCCAGAAAGTGCGCAACAGTAGTAAATTTAATTTCCTCATTTGTAGAATGAGGATTTGGGGAGTCGCAGAGGGTGGTGGCAGTTAATAATTACAGAGTGAATACGTACTTACTCATAGGTCTAGCGGTATTTCCAAAAACCATGAAAATAGATTTGCACCCGAGAAACCCACGTAGAGGGTCTCATGTGAAAGGAAAGACTAATTAATATCCTTTACTATGAAGTGGAAATGGAGGAAAGACTCTCATAAGAATGTACACAAAATGTTTCTCAACATGGAAAACATTTTTCCTGTATAGAATCAAAAGAAACAAGTTTCTTGTGCAAATGCTTATTTCCACATTTGGTCTGGTGAATTCTCAAAAAGTCTAAATGCATTACAAACGTAAAAAGAAAATTACAAGCAGTTTTCAGTTTTTATCTACCCTGTTAATGAGGCCCAGTGTATTTCCTTTTTTTTTTTTTTTTTAATTCTTATCACAGAAAGTTTTCCCGGAGTGAGAAAGTATTTTGATACGATAGGTCTGCAATTGTTTATTTGATTTAATTTTGCTATTGGCTTCAATAACTCGCGCAGATTATTAATTAAACTATTTTTTTTTAAAAATTTGTAGACTCGGCCTCGGACATTCAACCAATAATATATTTTGCATTGTCAAGTCCATGTGTTGACTGCAGCGCCCCCTGTAAGATCACCTTGTAAGCAGTGCTGACGCCCCCTGTAAGATCACCTTGTAAGCAGTGCTGACAGCCCCTGTAAGATCACCTTGTAAGCAGTGCTGACGCCCTTGTAAGCAGTGCTGACGGCCCCTGTAAGATCACCTTGTAAGCAGTGCTGACAGCCCCTGTAAGATCACCTTGTAAGCAGTGCTGACAGCCCCTGTAAGATCACCTTGTAAGCAGTGCTGACGCCCCCTGTAAGATCACCTTGTAAGCAGTGCTGACGCCCCCTGTAAGATCACCTTGTAAGCAGTGCTGACGCCCCCTGTAAGATCACCTTGTAAGCAGTGCTGACAGCCCCTGTAAGATCACCTTGTAAGCAGTGCTGACGCCCCCTGTAAGATCACCCTGTAAGATCACCTTGTAAGCAGTGCTGACGGCCCCTGTAAGATCACCTTGTAAGCAGTGCTGACAGCCCCTGTACCTTGTAAGCAGTGCTGAAGGCTGCTTTCTTGGGGTCCTGCGGTTTTAGAGCCTTCTGGTTTAATCCAGTTCGGTTGCGGGGGCCCGTATCTGCTTTCAGGATAAACAAACATTTTCTTCTTGGGTGTGTAATTAGATTCGATATTCGACCTGAGCTCCGCCCACAGAGGATTCTGTAACTACTGGTAAAACTATCCAGGTGGACGGGCTGAGATAACATCAAGGCGTTCCGGCGGGATGGAGTGGGGGTTGGGGAATCGAGGGGGTGGGGGGTCCCCCTGTGCAATCCTGGAAACACTATCATCTTCCAGGAATGGGGAAGCTCGTCCTCTCTCAGGGAGCTGCCCTGTCCCGGGGCCACGCTGTGTCGTGACTCCGGCACGTCCAGATGAGGGGGGAAGGGCGCCCCTCCCTACTTTACGGGAATCCGGGGTGACGTCATCGACGCTCGTTCAGATGTCTAGGGCATGATTATGCCACAATCCCAGGTGCCGTTCAAAGTGCAAGCTATTCGGATGAGGGAGAATAAGACACGAAATATAAGGATTCTAGACTTATTTCCGTATAATGATGAAATTTATAAACTTTGCGGATCACAATATCGCCCTGGTCCTGAGCGACATTTCGATAAAATGTTTTGTGATTAAAAGCGCAGGTGCGGAACATATTATACAGCATTTTTCCGTTACATGACGTACTGTAAATTACGATTTTGTACATGGCAAATGTTTTAATTTTCAATAAAAAAATTTAAACCAAAAAAAAATAAAAGCGCAGGTGCGGAGGGGCAACTGTTACCCGGTGAGCCTTGACCTGTTCGACAGAATGTTTAATCCCTATATGAGTTGGAGTGGCTAAATGTAAATTTATTTATTATGGGGTTTTCTAAACTGTCCTTGTATTCTGACTGACCGTTTTCATGTTTAATTTTTACCATACTGTAATTGGAATTATCGTTTTGAGGTTGAAAGGCATGAATTTCTGATAATATGTAAAAACAAATATGATGCAAGTATTTGTTTTAAACAAGAAGTAAAAACTAAAGGTAAAAAAGTCGACGACTAAAATGTATGTCTAAGAAATAAAACAAAATTACAAAAGTGAAAAAGTGTAATTTTTGCCGCTCTGTGAATTGTACATGGACTCACATTAACGTATAGAGAGATGTCTTCGTGCGTATGGGTCCCACGCCCAAATTCTAGCAGAACCAACTTAATTTATTCTTCTAACTTTGATAAAATAATATTGCACCATTAAACAATAATGACGCACACATTGGTCTATACCTATTTTTTGGCAAGAACACATTTTTCCTCTAATGGTAAATATGTTAAAACTATACCATATAAATCAGAGAGTGTTACTTATTTACGTTTGCTTGGACATGACCTCCGCACAAACATTTTCCTTCACTGAATTTCGCAATAGATTGTCTTTGTATTTCACTTTTTGGCAATCTATTAATGTTGCCTTAAAAAAGAGATATATTTTTTAGGAACTTCTCTATTTTGATTTTCCTCTTACAGTTGTTTTCTTTCCCCTTTAATGATACTTTTATTTTTCAGGGCTTGTGGTTTTTGTGGTTTTTGTGTGTGCTGCTCTTTGATTATTTGCTGTCCTTTTTTGATGTCTGGCCTAGAGACAGATTTAGATATCTCGCCAGCCTCATGTTTTCCCAAAAATATATAATAAAAATCCATACATACATACAGGGCTTTCAATCCGCACTCTAAATCTGTTGATCTGCTCAAACGCCTTATACATTTTGCTTCCCCCCACCACAGGTAACAACTTGGGACAGTGGCCCGCCCTCTACATCCATTGGCTGCTTTGCACTATGATTGACGCCATTTCCACCAATCACGTGTGCACATTTGCTTGAAAGGGGAAATGCTTCAGTACCGTCGCTACTGTGCCTGAACTTCTCGTCACTCTTTTATTATTATCATTTTATTACATATTTGACCTTTTCTTCGCATTGCATATGTATGCAAAACGAAATACCTAAATTGCACACTTTCAAAGAGAAAGCTGTTAGAATGGCTAATGCTCCTTTCTGTCAACTACATCTAACGAGGTTGATTAGGTCGAGGTCTTCTGACTCCCCGAATTTAGAGTCCAATCCATCTAAAGCATGATGTGCTTAAAGCTGAGGAGATCTGGTGCACGTGACCGTTGACCCCAGGAATCCAGGCCCAGATCCTTCTACTCCACACACACCAGAAGCGGAGGTGATCTGGTGCACGTGACCGTTGACCCCAGGAATCCAGGTCCAGATCCTTCTACTCCACACACACCAGAAGCGGAGGTGATCTGGTGCACGTGACCGTTGACCCCAGGAATCCAGGCCCAGATCCTTCTACTCCACACACACCAGAAGCGGAGGTGATCTGGTGCACGTGACCGTTGACCCCAGGAATCCAGGCCCAGATCCTTCTACTCCACACACACCAGAAGCGGAGGAGATCTGGTGCACGTGACCGTTGAACCCAGGAATCCAGGCCCAGATCCTTCTACTCCACACACACCAGAAGCGGAGGTGATCTGGTGCACGTGACCGTTGACCCCAGGAATCCAGGCCCAGATCCTTCTACTCCACACACACCAGAAGCGGAGGTGATCTGGTGCACGTGACCGTTGACCCCAGGAATCCAGGCCCAGATCCTTCTACTCCACACACACCAGAAGCGGAGGTGATCTGGTGCACGTGACCGTTGACCCCAGGAATCCAGGCCCAGATCCTTCTACTCCACACACACCAGAAGCGGAGGTGATCTGGTGCACGTGACCGTTGACCCCAGGAATCCAGGCCCAGATCCTTCTACTCCACACACACCAGAAGCGGAGGAGATCTGGTGCACGTGACCGTTGACCCCAGGAATCCAGGCCCAGATCCTTCTACTCCACACACACCAGAAGCGGAGGTGATCTGGTGCACGTGACTGTTGACCCCAGGAATCCAGGCCCAGATCCTTCTACTCCACACACACCAGAAGCGGAGGTGATCTGGTGCACGTGACCGTTGACCCCAGGAATCCAGGCCCAGATCCTTCTACTCCACACACACCAGAAGCAGAGGTGATCTGGTGCACGTGACCGTTGACCCCAGGAATCCAGGCCCAGATCCTTCTACTCCACACACACCAGAAGCGGAGGTGATCTGGTGCACGTGACCGTTGACCCCAGGAATCCAGGCCCAGATCCTTCTACTCCACACACACCAGAAGCGGAGGTGATCTGGTGCACGTGACCGTTGACCCCAGGAATCCAGGCCCAGATCCTTCTACTCCACACACACCAGAAGCGGAGGTGATCTGGTGCACGTGACTAATGGCTCCCAGAATCTAGGACATAGATCCACCCATTCCACATGTGCCTAAAGCAGAGGTGATCTGGTGCACTAGACTATTGACTCCCAGAATCTATGGCATAGATCCATCCATTCTACATGTGCTTGACGTTGAGGAGATCTGGTGCACGTGACTGTTGACCCCAGGTATACTGGTCCAGATCCTTCTACTCCACATAAACTGTAAGCGGAGGTGATCTGGTGCAGTGACTATTGATTCCCAGAACCTAGGGCTCAGATCCATCCATTCTACATGTGCCTAAAGCAGATGTGACCTGGTGCACATGACTGTTGACCGCAAAATCCAGGACTAGATCCTTCTACTCCACACACACCAGAAGCAGAGGTGATCTGGTGCACGTGACTATTGATTCCCAGAATCTAGAGCCCAGATCCATCCATTCTACATGTGCCTAAAGCAGAGACGATCTTGTGCACGTGACTGTTGACCCCAGGAATCCAGGTCCAGATCCTTCTACTTCACATACACTGGAATCAGAAGTAATCTGGTGCACGTGCCTTTTGAATTACAGAATCTGGGGCCTAGATCGATTTACTCCACACGTGCTTCAAGTGGAGGTGATGTAGAATGTTGTGCTCACTCGTTCAATGACGGTGGGTTCCCTTGAGTAGTTTCATTGTTCAGGGGCGTGCATAGAGGGTGATGGGGATCACGTACTGGTGCACCGAACTCTGGGAACATTTTCCAGTACCCAAGGCCCCTCCCCCTATGATTGATCACCGTGAACAGCTGCATTCCATCCGCCCCAATTCAGTCTATTTTAGAGCTGTCCCCGCTTCCCCTTTCAGTGTTTTGGGTCTTCCACATTCCTATTACATGACTACACCTTTCCTTTAATCCCGTGTGGCTAAATTTAGGCTTCAGCCTGCCCCATGGCTTCCGAGCTCACACGTTTCGTCACTTCCTGTTAATGTCCGTATGGCAAGCGATGGCTTGACTTCTTCCTTTGCTTCAGTTTAAAGAAGAGACATCTGTTTCCGAGTCCAGGTCTCCAGGACTAGTGACCCAAGGACCTTGGTGCTGTTGTAGTTCAGGTCTTTCTTAATCTTTTTCGCTAGCTTCGTCTAGTAAGGCTCATCTCCCCGACATTGGCATCGGCGTTGAAGTAGTGCCTCTGTGTCTGTGCAGAGGGAAAAGCACTATGAACATGTCAGTGTGATGCAGCTAAAAGTGCGGGACAGGCGCCCTGCCGGGGGGTGGTTGGCACATTTGTGAGACTAAGCGACGGTTTCTAGCTATGCCCAGGGGAAGCTTCTAGATTTAGGAGTTCTTACCGCCCCGAGACAGCAAAAGGGTGCAGGGCGGGGAGGCTCACAGTGCAGAGAGGAGAAGAAAACACACTTATGCGCTCAACTGCCGGAGCAGCAGACCCGCCTTACCGTTTGCCCTTAAAACGAGGTTAGATTAGTGTATTTCAATGTTTACTGTGCGCCCTTTGCAGCACTTCTAGTATTTCATACACTGTTTTTGTTAACCCTTAGTTGTCAGTTCAGTCAGGGCCGTATATTAATATTTGATGAGTACTATTATGACATTCCTATATAGAAACTTCTATGAGCGTCCTTCTAAAGGGCGTCTCTTGAAGCTCGAAGCGAATTTACCAGATCACTGTCTATTGCACAAACCATATTCTTGCTGTGGAAAACACGTCCCCTTCTAATCTTGGACCTTTAGTGCTCGGATGCGTTTTAGTGTGAGAAGTAGCGCTATAAAAGCCTTATTCGCGCCCACCGCCCTTCTCCGGTTTCTATAGCTTGAAGAAGCCGACTGGCCTGTAGGGCGATGGGGGAGCGCTGGACGGGCTGGTCTGACAGGTCTGTGGGTTTTCTGGCGGTTTGTGGCCTGCTTTAAGGTTTGCTGGGCCGGTTTTTACTGTTGATTTTCCTGATATTCCCGCAGACATTGCCTGCAGCTGCAGCAAGCTCAAATCCATGCACGCTTCCATACCTTGCACAACACTTATACAGCGCGTCTTTACAAGTTCAAAACGACCCCAATTTGCAAGCATGGGACACTTTTCCAACTGTTTACATTCAGTAATGGGGCCCACTTTTATTTTGCTACCTGGGCCTATTCTCTGCCTGAGTCCGAGCCTGCTAGCAAGTAAGCTAGCTCAGGAGGCCAAGCGCTAGCCACAGAGATGTGCGCTGCCGCCCAGAGCCATAGGTTTGAACTGCGGAGAGGCCAGTCCGTCTAACGTCCATTCCGAGATCGGTCAAATGGTGACTTATATTGTACTGTCATGGCGGTATTATCCCATTAACGTTATTACAACGGTTATTATTCTATCAGCGTTATCACAACGCCGTTTATTATCCTATCGGCGTTATTACAACGCCTTTACAAGTACATTATAAGACAGTTTATCGTTTTGAGGGACAACAGCGACACCTCGTGGCAAGAGGAGAGGTTGTCGTTATCACCTTTAATTGTCCCTGATGAGTGATTGTATACACTGCCATGCTGTGACAAGGAACTATAATTAACAACGTTTGAATTTTTTCAGTGTCTCCTTTTAAAGCTACACAATTACAATAAAGTGCTTTCTGGCCATGTGGAAAATAATATTAATAGAGGAGTTATTGATAGAAATATGCACTCTTTTGGAACTCAACATGCTGCCCCCTTTCTTCAGTCGCACAGTGTTCTGTGACTCATTTAAAAACTGGTCTGTTACCAGTTTGTATGTCATGAAGGTGCCTGGTTACGGCATATGGGCCAGAATGATTATTCTTAAATATGTTCTTAGTTTGTGTATACGAGGATGGCGAAAGGCTACTAGGGGCCACCGGTAGTGGCTCACCAGTCCTGTAATACAGGAGTGGGGCAGGAAAACTCGGCCATATTTTAAAAACGAGACCCCAGAGTGCTTTCTCCTTACTTCCACATTACAATTTCTTTCACACTTGATTAGTTAAGATATAGTTCTCTCGATGGGTTTGTACATACAAATTCACATTTCACTTCTTATTTTATAAATCCTCACATTTTGTGCTTGTACTCTTTATAAAAAGAGTGTTTAGCCGTTATCATTTATTTTATTTGGGTAAGCAGCCACCATGTGTTTCGCCCATTGTTGGTACTCAGGCCTGGGGCTTTTCCAAGGCACGGAACTATAGGTAGATTCTGTCGTAAATGCTTGTGATGGGGAAATCGTGTTTTTCCTAATTCTAGCAGTCTTTTTCAAAGACAGTTTGTTTGTCGTATTGCTCAGCATTATCTCTGTTATGTGGGTTTACGTAAAGGCCTGTTATATAAGAAAACATTATGTCTGTTGCTTCAACAAGGGTGAGTAATGTGGGAGCCGTCCGAGCGCACTTTCAGTCTCTGCGGTCTCAGCTCGATTCGTAGTCTGCGGCGGGTGACTACTCAGTTTGAAATGAGCTAAGACCGCTTTACTCACCCTAGTTGTATGTACAAACCCATCTAGAGAACTGTATAGAAACTAATCAAGCATGAAAGAAATTGTAATGTAGAAACAAGATGAATGCGCTCTCCTTTCTCATATTGACTCGCCGAGGAGTCGTGTGCCCCACCCACTTCCCAGAAGTGCCACAACTCACCACCGCAAGTTCTCACCATAATTATAAGACCATCTAGGAGGCACTTAGTTTGTTGGGCATTTGTCTTATGAGTTTCATATTTTAAAAACATGACAGGGCTGCCCTAGATCTTCAATCTAGTGTAAAAGCACTGATAGTACTGTAAACAGGAGGTCTCCTCTAAAGGCTGCTGTGGTACTAAAAACTGGCGTACATGGTTTTTGCCCCTTTTGTGGTGTTTCACTAGTGTAGACTTGAGGTGGTGGCAGCTGCAAGGGAAATATTAGGACAATGCAATTCTGCTGTATGCAAAACGGGTCCTAAAACAATGTGTGCACCAAATTTCACATTTTTTCTGCAACTTTGTAAACAGTTTTGCAGAAATTAAGTAAACAAGGCAGAGCAAATGTTCTTTGTGACTGCTTTATTCACCAGACCAGATATAAAGTTATAACCAGAGTCCATGGTTTAAAACGGAGGCAAATGTGGTCAGTGAAATTGACCTGCCTGACTTAATCCCCTACCAAGGTTGGGGTATGGTTGTAATATTTTATGTTAAACGTGTTTTTTTAGAGAGCGCACTGATGTCAGTTACCTTGCCTGTCATCTTTATTCCATACTGATTTTGGAGTATTTAAGAGAGACAAGGATCAGATTATATAATCTATCCGGGTGATGCTAATTTGCTCAAAGGTGGTATTTGGCAGCATTTCACCCTCAAAGGAGGAAGGAACAATCATACCAGCATTGAATTGAGAGGCACAGGAAACCCACATGACCCAGAAAAATAACACCGGGTAACAAGCTGTAGGCATGGTTTCAATGATAGAAGGGGTCAGGGAAACAGGAGGTGGTAGATTACCAGGCTAGTCCTTCCTCCTCAGCAAATCCAACTCCAAAGGCCAATTTAAGATTAGAATCCATGTAAACACTCAACAAAAAATTGTCAACTTACTACCCACACTTCCACTCACAAACTCTTCCAAAGTGATTAGGTTTTCACAGTGAGTGCACACCTCGAGGTCTTCAAAGATGCAAGAAGATGGGCCAACTGGCAGAGGTCACACGGGCTAGGTGGAGGGTAAAATGACCCACGACCCACAAAGGCCATCTTATAACACTTCATCCCTGTACGGAGTTGGCCGACAGACCAGTGACCGAATCTCCCTCTCCAAACAACTCCACTTCTACTCTGTGTCCACAGACCACCCCAGCGGCGACTCTCTGAGCTAAATCTCAAAACCCCAAACTCGTGTGTCTAAAATAAAAGCGACTAGTGACCATGGACTCGGTGAGGTGTGCTGTATGAAAGCAGCATTACATCCCATGATATTATTACATATTTTAGATGTGCGGTTTTGTTCTATTTCTTAATGCACCGGGCAGTGTTTTTTTTCCCTTCAAAATTCAAAGAATAATTTTTACAGTTGCTTACAGAACTGAATGCCGCAAAAGGAAAATAGCACATCCTGACAATGTGTTATTTCATACTAAGTAGCAGCTCATTGCAAATTAATGACTGATATCAAACATAATTTCCTTGAGACCCGATTGTAAAACATTTAGTACTTTTCACAGCTTTCATTTCTTTCAAATCTACATTTCGAGAGGAGTGAATAAAGGTACCAGGGGGAGTCACAGACTTCAAGGCCAAGAAAAGAGCAGTTCAAGGTAGCTTGAAGTTGACAACAGTTTTCTGTGTATTTTTCCCCCTTTGTTCAGGAGAAAACGCTCCTTCAAGAAGTTCTGAAAAAATCACCATGGACTTTGGCACTATTTTTCTTTTTCGTGCTACTGCGTTAAGCCCTGTTTGTGAAAGGTGACCCTTCGCATAGCGAGCAATTTCATCCACTAAACACATAACAATAAAACCTTCAGTGGATGTGGTCTCGATTCCAGCCTATATTATATTATTTGTAACACATGCATCTCACCCATAAGGGTATTCAAGTACGGAACGAAAGCTATTGCCTGGAGGTTCGAAACTAAGCTCGCTCGAACAGTCCGGTTTTAAGTTTCTTCCTAAATTCTGAGAGAATCATGGGAACCAATAGTGCAGGGAAGAGTATTTCGAGCTTCGGAAGCCAGGTAAAACAAGGAGCACCCTCCTGCCATAGCATGCCAAATGCAAAGCTGGCGAACGAGCAGGTGAAATGAGGAGCGAGGTTGTTTGGTAGGAACGTAGAAGTGTATGTGACTGCTAAGGAAGGAGAGGCCAAGGTTGTGAAGTGCTTTGTAGGTATGCGTAAGAAGCTTGCAGAGGGAATGCTTATGGATGGGCAGCCAATAAAGATTACGCAAATGGGCGGTGATGCTGGTATGAGACGGCAGATTGAGGACAAGCCTGGCGGCTCCTGATAAGGCGTTCCGAAATGTCAACATGGAGGGCATTTCCGTAGTCCAGTCTGCTGGTAATGAGTGCTTGAGTCACAGTTTTCTGTGTGTTCAGGGGCAGCTGTTCAAACAATTTTTCTGAGCATTTAAATAGTGTTAAACAACAGAAACCGCAGTGTCTTGGTTTGTCAGAGAAAGCTGATCACCAACAATCATGCCCGGGTGGCTGGCAGCTTGGAAGGTTGAGGGCGAGGGCCAGGGTTGTTGGGCCACAAGGCTGTGGTCCAGAGTGAAATATCTCTCCCAAATAGAACAACCTCATTTTTTTCACGGTTAGGCGTTAGGCAGTTACAGCTCATCCAGTCGGCAACTGCAGACACACAGTGCATTCAATTAGTCTGGCTAATTCTGTGTCTTCTGAGAGAGAGAGAGAGAGAGAGAGGATCAGCCGAGTGTCAATGGCTTACGAGGTAATATTAAAACTGGAACATCTCATGATAGATGCCAGTGGTATTACATAAACATTAAACAATATGGGGCTCTGGGAAGATCTGTGGGGCACACCACCCAAAACATTGGAAGCCTCGGATTGACACGACAGGAGACCTACCGATTGGGCCTGGTTAGATAGGAAAGAAGTAAACCCGTGAAGAGCTTAATCACAGATGCCTGCATCGAAAAGGCTCCTGAGCAGAATGGCATGTGATACCGTGTCAAATGCCACTGAAAGATCTGAAAGGGCAAGCGCAGCAGCAGCACCCGTGTCGATGATAAGTCGATATTATATGTGGTGGCAAAGAGAGCAGTTTCCTCAGATTCAGGCACATCCCAACAGCCCAGTGTTCAGCCCTCTGTAGTTTTTAGACCTAAGACTTGGACAGGTTTGTGTAGGGTTTACTCCACTAATCGATCTCGAGCAGCATTAAGAGTCAATCTGGATCAAAGAAATTAAGTTCTTAAAAACTCCGGTGGCAAACAAGGACATCGAAATAAAGATACCCTCGTCTTCAAAACCCCCCCTGTTTTGTAACTCTCCAAGCCCAGCACCAATCCTTTTCAGGGGCTGCCACCATCTTATGGAACATTATTCAAAGGGACCTCCGACTGAATCTGAACTTTCTGTGGAGATTTAAAGACTCACCTGTTTAGACTGTATCTCTGATATGTACACGGCGGGCGCATCTTAATTTGGCGAGTGGAACCACGGACTATATGTCGGTCGGTTTCCAACCCGCTGCGATGGCGGTCGGACGCTTGAATGATCGCCATCGTAATTCGGTCTATTGTCACTTAAAGGATGTTACATGGAGTCAACAGTGACCAGGACTGGCTGTGGATTAATGAACCCACTGCGGGGATCTGGGTCTAACCACATGTCACAGGCGCAAATCCCAGTGTGGGCACTGAGCTGCCTTACCCCCTGAGCTGATAACATGAGGACCATTTAATTGGTAGCAATAAACATTTGCTGACAGTGGCAAGAACCCACGGTTTGGAAGTGTGTTTTACAGATTCATATTAACTTTTATTGGATCTGTGTTCTGAACAGGTGAAGGTGACCTGGCTTCAAATGGGCCATTTCAGCAGTAGATTTATCAGCCCTGTGTCTAATCTGCCAGCTAAGCACATTTCCCTCTTTAACAAAAACACACATTGCCCGGTGCCCTGTTGGGACATGCCCTCTTCGTAGGAGAAATTGAGCTTCCGGGGAACCCACGGTGTACTTAGGTGGCAAGTTTGCACATTTTCAATTAGTGGTGATGTTACTGCATAACATACAAATATGTTGTTGAAAAAATGCAGCTAAAAAGCCATTTAAAAAAAAAAATATTTTTGTGGAAAAATTGCGGTGAGCGGCTTATCATAAAGCTTACAAAGCCTTGAGTGCCATAAGTCTGTCGGCGAATTAAAGTTTTTGGGCTACGTTCGATAGTGCCTGGTGAATAAACCTATAACAATGTTTACATCACTTATTAATTATTTGTGATCTGGTACATTTTTCAACAGCAGAACTTCGCAAGGTGGAAATACGCGTTTATCACCGTACAACTTCATAATGGGCAAATCACAAACTCCCATCGTCCAGTAAATCCTCTGACAAATAAGTAACGTCCGATTGTTAAGGATTTACAGATGTCCCACAGCCACCTTCATTAGATATAACGAGGAAACTCAGGTCAAAGACTCCTATCTGACCAGCATGGTACTGGTCCAGGTACCATGCTGGTCAAAGTGAACTACTGTTGAAGAAACCACAAACACAGTTGTAAAGACCTGTTGGGAGTTGTCCTTTGGCCACATTGCATGCAATTGATCACACAGTTCATTGGACACCCATATAACTCCAACATTTGAATGATTTTTCATGATGTTGCCTCCTGTGTAAGATGTGTCGGATAACTAAATGTTGTTTTACCCACTTCATTACTTATAGAAGTATTTTTTTCTTTACTGCATTGAGTAATAGCGTAGAAGCACGCGAGTCCATCGTAAATGTACCTCGTTTGTTTTGTGACTCGACATGTCCTAAGGCCATACTGCCCTAGTAGTGGCCATTGTTGTCCGTAGAAGATACACTTGATCCGTTGTCTTCTCAAAACGCAGTACCGGGTGACTTACATTGGAAGACTCTTCAACCCTTGGGCTGTGTGTGATACGTAACCCCCCAAGGGTGTATCACACGTCTACGTGTTGGAGGTCTAAAAGTGTGTCTCGCTCGCTTTGTGACCTTTTCAGTATTCTCTCTTCCATCTGGCTGGAGGCAGCTTCCACGAATCTGCTTTTTTGCAGCTCTCGAGAGGGTGCGTGAACCCCGGCTGACCAAATACAGCAAATGTCAAAGCGGGCAGATGAGTACCCTAGCAGCCTTCTTCGCCCTGCACAGCTTGCATATTACATTCTAACGCCACATTTTAAATTGGGGAAAGTAAACACTGCACTGTATGAGAAGATGTTAGCAAATTATGTGATGATTCATTCTCTGTCCCATTCTCAAGTCACAATAAAGACAATTTCTTAGTTTTTCATTTGTTTAGAGATAATACTCATCCCCTTTTTCGGTTACTTTTCCAGTAAGTCTACCAAGAAATGCGAATCACATCAGCCATGACTCCAGGGTGGACAAAGGAGTAGCGCATACCTAGTCCACCCACCCAAGACCCGCCCACAGTGCTGTCACCTCTTCAGATCAGGTGACATCGCCACAGCATAACCGATAGCTCTTCTGGTGTATCCGCTTAGTTGTAAGAGAGTTACGGGCAACTATGCACATATAGTAGGAGTTAGTCCTAAAGTATTCCTGTTTGCTAATTAAATGCGTTTCTTATGTTTGTATTTCATTAAGTATTCGCTAAAGCAGAGTTCTCCAAAGTCGGTCCTGGTGGGCTGGATCCCTGCCAGATTTTTAGCATATCCCCATGTAGAATAGATAGATGTAGTTATCTTAAAAACCTGGCATGGATCCGGCCCTCCAGGACCCACTTTGGAGAACCCTGCACTAAAGCATTGGCTTGTGACAGGGGACCACATTAGAGCACTAATAGTAGTGGTGAGGCAGTACGTGAGATAGTCAAATTCCTCAGAAGATTGATGATCCATGGATCAATAATCTCATGATGCAGGACAAGCTCCAAGGCCTCGCTGACGGTACAACTGCACTCTTTGGATTCCGGTCTCTTTTTGCAGAGAGGGAAAAGTCCCAGTGGATTCAAGGTCGAATATGGAAGCCTAAATGAAGATGCTAGGCTTCTGTTTTTTTGTCCTCATGGAACCTGCTTGATTAAAGATTTCTGAGATGCGGGCACAAGAATACAAACATTTCTGAAGTTGTGTACCCAATACTTGGCTCAGCCTCGGACTGCAACATCTGGGGTTAATCTGGTCTTTCGACTCGAGACAGGTCTGCTTGCTAGATCTCCAGCTGTGGTTGGGATTCTAGCTTAGAAATAAAACCTGTACATGTCCGTATACATTGTTGATCCTATCAAATGGCTCCACAAGCTAACAGAAAATCAAAAGCAAATTCTTGGCTCGGAAACAAATCCCACTCTGGGGTGTTTGGGGTATTTTTCCCTGAGTGCTGCCTTTCCCCTCTTCCCTATCCTCTCCTGTTGATTCCCCCCATCTGCTTCTCCGTTGCCCCTTGCAGCCCCACCATCTCTTTCTTTTATTTAAATTTTTCACGCTATTACTTTCATTTTTTTAAATTAATTTACCAATCCATCTCGGATCAGTAAATAAAAAAAAGTCACCCATGTCATTTTGTATGAGCCCAGGCATAATGACTCATGCACACGCACGTGTCATCACATGTGCACATTTCCTACTAAATTACGTAGATGTTTCGTAGCCTTTTTCCTGACTTCCTGCGCCTTCTGCAGCCCGAGTTTTATTTCACTGAGTGACTTGTGTAAACCTCGTGATATGCTTGAGGGTTGCAATGAAGGCATGGCGGCCTCATCCCTTGGTGTCATCCGTTGGTGGCCTTGTCCCTTGGTGGCCTCGTCCCTTGGTGGCCTCGTCGCTCGGTGGCCTCGTCGCTCGGTGACCTCACCCCATGGTGGCCTCACCCCATGGTGGCCTCACCCCATGGTGGCATCACCCCTTGGTGGTCTCGTCCCTTGGTGGCCTCGTCCCTTGGTGGCCTCGTTCCTTGGTGGCATCATCTCTTGGTGCCATCATCTCTTGGTGGCATCCTTGTTGGCCTCACCCCTTGATGGCCTCACCCCTTTGGTGGCATCATCCCTTGGGGCCTCATCCCTTGGTGGCCTCATCCTTTGGTGGGACCATCCCTTGGTGGCCTCATCCCTTGGTGGCCTCATCCCTTGGTGGGACCATCCCTTGGTGGCCTCATCCCTTGGTGGGACCATCCCTTGGTGGCCTCGTCCCTTGGTTGCCTCGTCCCTTGGTGGCATCGTCGATTGGTGGCCTTGTCGCTTGGTGGCCTCGTCACCTGGTGGCCTCGCCCCCTGGTGGCCTAGTCCCCTGGTGGCCTCGTCCCTTGGTGGCCTAGTCTCTTGGTGGCATCTTCCCTCGGTGGCCTCGTCCCTTGGTGGCCTCGTCCCTCGGTGGCCTCGTCTCTTGGTGGCATCTTCCCTCGGTGGCCTCGTCCCTTGGTGGCCTCGTCCCTCGATGGCCTCATCCCTCGATGGCCTCATCCCTCGGTGGCCTCATCCCTCGGTGGCCTCATCCCTTGCAATGACAGCCCCGCAGAAACATTAAGATAAGATTTTCTTATCATCCGATCACCATCCACTGACTTCTGGCAGTTTCACAAGTGTGTTAAGTATAGTCCCGATTTTGTAAAGAATGTGTACCATTATAATAATTGTGACAAGTTATCTAAGTAATAAAAATTGTGAACATTTGCCAATCACAGGGTGGCAGAAGCACTCGGTGCGTGTGCTGTTATGGCATTCATATGTGCAACAGTGAGATATACTTGTTGAGCGTTCGACTCCAAGTGCAAATGATATTGTAGCTGCATGCCCCAGGTCTCCGTTGCCCCTCACAGCCCACCATCTCTTTCTTTTATTTTAATTTTTCACGCTATTATTTTATTTTTTTTAAATTAATTTACCAATCCATCTCGGATCAGTAAATAAAAAAAAGTCACCCATGTCATTTTGTACGTGCCCAGGCATAATGACTTATGCACACGCACGTGTCATCACATGTACACATTTCCTACAAAATGACGTAGATGTTTCGTAGCCTTTTTCCTGACTTCCTGCGCCTTCTGCAGCCCGAGTTTTATTTCACTGAGTGACTTGTGTAAACCTCGTGATATGCTTGAGGGTTGCAACGAAGGCATGGTGGCCTCATCCCTTGGTGTCATCCGTTGGTGGCCTCGTCCCTTGGTGGCCTCGTCCCTTGGTGGCCTCATCCCTTGGTGGCCTCGTCCCTTGCTGGCCTCGTCACTCGGTGGCCTAGTTGCTCGGTGGCCTTGTCGCTCGGCCTCGTCACCCCTTGGTGGCCTCGTCCCTTGGTGGCCTCACCCCTTGGTGGCCTTGTCCCTTGGTGGCCTTGTCCCTTGGTGGCCTTGTCCCTTGGTGGCCTTGTCCCTTGGTGGCCTCGTTCCTTGATGGCCTCGTTCCTTGATGGCATCATCTCTTGGTGCCATCATCTCTTGGTGGCATCCTTGATGGCCTCACCCCTTTGGGGGCCTCATCCCTTGGCGGGACCATCCCTTGGTGGCCTCGTCCCTTGGTGGCCTCGTCCCTTGGTGGCCTTGTCCCTTGGTGGCCTCGTTCCTTGGTGGCCTCGTTCCTTGATGGCATCATCTCTTGGTGCCATCATCTCTTGGTGGCATCCTTGATGGCCTCACCCCTTTGGGGGCCTCATCCCTTGGTGGCCTCATCCCTTGGCGGGACCATCCCTTGGTGGCCTCGTCCCTTGGTGGCCTCGTCGCTTGGTGGCCTCGTCGCTTGGTGGCCTCGTCGCTTGGTGGCCCCTTCGCTTGGTGGCCCCTTCGCGGCCTCGTCACCTGGTGCCCTCGTCCCTTGGTGGCCTCATCCCTTGGTGGCCTCGTCGCTTGGTGGCCTCGTCGCTTGGTGGCCTCGTCGCTTGGTGGCCTCGTCCCTTGGTGGCCTCGTCGCTTGGTGGCCTCGTCGCTTGGTGGCCTCGTCGCTTGGTGGCCTCAACACCTGGTAGCCTCGTCACCTGGTGGCCTCGTCACCTGGTGGCCTCGTCGCTTGGTGGCCTCGTCCCTTGGTGGCCTCGTCCCTTGGTGGCCTCGTCGCTTGGTGGCCTCGACACCTGGTAGCCTCATCCCTTGGTGGCCTCGTCCCTTGGTGGCCTCGTCCCTTGGTGGCCTCGTCTCTTGGTGGCCTCGTCTCTTGGTGGCCTCATCCCTTGGTGGCCTCATCACTTGCAATGACAGTCCCGCAGAAAAAATGAAATAAGACTTTATTTTCATCCGATCACCATCCACTGACTTCTGGCAGTTTCACAAGTGTGTTAAGTATAGTCCCGATTTTGTAAAGAAGAATGTGTACCATTATAATAATTGTGACAAGTTATCCAAGTAATAAAAATTGTGAACATTTGCCAATCACAGGGCGGCAGAAGCACTCGAAAGCGGGTGCTGTTATGGCATTCATATGTGCAACAGTGAGATGTACTTGTTGAGCGCTCGACTCCAAGTGCAAATGATATTGTAGCTGCATGCCCCAGGTCTCAGTCCTGTAACAGTAGAGCAATAGCTCCCTCTAATGGTGGGAAATGGGCATGCAAGTCAATACTTACTCGGACTCCACAAGCAGTAAGTAATCTGTAGTGTTAACAGATCTTCCGAATCCCCTTACTTTACTCTGTACGGCAGTGGTTCCCAAACTTTTCACTCCTGAGGACCCCCATTGAGTCATCACTGGAAGCCGGGGACCCCCAAGCAATTTGTATGAATTAAATTTCAAACATTAAAACAGTAATTCGAAAACAATAAACACACGTGTGCACACAAAATACTCAAATTACTAAGGAGTTTAGTATTTTATATTGAAAGAATTTGCAAAAAAAGGGGTAGGTTAGTGCTGCATCTCTGTGACTAACTTTTAAATGGTTGGTTTTATTTCGTAGTACAAGGCTCCTGCCAGGGCCAGACTGGAAAACCAAAGCAGCCCTGGTAAATGTTTTCAGACCTGTCCCTATACAGTGCACACCAAGTGCAGTGAGTGAGCATGACCACTACATAGGGGGCTTTGGGAGGCCCTCCCCCCAAGAAAATTTAGGAAACAATGGTGCATTATACAACACATTTATCATTATATATTGAATTGTATTAGCTTTTAAAGAATAGTAAATGATGACCTTACCATGCACCAGGATACGACAATCTTTGTTGGGGTTCTTCAATGATTCCCTTATTATCACCCTCCAACAGTGCCTCTCATCTCTCCATAGCCCCTCTGTCACATGTATTTCATTTGTTTTATAGCATCTCTCATACCATTGTAGGATGTCAGAGCACTTTACATCACACACACATAGGGGCAGATTTACAAGCCCCTTGCGCCACGGGTGCGTCACAAAAGTGACACACCGGTGGTGCATTTAGTGCCCCATATTTCCAAGGCAGGAAAAACCACTGTGCGTGAATTTTCCTGGTCTTGTAAATATGGCCCATTTGCACACAGCACTTTGCATGAAAGGGGCGTTCCAACTTGTACCATGCAGTTTGCAAGCAGCTCTTTGATGACAGTTAATAGGTCACTGTGCTAGATTACTATTGTCACTTATGAACTGCACAGTAACAAAAGAATCTGTGACAAAAGCAGTAACCCACTAACCTATGCACATAAAATACTGTTTATTAAAATGCATGGTACACGTTCTTTGCAGTAGGCATATTAACCCTCTGTGCTACATTAGATAAGTCAAAGCTGCCACTGGACAAAACTCTCATCTCTCTCCAGCAGGTACATTAATCACTGACGTTATCTTGACACTTTTATTGTTGCTGGAAAACTGCTAATTCTACAAGGAACTTTGTTGTGCTTTTAAAATTGCTGCTTGAGGACCCCCTGGAATGTGTCACGGACCCCTGGGGGTCCGCGGACCACAGTTTGGGAAACACTGCTGTACGGTATTGGCGACCCATCTTTTTTCACGGTACTAACCAACAAATTAGTTGTAAAGAGATTGTAAATATTTGCACAGTCTGAGGAGCGGAACGAAGCATCTCTGGGACCAGCGCCTCGAGCTTCCTCGGTAACCTGCTTCAGGAGCGCTTTTTAGCCACTGCGGCCGTGCTAGCTCACACCCCCTCCTTCTCTTAAGAGCATTAATACTGACAAACGTAACCGAGCACTGGTGCAAATGTAAGTATGCACTGAGGATTAAGGAGTGATGGTGAAAATCTCAGCATGCACTAATGATGAACTCGATTACTAAGAGGTTTGTGCAAATCTGCACCCATGTGAGGAGTGATGGGCAGTGGAGCCCAGCAGCGAACTGGTGTTGGTAGTGGTGGTTGAACCTAGTATCGGTAGTGGTGCTAATCTGAACACGCATTCAAGATGGTCGCGTGGTGGTGCACCGCAGAAAATGTCCAAGGATGACTGGGTTAGAGGCCAGATCTAAACAGTGACTAAGGTGTACGGAATCCAGGGCCAAATCTGAAGATGCAGCTCGGCTGAAAAGTGATGCAAATAAAAGCACACACAAAGGTGGTATTTCATGGCACATCGTGGGTATTTCTGCCAGTAAGGTCCCACTGCAACATCCTGCTTGGAATGACATAATGGTGGTAACGCTCGCAGTAAAGTAGGCGTTCTTATGACAGAGGTGTGTATGTATATATATATATATATATATATACACTCACACACCAAAAGTTACAGGGACGCTATAGTTAGGTTCACATTTGAGACACACAAAACAATAGAAATTCAGCAGTTATAGTTACTCGAGCTAACTATAACTTACGCCCATCACAATGCACTGCTTATTACCTCACATATTGCATCACTCATGACATTGTCAGTGACATCACTGATGACATCTCAAATTGCATCATCCAGTGAGTGTTTCTTAAAAGTTTCTGACACTGAAAGATGTATACTGAGCTATGGCACAAGTTAAATTACTATTCTTTCTGTACTGCTGTGGAGCACACAGGGGGTCGCGCTGAGTGCCACGGTTGATCCGCGGAACCTCACATGTTACAAAAACATTTTTGGATGATTTCTTACCCGTGAGATGGACCCCTCCATCAGTCCCATGGGATCAGGGTACCTCTACCCTGACCACTTCTATTACTTTAAAATGTTATTCCCCCCCCGGGAACCAAGTCCTGATGCACAAAATGGTGGCCGCAGATGTCTTCTCAGGTTGCAGCCAGCCAGTCATGGCATTGCTGCTGGCGCATGGCTGAGCCGCAGTGGATCCCCTTCTCTAAATAATCATGAATCTTTTTACTTTTATAACTCCAAAACTACTGAACAGATTTACACCAAATTACAAAACGCACTCTTTCTGGACTAAGATCTAGCTTTCTGCCAAATTTGGTGTAATTCCATTCAGCAGTTCGGGCAGTAGTCTTGTCTAAAATCCATTCCTGCGGTTGGGAGCAGACACCGTAGATGCTCTGGAGTGATGGACCTTTTGATGAATGTGTGACTACAAAGGACATCACCCCCCTCATTGACCAGGAAGCCAGTATCCCCTATAGTCTAGGGTTAATATACTTACATATATCCAGACTCACGTAGGATTCACCTGGGCTATTGGTAAATTACATACAATAAAAACAATTGTGAATTTGGCAACTATAGCCTCTGATGTTAGTTAAGGGTTCCAAAAGCCCTGAAGAATGCCCCAGACCTGTTAGGCTAGAATTGGTGGGCAGAAACATGTTGGATGATAAGGGACAGGTCTGAGTCATTGCCCTCTGTGTACCCTCTCGTCCTTGATTTTAGACAGGGGTCCTCACCAATAAAGGTTAAACACAGAGGAACCCCAAAGTATTTTTAGTTTGTCTGGATCCTGTGCTGTCCAGTACTTTTTATCTAAGAACTGCCTCGTACCTTTAAGTCTTCAAGAAGTTTGAGTCCGCCCTGGTTGCACGGTCCTACCACGGTGGGGAGAGGCTGCAGATGATGAAGCATGACACTAATACGTGTGTGAGGTTTCCTCTTCCATAAAGGATGGCTTTCCTCCTAAGCTCAGCAGAAGTCCTGTGACGTCCATTCTCTGGACCTGTGATCGTTTCTCTAAGATTAGTAAACAGTCTACCTTCTCTTTCTCATTTCTTACCCTATGAGCTGCTGTAATCTTTTTGTGATTACATTGGTACCTCGGGGGGCGTACTTGGCCTACCCTGCACCTCTCTGATTATATGTTAAAGGTTGTGTCTAAAATCCCCATGGGAAATTGCATGGGGAAAACACGTTTTGGGGCCCCCTTTTTCTCATCTCCCGCTTGACGATCACCCCAAAACTTTCCAGACAGCAGCTGAAGTGACTGGCAAACTGGTTTTGAAACTTTAGTGATGATATGTCAAACGGCGCCAAACGTATTAGCAAAACAAAAAACCGCCCTTCCTATTGAAACTAGGTCCTAATTATAACTATGTTCTGGTGATATATATATATATATAGCCACAGTCCATAAGTGGTGTCATGTCCATGGGGATATGTCTCACTTTAATCAACATGTGCGTAGCAACCGATCTGCTGAGTCAGGTGAAAGCAAGGGTTTGTGTCTTCTCACCGGTGTCCTCGCTTGAAAATCCTACTGATATACCCATGTTTAATTGCTCCTGCCTGTTGTTTCCTTGCAGTTCTTTTACCAGAGTTATTCATTTGCCAAGTTCATCAGATATATGCTTCTGGTAAGAGCAGTTTTTAAGGGTTTACTTTCAGATAAGAAACTCAGGGGCTTAGATTAGGTATTGCAGTGCCCTCCTCTGTGTCAGTCTCTGCAATAAAGGTTTGCCCCGGACCCAAATGAGGCAGCCAGCACGGCCTGCAAGTCTAGTCCATGTCCTCTCTGGACACCGTCACAAGTGGCACCATACATGTTTCGGCTTTGTTGGGCTTCATGAGTGGGCTGCAGCTTGAGTCCCTGCCATGAAGAAAGCACTTTCAGCGATGGGATTTAGTGTCTCCAGTAATTTTTTTTATTTTATTCTTTATTGTGCAGTAAAATATAGAATCCCTATTAGCTTTCTTTAAATATAAATTCAGCATCATGCAAATCTTGTGCAATAACGAGCTATTCAGGATGGATTCAGGCAACGGTCTTCTTTTAAAAAATGAGGCCTGTGCCTTCCCAAACATTTGATCACTCTTAGTCTTCAGCGTTGTTGGACACAGTCGATTGGTGCTTTGACACCGGTGGCTGCAGGACCTTGCATTACCTCTGTGAATTCTTTGTGGGGCTTGTGATTTTGTAGGAAGCCAGCGTAGTCGATGCACTGAGCGCAGGGGCTCCTCGGAGCCCGCCTGGCAAGTGACCACTTCCTTCCAGTCCAGCCTCACTCACCTGTAAGGCGAGAAATTAAGCGAACCGTCAGTGGCTCCTTGCCACATTTTGTTGGGGATGTGGGGTTATTCTGCATCAGGCTGCTGCTGAGCCTTTAATACTGTGTTTTCTTATGCCTGAAAAGTGAGTAATAAAGGCATCGTGTCTGCAGAGTTTTGGTCGAAGTCACACAGAGTCAGTTTCAGAGCAGTTTCCTTTCTGCCCAACAAGTTTGAGGGGGCTGTTGATTGATTCTGGATTTTAGTGTGTGGGATCCCACAGTTCTTAATTTTAGCCGCTGGTTTCCGGTGCTCGGCAGCAGCACTTAATTGTCAACACTGGCACTTATGACAGCTGCCACATGGTGCAGCTGTTTGTGTAATTTGAACCTAAGCAGAACTGTCAATTACTATTTAAATATGTTTTTAAAACAACTAATGCCTGCTACCAAGCCATTCTTATAGCTTTGGGGTCCTTGAACACTCTGAATTGTCAAACTTGTAGCAGTTGGTAGTTGTGTTGGCACTGCCATTGGCAGCAGGGTCGGATTGGGAAGGCGGGCAGCCGGGAATTGGGCGAAGGGCCGGTGCCTCAGGGTCACCAGGGGGGCGTTTCTTTGCACCTCTGTAACCCGGCCCAGAAATTTAAGGGCAGATTTACAAGAAAGTGACGCATCTGTAGAGATGCATCACTTTCCCTGCGCCACCCTGAGAAACCCTTGCCCCACCATGGATGCGCCGTATTTACAATACGGCGCACCATGGCGCAAGGATTGACAGATGCGTCAGAAATTCTGACGCATCTGTTGGGGCAAAAGTCACGCATTGCTGGAGTCGTGTCGCAAGCACGACGCAACTCCAGCAATGCATTTTGAGGCCTATTCCCACTACACTGCGTCACTCTTTACGCCTGCTTCAAGCAGACGTAAGGTTTTGACGCAGTGGTGTCCTAGAAGTGACGCTATTTCACTGCGTCACTTCTACAAGGCTTTCCTGCGTGGGAACGCCCACCCTGCATACATTATACCTGACACAGGTATAATGTGACGCAGCGCTTTACAATGTGACGCATCTCCCTAGATGTAATGTGGCGCCAGTATCACAGGGCACTCCCCTGCGATGCTGTAAACTGAGGCTGGGGTTCAGGTGTTGCTTTGGCCCTTGGGGCATTCTCACCTCGCCCCCCCTCTCGCCCCCGCCTCGTGTGGCCTGCCCGGCCCAGAAGCAAACCCCGCTGGGCCATAGCGTTTAGACCATGATGGGTGTAGGGAGGGTGGTAGTATGCAGGGGCCTCGCTGGGGGGCCAGGTGATTTTGCACCATTGGGCCATTCTCCGATAAGTCCCCCTCGAGCAGCACGGGCAGTGTGCTCTGCTTGACCCCTTCCCTCGAAGGTCATCGCCCTGGGGCTAGTCAGCAGGGGTGGGGGCGAGTAAGAGAAGTGGCCTCTCTAGGGGCCAGGTGTTGTCACCTCAGCCCTAGTGTCTTTTAGGCCTTGTTGGGGAGGGGGGTTGCATAAAATTGGATGTGGCATCGTGGTTCGAGTTGCCGACGTTGGAACCAGGTTCGAGTCCCAGCGTCAGCTCAACAACCTTTGATTCTGAGCAAATCACTTAATCTCCATACCTAAAATAGGAATGAATTGTGTAAGGTGAGTGGTTCCTGTACATTGCTCCAATGCCTTAGGGCCGAGTTCACACTATATGAAACTACAAAAAATGAATTTACAAAAAATAAATGGCCAGATTACAAGAGACTAACAGAAGGATGATCTGCGAATGTGGGCCACTTTTTTTGGGAGTGCCTGGGCTTAATTGTGATCTCAATCCGACCATGGCTGGCAGTGACAATGGGCGGTGCAAGCTGTGGTGGTCTCCTGAGAAGGGCCCTGGCACTTATCTTTTTACAAATTAAGCACTGGATCCGCAGTACAGCTGGCTGCCCCATCTAGATAATGTACTCTGATTATCAGAACATGTGAAGGGAGCACCTGATGGTAGCGTGCGAGTGAGATGGAGAAGTCCCTCAAACAGGTAAAGAACTGTTTCTCTGTCCCTGATCAAGGCTTTGCTGGCCATAGGGGGGTCCTAGGAAAACCCCGTGTGGGCTGAGGACGGTGGTGCTATCAGGGTGTAGATGGAACAGAGGGAACCCCGTCCCTGAGAGCTCCCCTAAAGGAAGGACCCACAGTTTGCTTAATGTGCTGACTCCGCAAAATCGTACCCTAGGGTACCATTCCAGGCCCATAGGTAATCTCTTAGTGCAAACTGAAGGATTCTCAGGAGCTCTGTGTTGGTTGTAAGTAGTGCCTTGTCTCTGACTTGCATTGCATTTAAAAAGTGCTTCTTTAACCTCAGCGGCCGTAAATATGAGACTCTCCCCACTTTCTAGAGTATGGAATAGTTCGCCTACCCATCACCTCCTCCGTTGTCATGCTCAGCGCCCTGTCTCTTTCTAGCTAGTTTTGTACAGTGACATTTTGAATATCTTGTCAGATCTGGAATCCTAGCTAGGGTTATGTGTCAAGTTGCAGCACCTCCCGCCGCTGTCTGACGTTTCATTTTTATTTAAATCTTTAAAAAGCCTTTTTACGTTTATATTGATTATTTATCTATGCGGATCTCTTTGCAGAGTCAAATCCTAAAACAATAAAACTAGTCTCAATGACGTAATACAGCCCAGCCCTGGAAACAGCCCTCGGTGCCAGGGGCGGCAGGAATGCTGCACCTCAAGCTGCTGCCTGGAAGGTCGTCTGGTTTAATGGTCAGATAACCATCCTGACCTCTGGGACTCGGGTCAGCCGAGGGGCAAGGTCCTGTCTCTGGAACGAGGGTGGGCCGTTGTTTCTCTGGAGATAAGGAGGTTGAGTCATGGCAGACTGTAGTAAATCATGCTGGAGGCAGGCCTGCCGAGGATCACCTGTGAGTCAGCGGTGTGCTCATAGGACACTACGCCCACCACTGATGTCCTCTTGCAGGAAGCTCCCTCGTAAAACTATCATTTAATTAATAAGAGAAGCCCTCACCTGTTTCATAACCCCTCTTTCAGCTCTCTTGTGCAGTGGGCGGGATATATATTTAGTGTAAAAGAACTGTGCATTATGGCGCCCTAACGCCATGGAGGGTTTGTGGTGACCTGGCCTTAAGGCGCAAGGCTTGTTGAAGGTAGTAGGTCGAATACTGTACTGGACGAGTTGTTTATGGTAAAGTAATAGAAAGTTTGGTCGTGCAAATGAGTCACTGCGGTTCTATTGAAGATTTCTGTTTCAGAAGAAAAGGTATCGAGCGAGAGATTTTGTAGCCACTGTTTGCAGTGTTAAGCCAACAGCGGCAAGCCGCTTGCACGGTATGTTTAAATATTGCTCAACCTTTAAGTGGAGACTGTAGATTGAAGGAAGGCCAAGAATTAAGCTGGATTTGGTGTTTTTTATAATTCTGAGGAATTGTTGTGCATTGAGATCAATTGCAATGCAATCAGCGAGGAAACAATTCTCTTACTGACCGAAATGCATCATTTGTTGGAACAATGTAATTGCATAACATTATTGAATATAATTTGTGATGATAGCGCCAACCCTTGGGTTGTGGGTTTCAAAGCAACTTCTGTTAGTGCGGTACATGCACCGTCGTCACGCAATGTCATGATGACTGTGTCCAATATTGCCAAATTACCAGTACGTTTGTTGTCATGACGGCCTTGGCCAATACTGGGTTGTGGGTTTCGAGACCACTTCTGCTGGCGCGGTAGATGCACCGTCGTCACACAGTGTCATGAGGACCTTGACCAATACTGGGTTGTGGGTTTCAAGACCACTTCTGCTGGCACGGTAGATGCACGTCGTCACGCAATGTCACGAGGAACTTGGCCAATATTACCAAATTACCAGTACGTTTGTTGTCATGACGGCCTTGGCCAATACTGGGTTGTGGGTTTCGAGACCACTTCTGCTGGCGCGGTAGATGCACGTCGTCACGCAATGTCACGAGGAACTTGGCCAATACTGGGTTGTGGGTTTCGAGACCACTTCTGCTGGCTTGGTGCCAATAGCCAGAGATGCCCCATAGTCCCTCGTTGTCATGATGACCTTGACCAATACAGTGGCGGTTGGTGACCCACAAAAATGGTAGGTCAACATAAATAGAACTAAAAAACATACATACAAATAAAGACACATTTAAATATGGGAAAAAAAGTTTCACTTACCTGAGCCTGCAGCATGTCCTCAGTGTTCTCCAGAGCCCGGCTCCAGACTCCTCTGGGCGCGAGGACCCACACAGCTCCCACAGGTCTTTGTCCAGTCCAGACACTGCTCTCATGCTGCATGAGAGAAGTGTCTGTATTGGCTGGAGCAGGCTGCCTCAACACTCCGAAGAGCACTGAAGGCCTGTGCCTGCTCTCCAATCCAGCTGTCTGAGACAGCTGGGTTGGAGAGGTTGATTGTGCTTGTCGGTTTGGCCGTAGCAAGGTATCCGGCCAAACCGACATGTGCAATTCACACTAAAAGGGCCACTCATCACTGCTGCCAATCATTGCCCTGCCCTGCCCTCTCCGTTCGGCAGAAAGTCGGAAAAATGGAATGGTAATAAAATCCTTTTATGATGATTTTATTTTTTCCAGCTTTCTGCGCAGCAGTGTGGGGGGCGGGGGTAACGCTCTTCCGCTCCCACGGAGGAGCCGCCACTGGACCAGTATTACCAGTGGCCTATCTGATGGCCATTTCTCCTTGCTGGTGCTTGGTAATCGTTGAATATTTATGTCCTGGACATCAGACCCCAGTTGAGCGGCTGGATTCCCTCCGGCAGCGGTTCATCAGGCTTGAATCCAGCCAGACTGTCTTTGCTGCCCATTGACCCTGGGCCTGGTTTAGAGGTATGTTCTGTGGCACTTGAAATTGGGGGATAGGACATGCATCACATTTGTGGCACAGTGCCCATCCGCCAAACTCCAAACCAGGCCCTTTGTCTTCATAACAATAAACGGGCATAAAAGGAACATCTGGTGCAGGCAGGACTCGCAGGGTCGGACTGGGACAGAAAATGGCCCGGCACCAGAATAAAAGGGGCCCCATTAGTAAATGAGGAAGCTAAAAAAAGTGGCCCATGTTTGAAAATTGGTGCAGTTTTGAACATGTAAACTGCGCTGAATAAGTTTTTTACAAAGTATGAAAGACTGCATGGATTTGAGCTTGCTGCAAGGAATGTTTGTTTTAATATCAGAGAAATCACCAGTAAAACCGGCCCAGCAGACAACAAAACAGGTCCACAAACAGCCAAAAAACGGCCCACGCACTGACCTGCGCAATGAGCCCACCGGGCACTGCTCGATGCAGGATTAGTGCAGGATTCCTCATTTGTTGCTCAGGAATCACATTGTGATCTTCACCTACAAAAACAGTAAGGGAGGGTGTATAAAAGTGTGTAGTCCGAAATTGGGATTCAAGTAGTTTTTAAAACTTTGCCCTTAGTTTCCTCTCGGTGCCCCTAGTGCCTTTGTAAAGTCTGACTAGTGGGAGACTTCTCTTCAAACAATGTCTAGTTACAAGGCAATAGGAAGCGGACAGGTACCATTGCACAGCATTGCACAACACCGGAAGTGCTACGAGATAGTCTTTCTTGTAATATTAAGTCTTCAAATGTATTAATTCCTGTCTATATTCTCCTATAAACATGCCATGCAAATGGTGCAGCGTGTGTCTGACAGCACCGCATGTTACATATTAGGAGCATGAAACTTAAATAAAAGCCACATCTATAGGAATTGTTGTTTTTTATTTGTAAAATAAAACATTAAGTAAGCAACGGATCCAAGTGTGAAGCATGTGGACACTCCAAGAGTGTGCTTGCCCTACATCTGCCACCACTCACACTGAAAAATGCAAAAGATTTGGGAAAATAGAGTACGTTCCCAACAGACCAGAGCCTTTGAGAAGGCCAGTAGAACAGACTCTTCCCAAGCCCTACCCAAAGACCATGCTTCATTAAAGGTGCTGTAGAGAGCTGCCTTAAGGCATCACAAGAGGAGACCAAAAAGTGCCAGATTACAGCAAATGGCCTAAAAAATGTAATTGTTAGAGGAAGTGGAGGGAGAGAATGGCAAAATGTCATCTTGGCTACGGCTCCCTATATCCTTGCAGAAGACCTGGAACTTGTAGCTGTGTGGAGGCAAAGCCTGTCTGTTGGGAATTTGGCCGATATTGCTCTTGCTTCCCCTTTCTCTCATATTTGGAATAAAGTACCACCTGCCATACACAATAAGATTTACAGGTCACTGAGAAGTTCTGTGATCATATAAAGTAACGAGGCAGAAGGCAGAGGTCCTTTACTAGTTCATGGATTTTCTAGGTGACTAGCATTATCCTTTTAGTGTAGGAGAGAAGGTACTTTATTCCTTATAATACATAGTCACAGGTGGAATGTCGAAGTTTGGCAAGGTAGAAATTGTTGAGCTGATTATTGCTAGGGATACCCCAATTGGTGCCACATACAGAGCTTTCAATAAGATGATGCAAGACGATCTGGCCAAACATGCGAAGGGTTGGGAAGACAAGATAGGTGCACAAATTGATGACCTGGCTATGTCCTTAGAAGGTGCCCAAATGTATTTAATCTCGGCTAATTTACAGGCTCAACATTTTAAAACCTGTTTTACTTTGTATATAACCCCGGGGGAAATTGTTAAATGGGGAGGGACATCTGGAACAAGGTGCCCAAAATGTAGGGAATATGGAGCAGATATTGTGCACGTTAGCCAGCTGCCCGGAGCTAGAGGGCCTTAAATCTGGAATTATTGACTTTTTAACAAATAAATTAGGGGTGCAGACAGCGCTATCTCCTCAGTTAAGGCTTCTAGGGGTCCATGATGACATAGTCCCAGGTAATGCCCAACCATTCATGTTTGTCGCTATTGCTGTATTTAGGTTATGTTTGACAACAGCCGGGCTGAATCCTTCCCCTCCGGTTTTCCATCAATGGCTTGCACGGGTACTATCGATTTATCATTTGGAAAAAGCAATTTATGTTCAGAAAGGCAAGAAGGCTAGAAGACAAATGCTTAAAATTTGGGCCTCCATAAGTGACTGGAACTTTGTAGGCTCCTCCGGGGAATAACTGGGGGAATCACCTTCATACCAACTTCGATCAATTTTGGGGGAAGGAGGGGGCGGGGGATTCAAGGAATGAATTTGTATAGTGATGGTTTCTATATGCCTATTTTTTATGTCTTGATTTTTTTTTTCCTCGTACTGATGAATTTGATGTACTTGTTAGATTTATGTATTGCCAATTGATTCGTTTATTGGCTGTAATTTATGGGAATTGTCTGCTTGTGGCGGGAGGGGTTACTATCTGGATAATTAAATAAAGATAAAAATATATTAAAAAAAAAATAATAATAATACATAGTCACACTCTCACCTTTCCCGCAAACCACTGAAATCCTTGATGTGTTGGTCTTTCATTAGTGAGAGACTTGCAGACATGATGAATAAAAGTAGAACCTGTACTGCAGCATAAACTCATCAAAGAGCAGTTGGTTGTTGCAATAAAACACTAGAATCGGTTTACTATGTCACATATTTTTTAAAAATGCTAAAGCTCAGAATGTGTACAAACATGCAGAGAGTCTATCTTTCCTATAATTCCCTAATGCGGTACAAAAAACAAACATATTGCCACAAATAAATCACTCCTGCTGATCACAGTGCATCTAGAAAAAACAGAACAGAAGAAGGAAAAGCCAGGTTTTGTTTTCTCTGTTTAAACTACAGCTTTAATTATGCTCCTTGACCTGCCTTTCCCTTGGCTCCTGGCAGGAGACATTGTGGTGTTGGAACTCAACTGTAATAAGTTATTAAACACCTTTGTTTTGAGACAGTGGTGACAGTTGAATCAGTGACCAGGTCTGCTGGCTAGAAATGGACAGATAAAAAGATCATCCATACAGTTGTTAAAGATTGACCTTTGTGGATAAAAATGTTTTGCTTCTAATAAATATAACAGAGTTCACAGCCTTTCTCCCATGAAACGTAGATAGAAGATCAATTTTTAATACTGTGTGTTTCCTTTCTAGCAATCAGAGAAGATGGAATGCCGGGGGGTCGGAACAAGAGCATCGGGCCTGTCCAGGTAGGTGTACATTATATTATTTCACTCGCGACAGCACATTACTTGCTGGGGCTAAATTTCCCCTTCAAAGCGAACAATGTGAAATACGATTAAAACTAAAAAAAATCTTTATTTACAAGGGAGACCTTAAGAACCGTGATTCTGGTAATAGCGCCAATATACTAAAATGTACTAAGGTGACGTACTTTACCTATTGCAGTTTACAAGATGGCTGCTCACCTTCAGTGTTTACAAGATGGCTGCTCACCTTCAGTGTTTACAAGATGGCTGCTCACCTTCAGTGTTTACAAGATGGCTGCTCACCTTCAGTGTTTACAAGATGGCTGCTTACCTTCAGTGCCGCTTAGCAGAGTGCTTTGTGCCAGGGAGGAGTAACTGATCTTGCCTCATGTTTGTTGACCAGTTCATACACATTACAAAGTAAAATGCACAGAATAACATGTGCTTTTGTACCAGGCCAAACAATAGAGTAAACTATTCTCACACGGTTTTCATTGTTTATACTTTAAATAACAAAACATTTTGCTCCACTTTTCAAATGCGAAAGGTGAGGCTGAGGCAAAATCAATTTGTAAAGCAGCAAACATAGTGGCAAATTGCTTTGCTTCCTTTGTCCCCCTCCCTTGCTCAGGTCTTTGTTATGTTATTAACATTTGTTACAGAGCATTTCTACCATCTGTGTCATTTCATACTCTTCTGGAACCGAGGCACCCTTCGCATGGTTCTGCGATTTCGAGTTGGCGTTTGCGTTTGGTCAGTGAAGCATCACACGGGCTTGGGTCAATCTGTTCACTCCATTGCTTATTACCTAGTCTGCACACATGGCACGCAATGAATTTGTAGGCTTCCTGCCACATTCTAGCTGTACACCAAGTAGTGTGTTTTATTTTCTTTAAGCCTGGATTTTATTCAATATCCCTGTCCATGGTCGCCGGACGTGCTTGTTCTTTGCTCGACGTGCACAGCTCGAGCGCTGGAAGTCTGTGTCCACTAAATCAGTGAATACTGAAATACAGAAAACCCTCTGCCTAATAAGGCATCAGAATGTTGTTAGGTTGCTCTTGTTTTCAGATAGCCCTTTTCAGAGGCTCTGAATTAGCCTGTGCTGAAGGTGACTCTCTGACTAATCCACCAGGTGAGATTTGAACTAGGATCTCCTGAGGCCACAACCAAAAACTCCGCCACCAGGCAAAAACTTAAACTGTGTCGGCGGAAGGCTACAGTGGGGGAGACTTCGGATCTAGGAGAGGTTGGGGCTTGCCCTCAGTGGAATAAAATACATTTACAACTAGTTTATGAACGGCAAACTGAGAAATTGATTACCAAGAAAGTGCAAAAGCTACACTCGGCTTGAAGTGGTGTGCTCCTTTTTATAGCAATGAAAAAACCTATATATTTTCCAATACCCATCCTAGAAAACTGGCTATAATGAAGGTGGTGTCAGGGCTTGAAGATACTCTAACAAGGCACAGTGGCTCGCTTTTTGATAAGATAAATTCAAAACGTAATAAAGAAATTATACCACATCAGGACGAGTTGCACTGGAGCAGAAACAGTGCAAAACCATTGCTCACTGTGTGTGCAAATTAGGTGTGTCAAGCACACATCTCCCCCTGCTTTGAGGGCCTTACACTAGTTACCAGAGGCAAGAATACCCTCCTTGAATCTGCTTTGTATCACACACAAAGCAATACATGGCAAAGGACCACTTATCATCAGGAAGAAAATCAACAAATACATACAACGAAGGAACCTAGGCTCAAGAATGGCCCCGCCTCCTAACTCTTACATATAAGAAAAAAACATGAGCCAAACATCTTTCTCTATTCAAGCAGCCAAACTATGGAATTCACTACCCACTAACGTAAGATCCACAGACAACCATCTCCACTTCAAAAGATTAGTTTAAACACTGGCTCTTCCCCACATGACGACTATACTCACAACTCAAGATTGTGGCACTAGAGTATATTCAGACTTGACAAACTGTACTCCTATACTATTCCTCCTGTTACAAGTAGTTACATTTATATAACAGAAAAACCTTTATATTACACCACAAGCTACATGTGCAAATTAGACCCTGTCAAAAGTGCTGCCCCTATGCACATATAGGTGCATATATATATATGGAGGGTTACACCTGTAACTAATAACCACAATATGTGGCATATATATATTTATGTATGTATAAGTTAATTACAGTTATTTTAAACCATAAAAACGTACCACAAAATAAATGTGGACAGCAAACTATGTACATATTGCTGCTACAATGTACATATGGGTATTTATAGAGAGGGGTTTTATTTATATATATATATATATATATATGTATATTATCTACTGGCGGTCGCCAGTAGATAGTTAGGACCTATTTTCCATAGGAAATCCGCGACATTCTATTTGAAATAACTCTCTTGCCGGTTGACGTATCTTCGCGAAAGTTTCAAACTTTGTGAAGCGCTCCGGTCCGCTCCTACCCTGAAAGTCTTGGGGTGAGTCGTTAAGCGGTGGCCGAGAAAAAAGGGGGGTCCCAAAACGCGTTTTCCCTATTCATTTTTCCATAGGAAACTTTAGACACGGCTACAGCCCGAACTGCTGAACGGAATTACACCAAATTTGGCAAAGAGGTAGTTCTTGGTTCAGAAAGAACCCTTTTTGTTAAATGGTGTAAATCCGTTCAGTAGTTGCTGAGAAAATCAAAAGTAAAAGTACATATATATCTATGGGCACGGAGGATCCGCGCACCCTCCCGATCACGAGCTGTCTGCTAATTGGCTGTCAACACTCCAAACCAGGAAGTGTTGGCAGTCATCTTGTTCCTCGGTAGAACCGAGGAACAAGAAAGCAGTAAAAAAAGTGTGCAAAACGCACAAAGGGGGCAGGGTAGAAACACCCTGACCCCTAGGTCTGCCCAGGGGTCCCACAAGGACCCCCTGGGCAAAAAAGCATTTAAAAAAAAAAAAAAATCGTCAGGATGCACTCAGGGAGCGCGAATCCTGCCGAAAAAAAAAAAAAAAAATCAAAGCGCGGTCTCCCGCGCTTCGATGTAAATTTGCCCACCCGGCTGGGCCAAGTCCCGGGGGCATGCTGGGGGGGGTTTATTTATGTATGGGGGGCCTCTAAGGGCCCTCAAGCCCCGGGGACCACCACCCCGGGGCTTTATCATAAATGGTGCGGGAGGGCTCTGAGCCCTCCCGCAGCCCCGGGGACCGCCACCTCCCCGGGGCTTTTTAAAAAAAAAAAAATATGTGTGGGGGGGCTCCAGCCCCCCCACACGCCCCGGGGACCACCACCTCCCCGGGGCACTAAGAAAATTGAAAATGGGGGTCCGTTTTGGACCCCCATCCCCGGGGGATGGGGACCACCACCTCCCCGGGGCTTTCAAAATGCAGGGAGGGGGGCCGCACGGCCCCCCTCCTGGAGCCCTTGATGGCCCTGGGGACCGCCACCCCCCAGGGCCGGCTCCTGCAGTGTCCCGGGGTGCCTACCCCCGGAACACTGCTGTTTGCTATGACAGGACGGGAGCCTCGCGGCTCCCGTCCTGTCATAGCTAAACTTGGTTTGCATTTTGAAAGAGAGAGCAGGAAACCTGCTCTCTCTTTCAAAATGCAAACCAATTGCTTTTCCACACGGGGAGCAGCATGTTAGCTGTTCCCCATGTGGAAAAGCAATGCCGGCTCGCGCAGGAGGCGGGGAGCCGGCTGGGACTGTGGGGGACTGGGGACCCCCCACAGTCCCCAACCAGAGGCCAGGCCCCGGGGATGGGGTCCCCGGGGCCATAAGTAGCCCGGGAGGGGGCCACGCAGCCCCCCTCCCCAAATAAAAGAAATAAATAAAATAAAAAAAATAAGGGCAAGGCCGGCCCCGGGGGATGGGGTCCCCGGGGCCTTAAATGGCCTGAGGAGGGGGCCACGCAGCCCCCTCCATATTTTTCATTTAAAAAAGAGGGCATGCCCCGGGGGATGGGGTCCCCGGGGCCAATAGAGGCCCAGGGAAGGGGGCCACGCGGCCCCCTTCCCGTTTTTTTTTTTTTTTTTAAAGTAAAACAAACAAAAAATGCTCAGGCCCCGGGGGATGGGGTCTCCGGGGCCAAAAGTGGCCGAGGGAAGGGGGGCCACGCAGCCCCCCTCCCATAAAAAAAACAAAAACAAAACGGCATCGTGCCGGAGGCCCCGCCCCTCCCTGCAGTATTCTGCAACGCGCCCTGGCACGTTTTAAGAAGGGAAGTAATTCCCCTTGAATACTGGGGTCCCTGGGGCCAACTAGCCCACCAGGAACCTCCAGTATGCGCCAGGGGGCTGCCTTGCAGAGAGGTGTACAGAGGCCACGCCCCTTTTACACCTCTCTGCAACGCAGCTCTGTGGCGCTTAATGGAGGTAGCTGGTGGGCTAGTTGCACCCCAGGGACCCTCAGTATTCAAGGGGAGTTAATCCCCCGACTTAAAACGCGCCACGGGCGCGTTTGCACAGTGGTGAAGGGAGGGGCGGGCCTGAGGTGACATGTGTGCAAACAGGCGCCGTGGCGCGTTTTAAGATGGAGAATTAAATCCCCTTCAATCCTGAGGGTCCCGGGGCCAACGAGCCCAACAGGTACATCCAGAAAGCGCCACAGAGCTGCGTTGCAGAGAGGTGTAAAAGGGTGTGGCCTCTCTACACGTCTCTGCAACGCAGCCCCCTGGCGCATACTGGAGGTTCCTGGTGGGCTAGTTGGCCCCTAGGGACCCTCATGATTCAAGGGGACTTAATCCCCCAACTTAAAACGCGCCACGGGGCACGTTTGCACAGATGTCACCTCAGGCCCCGCCCCTCCCTTCACCATTGTGCAAATATTCCTCTAAAATCTGCCGAACTACGAATTCTGATTTACTCACCTGTTATCAGGAGAGACCTCAGTGCTGCATCTTTCAGCCCAGTACTAATCCTGAAAAGTAATTTTAACCGTACTTACCAGTAACTTGAATTTCCTTCCATAGGATATCATTGCCTGCTTTTTGCTGAAAAAGTTTCTAAGTGTTGATTTTTGAAACATACAAATATTCCTCTAAAATCAGCCGAAATACGAATTCCGATTTACTCACCTGTTATCAGGAGAGACCTCAGTGCTGTATCTTTCAGCCCAGTACTGGTCCTGAAAAGTAATTTTAACCGTACTTACCAGTAACTTATATTTTCTTCCATAGGAATCCATTGTCTGGTTTTCAGCAGAAAAGTTTCAAAGTGTCGATTTTCACAAACTACAAATATTCCTTAAAAATCGCCTGTATGACTTAAACGCATTCTTTCAACTGTTTACAGGAGATGCACCAGTGCTGGATCCAGGATCCAACACTGAGTAAGAAAAAGTAACGATAACAGTTTTTACCTGCTAAGTGAATTTCCTTCCATAGGATAACATTGGTGATTCTATGAGAAAAAGTTTCTAAGTGTCAACTTTTAAAATACAATAATATTCCTTAAAAATCACCACTGTAACCAAAACGCTTTTACTCAACTGTTTACAGGAGATGTGCCAGGACTGAATCTAGGATCCAGTCCTGTGGTTAGAAAAGTAATCCATAAAGTAACTAATTGCATTTAACTAGAAATTCACATTGAGCTGAATGTTGCATTGTGTTTGAAAATGTGTTGCCCATTGCAACAACTGTAACTACTGTACTTAAAAGTCTATTGCCTATGTGCAAAGTATTTAAACTAAAGTAATTCATTCTGAGAAAGTATTTTTTGTAATGTAATGTATAATGTAATTACAATGTAATTTAAAAAATAAAATATGTAAAAAAAAATGGTTTCTAAAAATGTAGTAAATCAGTATGAAAAAAATAAATATAACAATTAATACATTTACAAATTGTCATTTACAAAACCTTTGAAATTCACTTAAAAAACCGTAGGTTTCAGACATGTTATAGTTAGGAATTAGCATTTAAAAAACCTTTGAAATTCACTGAAAAAACCATAGGTTTCAGACATGTTATAGTTAGAAATTAGCATTTAAAAAACCTTTGAAATTCACTGAAAAAACCATAGGTTTCAGGCACGTTATAGTTAGAAATTAGCATTTAAAAAACCTTACAAATTCACTGAAAAAAACCATAGGTTTTAGGGACAGTTATAGTTACTTGGACATTGCACTCGTACAAAACCCATGAAATTCCCCTCTTATAGTTAGTTCAGCGAACTATAACTCGCGCCCCCGCAATGCACTGCTGATGACGTCACATATTACATCACTCATGACATGGTCAGTGACATCACTGATGACATCACTGATGACATCTCAAATGACATCACTGATTACATCATCCATGTGAGAATTTAATGCATCTTCTCACACCCTAATATAACTTTTGATACACCCACTCTAAATTACAGACTGCCATTCTAAGAAACCATACACACTCCAATACCAATAAGTACATACCCACTCACTGATTCTTAGGTCTACACACACACATCTACTCACTCACCCGTACAGTCACTCATACTTACAGTCACTCAGTACAGGACTATCATATGCACTCATACACCTATATAAACACTCACACAATGCAACTCATCCATTGAGGTACTCACACACCTAGTCAGTCATGCAAATAATTAAACACACTGCCATTTACTCACCTATACAATTATACACACACCAGCTCACTTACTCATACAAATACTAGCACATTCTTATGCTCTTATACAATCACTGATACAAGCACACACTCATCCATACAGTCACTCTCACAATCGCACACTCTCGCTTATAGCTATTTATATACTCTAACACACATATATACTGCCTTTTACATATGTAGTTACTCACACATGTACCACTGGGACATACATTCACTCACTAACACACTCTTACACACACTTACCCACCCATACAGTCTATCACAGATGCACTCTTGAAACCATCCACCCAGTGAATCACCCACTCACACATCTATGCACAGAGTTGCACACACCCCACCCACACAAACACTCAGGCACCCATACAGATACTCAGACAACCAATCAATAACTCATATAGACACTCATGTAGCTATTCACAAACCCATGAGGCCACTTACACAGCAACAGACAGACGGATACAGACATTCACACAGTTTAGTCACTAACCCATGCATTCAGTAAGATACGTTTAATCACTCACTTATAGAGTTAGTCACGCACCTAGTAAATCATCCATTCAGACACTTATACACGCACTCATTCTTCAATACGCCTTTCCCTATATATATTAAAAATATTTAAACTTTACAGAAACACACAGTCACTGGGTGATGTCATCAGTGATGTCATCAGTGATGTCATTTGAGATGTCATCAGTGATGTCATCAGTGATGTCACTGACCATGTCATGAGTGATGTAATATGTGACGTCATCGGCAGTGCATTGCGGGGGCGCGAGTTATAGTTAGCTGAACTAACTATAACAGGGGAATTTCATGGGTTTTGTACGAGTGCAATGTCCAAGTAACTATAACTGTCCCTAAAACCTATGGTTTTTTCAGTGAATATATATATATATTCACTGAAAAAACCATAGGTTTCAGACACGTTATGTCATGAGTGATGTCATTTGAGATGTCATCAGTGATGTCATCAGTGATGTTACTGACCATGTCATGAGTGATGTAATATGTGACGTCATCAGCAGTGCATTGCGGGGGCGCGAGTTATAGTTAGCTGAACTAACTATAACGGGGGAATTTCTCTGGTTTTGTACAAGTGAAATGTCCAACTAACTATAACTTTCCCTAAAACCTATGGTTTTTTCAGTGAATATATATACATATATATATACATATGTTATTACATTTTGTTATTAAAAAATCCCTTCTTTCCTTCCCATCCCTCCTTCCCCTGTTTCATCCCAAAACTTTCTGGCTTCTATGTACTCCCAAACATCCTTCTTAAACTTTCATCCCTCCTTTTTGGACATGCCACCTAACTAACACAATCTGTGCACAACCACTACTTACAAAACAAACTGACTATTTCCCCTTTATCAAATTCATTCCTGTCATTTTATCCCTACCCTAAACTATACTCAACACACATGAGCACAAACCCAACACAACTAATGTATAAGAAGAGAGGAGTTGGCCCAACGGCTAGGGTGGTCGACCTCGAATCTGGGGAACCGGGTTCGAGTCTCGGCAATGACGCTGAACATCCTGTGATTCTGAGCAAATCACTTAATCTCCCCGTGCCTAACAAAATTCATGAATGTGTCCTCATGTAACGCAACTGGTGCTATGTAAAGCGCTCTGATACCGGGTCAAGTTCGCGCTATATAAAACTCCGTAAAAAAAAAAAAAAAAGAAATTACATTGTACTAACTGCCAATATTGGGTTCCGGAGTAGCGTGCTACTCACCGAAAAAGTGCTTCACTGAGCCTCGTCAGGGGTTGTAAGCACTATATAAAAACATTTACAATTGCAATTTACAAATCACTTAGCCCCTTATGTATCAAGACATTTCACAGTAGACACAGATTGAGAAAACCCTTTGATGCATCAGGCCCCTAGAAGGAGCAGCCATCGTTTACATATATCACTTACCTACCCAGGTTCCTCTTCGTACTTGCTTACCCTGTTGTAATTACTTATCCGTTTTTTTATTTACAAGACACAAATGGTAGTGCTTACTGAATGCATAACCCCAATATTACTTGTTCTAACAGATCTAGCTATTTCCAGAAAGAGCTATACCAAAACCTTCTTCACCTGTCCGGGCACGCTCCCATCTCGCACAGGAAATGTCCTATAATGTTAGAAGGACACCGTCCGACTCCTAGTAGAACTCAATAGTCTATCAGTGTGGTTCTCCCATTTTGTTCCCATGGCTCAAGTGCTGCCTGCAGGAGGGGAGTGTCCCCCCGATCCTTGGGGAGGTGGAATGGGTTTTTAGTGGCTCCTTAAATTTGATGCGAGTTCCTTGTAAGGGATTCCAATGTTTGTGGGCTTGTGTTGTGAAGCATCAACGTTGCCAGTTTTGGAAGCAAATATTTCTGTGAAATGCATTAAAATCTTTCTTCCTCCACAGATATCCGAGGAGGAAATTGAACGAATTATGTCTGGGCAGGAGTTTGAGGAGGATCCAAACATCTCATGGAGCAACAACGGGGACAGTGACCACAGTTCCCCCGGCAACGGGGTGTCCGAGAGCAACCAACCCTCACCTGTTTCGACCCCTTCCTCAAGGTGGGAGCCTCGATTCATAGAACTGCAGTACAAAAATGTTTTAGAGGAACAGGCATTTACATGAATTCGGTTTAATGCACAAATTAGTTCTATTATTGGCTTATTTCTTTGAGTGTATTCCTTTCCTGTGTGTGGCCATTAAGAGAGACCGAAAGATATCTAAAGGGATATATTTGTATTACAGTTGTAGGACAGAGGCACGCATGGCTAAACCACGTGTGCCTCTACTACGCGGCCCCACCAACGAATGGGTCTAAACAACGCATGCCTTTACCACGCATGCCTTTACCAGGCATGCCTTTACCACGCATGCCTTTACCACACATGCCTTTACCACGCAATTTCGTGGTAAAGGCATGACTGGTAAAGGTATGTGTGGTAAAGATCACATCCTAACCCCCTATCCTGAGCCCTAAAAACTACCCGACCCCCCTGAGCCTGAAAAACTGCCCTGACCCCTGAAGCCCTAAACACTAGCTCTACCCCCCCACCCCCCGAGTCCTAAACACTACCCGACCCCCCTGAGCTCCAACCAATACCCCAAACCCTCTCTGAGCCCTAAACACTACCTTGAACCGCACAAGCTCTAAACACTACCCAGACCCCCCCCAAGCCCTAAACGCTACACGACCCCCCCTGAGCCCTAAACACTACCCCGCCCCTGACCCTAAACTCTACCCCTCCCCCGCCGAGCCCTAAAAACTACCCCGACCTCCCTAAGCCCTGAAAACTACCCTGCCCGCCCCCCCCGCCCTAAAAACTGCCTCCAACCTTTAAAAACTACCCTACTCCCCACAAAAGCCGACCCCAGACCCACTTACCTTACTGCGTCCTCTCCCAATCCTTCCTCTTCCTGGGCCCGCCCATCCCAGCATCTAGGCCTGCGCACTGCCATTCCCACACACATATGCGTGGTTAAGGCATGCATGGTTGAGCTTGTGGGGTAACGGCACGTGTAGCTCTGCCCGCGTTGTAAAGGCCATTTCCCTTGTTTTGCTTATGCTTGCCATTATTGTCAGGCTGCATTTGCACAATTTGCTCTTGGTTCGTAGGCATGCACAGCCTTTTGCCAAGTATCAACTTATCTTACCTTATGCAGATGCTCCAAAATGTTCTCCTCGGTTAGACAGACAGCACCCACTCTTTGTTCACCTTGCACATATAGTCTCAGTCAAACATTCGGAATAAATGAAGCATCTGCGAAGGACCAGACTGCGGCCTCCATTTAAAAAACAGAAATATGAGTACTGATTAACCCTGGGTGTAGTTTGCGTAGTAGCACTTCACGTAGCTACGTGAAGTACATTTTGAACTACACGTAGCTATGCAAATTGCGTAGTGCGTAGCTGTGTGCTTGACTGCACTGTACAATAATTGCCAAAGGCATCTTGCACAGTGCAAGTTAAGATAAAATAAGTATCTCTGTCTTTATATGCTAAAATGCATATAGCATTTCACAAAAGTGAAAACAATAAATTAACAAGCAGTGAGAGAGGTGATGATGTTGGTATCCTCCCTAACCTAGGGAGAGAACCAAGCAGATGCCTTGAAAACAAAAAGCACATCTTTTGAACGATTCAGTGGTTTTCCCATCCTCTTAGGACCACCCCAAGCACAGTTATTGGCAAAAATACAATCCCAACCAAAGGCCCTGCAAAGCATTATGGGACGAGATTAGCAGTGGGCAGTGAATATTATAGTATCCAATATCAAAATAATTCTACAAAGAGCTGCAGTTCCACTAGTCGTTACTAGATGTCCCTCACGAGTCAAATGCAAAAGCTTCATGAAAGGGTTTCAATGATTTTGCATTTGACTCGTGAGGGACATCTAGTAACGACTAGTTGAACATTCAGCTTGATGTATTAATAATTTCAATGCTTTTGCATTTGACTCGTGAGGGACATCTAGTAACGACTAGTTGAACTGCAGCTCTTTGTAGAATTATTTTGATATTGGACACTATAATATTCACTGCCCACTGCTAATCTCGTCCCATAATGCTTTGCAGGGCCTTTGGTTGGGATTGTATTTTTGCCCATAACTGTGCTTGGGGTGGTCCTAGGAGGAAGGGACCACCACTGAATCGTTCACATGATATGCTTTATGTGTTCAAGGCATCTGCTTGGTCCTCCCCCTAGGTTAGGGGGGAACCCAAAATCATCACCTCTCTCATTGCTTGATGTTTTCATTGTCAAAGTTCACTTTTGTGAATTTGTTATATGCTTTTTAGCATAGAAAATTGCTTTAACAAAGCATTTGTATGTGTTTAATATACTGCTGCTACGCTACGTCAATTAGCACAGTTTTTTACTCTGCTACGTGCAATTTGCGTAGTGCGTAGTAACACAAACTTTGCATGCTCCGTGAGCGTAGCAAAGTATTATGCCCAGGGTTAGTACTGATGTGCAGATGCGAGTGATGTTGTTATGAATGAACTCCAAGCAGACATGCCTTCTCGGGCTTGTTTTACTGGGATCACGCAGGCATGATTTGAAAACATTTTGGAATGACAGTAAATGTTTTATGAACCATGCTTATACATACAAACATAAGGCCACAGAATTCTATTATTTAATGAAAGTATTCGTAAAAAGATTTGAGTTTGGCTCTAAATTGCTGCAATTAACACTAGCCAGTATAATGGAGATGGCACACAAAGTAATGCCTGGAAAGAGAGTGCTCTGAAACATACTGTTCAAACTTCTAATTACATTTTGAGGTGTTGCTATAGAGTGTCTTCTTGTGAACATGATGGCGTTTACGCCGTGCTGTTATAAAGGTGTAACGAATATCAAAGCAGGTTATCACCGTGCACGCTCTGGCTTACGTGCTCTATTTCTTCTCATTTAGTAGGTCTGTGGAGCTGAACGGATACACTGCACTCAGGGACCAGTACATGGGGACACCCGTGTCCGCGCACTACCAGTATCTACCGCACCTTTATAGCTACTCGGCCCACACAGGACTGCTGCCCCCCCAAGCACGGACCCTGGACCCCCAGTCGGTGATGCTAATTAATCAGTTAGTAGCAGCCGAAAACCTGGAGCCCCTCGGTACCCCCATGCTTATTGAAGACGGGTAAGTAAAGGTCCTGGTTTGTCTTGTCGTGTGCAATGCTTAGTTTGAGCTGGTGGTCTCCAGTGCTCTTCACCAGCACTTAATTGTCAGCACAGGCACTTCTGAGTCTGCCACATGGTGGCACTGTTTGTCTAATTTTGAAACGAGCACAACATCAGTTGTTTATTAATTCAATATGAGTTAAAAAATGATTAAGACCTGCTGCCAACGCCATTCTTTTAGCTTTGTGGGCCTGAAACAGTCAGAATTGTCTCAGCTGTAGGAGTGTGATGGTTAGTAGTTTTGTTGTTACTGTAGTTGGCAGCGTTGACAGTGGGAATGGGCAGTGCAGGCGAAAGTGACCTCTTGATGAGGGCCTTGGCACTTGTATATATTTTTTTTTTACAAATCAAGTACTGCCCCTGTGCATGTTTTCCATAAAAGTACATGGAGTGTGCTCCAAAGGGAAACCCTGGGCCAAGCTACACTGCCAGTTTCACTTTTGAGCATCCATGACTCAGCACGTATAAACCACAGCTGACTAATGTTTTCCATAAACAAAAAGGGTCCTTTGCCCACCCTAGGGGGGAACGCTCATCCACCCTGTCCGTCACCTAATGAGGGGTTATCTGCCATCCCCAATTTTTACCCTACCAATCACTAGTCTTTCTAGCCCCAGCATTCCTTAAAGCTTCATAGTGAAATAAACCAGATGTCCGCTAGAGCACCAACCCTCCACTTCCTTCCCCCACTCTGTGTTTTTTGCGCCCCTTCTTAGGTTAAGACAGGGGTGTCTGAGTCCAGGCCAAGAAGTTGAAGCTGTGCTATGTTAGGCTTGTAAATGTAGAAGGTGAAAGACCATGTCAACACAATGTAATCCGGTCAGTAGTACAGACAGAACCAGTTGTTAGCATATGGGTTTTGACATATAATGAACTACTGCTAAGATTACTCCAGTTGGCCCCAGTTGCATCCAGAAACTCCTTTCTGATGTCTTCTAATGCCTATTGTTTTCACTTGGTATTTTTTATTAATGCAGCAGGCACATTTTGGGGATGTTGGGGTCCCTGGGCCAAATGTATTTTGGGGGCGCCTGTTCAGAACAGCTTTGAATTTATGATCCAATTTCAGCTCTTTCATGGCCTCTGGCCAGGTCACTGTGTGTGCGGAGGCACACTCGACCAAACTCTGAATGTGTTTGCATCTAATATTCAGGGACAGTGACGTGTTTCAATACTGTAACACAGCTCACTAATATTACTGCAAATAATCTCTGTGACCCCCTCCCATTTATCATATGTGAGGTCCTGCTTTGATCTAAAAGAAACGTATTTATGGATGTTGCTTGAAACCTAAACACATTTTTCTGCAAAACGTCTGTAATAAACTCTCACTCATCACCCACATTAAAAATAAATTAAAAGGAAAACGGTATTTAAAGCAATCTGTTTAAGAATTGTTCAAGGTCATCAGGGCAAGACTCTGCAGAACAGAGCTGCCTCTATCAGGGGGCCCCTGAAAGGCTGGGGCCCTGGGCCAGAGCCCACTTTGCCAATGCCTTGAAACGCCTCTGTAATGCAGCTTCCTTGAGTTTTTTTATGTTGGACTCCTGGAGTTCAGTGTCGAAAAATGAACATGGTGCAACTGAGTCCAGCAAAATAAAAAAGTAATGGACCTGGCCAAATTCAAGTAACAGCTGAAAACATTTTTTATTTGGAAGTAGAAAGTTGGGCGCACATACCCGTGCCAGCTACACTCTGACCGTACTGTTCAAGCAGCAACGCCACTTACCTGTAACCAGTGCTTTAAATGGGCCGGTACTCACCGGTACTGAGTACCGGCACTTCTTAGATTTATCACTCTGAGTACCGGCACTTCTCTTCTGCCGAGGAGAGTACCGGTACTCATGAAAAGGTGGGCTTATTGGCTGTGAGTGCTGATGAGCAGGAGTGGAACGTGTCTTTGGCAGCCAAGGCGCCACTTCTGTATTCCCGATCTGAGCCCCAGCTGAGCTATTCAGCAGGGTTCATTTGAATATTTGCTGGGTGCTCACCATCACGCTGTGTTTGACAGAGCAGGGTCCGTTCAGGCCCTGTGCTGTCAATCACAGTCACACTATCCTGTGCATTTATGCAAACACAGGAATCATGGCAGTCCCCTGGCAGTGGCAATCAGGCTACGGCCAGTCCAGCCCTGGTGGCAATTAAAAAAGCCATGGTAGGTGAAGAGTATAACATGGCTTTCATCATACCCAAGTCTTTTGTGTGCCTGCTTATGTTTGTTTGTTTGCCTGCATTCGTATGCCTGTTTTTTGTAAGAAAAAAGTGAGAGAAAGAGAGAGAGAATCAAAACACTCTCAGGAGGTATTTTAAAGAAAATGGGTGGCACTTTGTGTGTACATGTCTGCTCGGCGACAAAGATTCATAAATAGCATAGTTGGGAGGGTTGGTGGGTGGGTGAGTGAGTGGATGGATGTGAACAAGGGTGGATGGATGGATGGATGAATAGATGGATGGATGAGTGAAAGCATGCATGGCTGGGTGAAAGGGGGTAGATGATTGGATAAAAGGGTGGATGATGGGTAGATAAGTGAAAGATTGGATGGATGAAAGGGAGGATGGATGAAAGGGTGGATGATGGATGAGTGAAAGGAGGGATTGAGTGAAAGGGTGGATGGAATGAAAGGGTGGATGGAATAAAGGAGTGAAAGGGTTGATGGATAGATGAGCCAAAGGATTAATGAATAAGCGAAAGGGTGGATAAAGAGATGGATGAGTGAAAGGATGAATGGAGAGGTTTGGAGATGGATGGATGGATAGGTTTGGATATGAAGGGTGGACAGACAGAATGGTGAAAACTGAATGATGGATGAAAGACTGAATAGACGACAGAATGTAAAGGTTAAATGGCGGACATCTGCAGGTAAATGGTAGGATGAAAGAATGAATGGATAGATCTATGGAAGAGACAAGAGCTATCTTCGGGGGGGAGGGGGGACATGACGATTTGCTTCATTTACATTGTGCCATAAGAGCTTTGGTTCGAAGTGGGGGTATTTTCAGTGGGTGAGTGAGTGGATGGATGAGTGAGCAAGGGTGGATGTATAGATGGATGGATGATTGAAAGCATGGATTGCTGGGTGAAAGAGGGTAGATGATTGGATAAAAGGGCGGATGATGGGTGGATAAGTGAAAGATTGGATGGATGAATGAAAGGGAGGGAGGATGAATGAAAGGGAGGGAGGATGGATGAGTGAAAGGAGGGATTGAGTGAAAGGGTGGATGGAATGAAAGGGTGGATGGAATAAAGGAGTGAAAGGGTTGATGGATAGATGAGCGAAAGGATTGATGAATGAGCGAAAGGGTGGATAAAGAGATGGATGAGTGAAAGGATGAATGGATAGGTTTTGAGTTGGATGGATGGACAGGTTTGTATATGAAGGGTGGACAAACGGAATGGTGAAAAACTGAATGATGGATGAAAGACTGAATAGACGACAGAGTGTAAAGGTTAAATGGTGGACATCAGCAGGTAAATGGTAGGATGAAAGGATGAATGGATAGATCTATGGAAGAGACAAGAGATATCTTCTGGGGAAGGTCATGATGATTTGCTTCATTTGCTTTGTACCATAAGAGCTTTGGTTCGAAGTGGGGGTATTTTCAGTATCTTCCTACTCGCGTGCTGAAAAATATATAGTATTGTGCCAAACAACAGCAATTAACAGTATGGCATTAAGAAGGTGCAACTATTGCAAAAAAAGGAAATGTTAACATATTATAGCATTTCTCTTTCATTTTGTGTAATGAGTTAACTTGCTTTGTTTATATAAACACATTTCTCATGTATTTTGGTATGTGCTGCAACTAATATAGAAGTCGTTAAGTATCATCATGCTTGCCTTTAGCCCCGCCCCTAGCCCCGCCCCCTCACTACACATCTAGCTCATTTTAATGAGTACCTGCACTTATTTTTTCCCCATTTAAAGCATTGCCTGTAACTAACTTTATGGTGTGGCTTGCGTTGTGCGTTGTAATGCGCAACTGCACACATATCACAAGAGTTCGATACGTAAGAGTTGAAGCAAATGTGCATCCGGCACACTTGGGGAGTCTTCTTGCTCAACAACTTTGTTCATTGCCTTAAAAAATGAAATTGTGTTCGAGGAACCCCAGTGCTTTGCTTTTGCGGACTCGCGGTGATTGCTGGTGTTAAACCACCATGATGCAAGCAACATTTGCTTCTGGCCTCGGTTGTGGTTTTGCATGAGACTTTATTAATCTTTGCGTAAAATGTTGGCTCACACACGAAATGGTATTCGTGCTAGTTTGGTGCACATTGTTTTGCAGCGTGAATCTTTCTGGATTCACTATGCTGTGCATTATTCCGCCATCTCGTGGTTGGGTCCGGATTCGTAGTCCTTTCTTTGTTTTTTTTTTTTTTTTGTTGGCCCAGGTGGGCGGCGACGCCCCATCATTTGGTGTCTTCGGTGACGTCGTCGCGCTTCCGGCGGAAGCTCCCACCTTTGGTAGCCATCTTCAGATTCTTTTTTCCGCCGTGGGGTCTGGATCGTTACCGAGAAGTTCCAGAAAGTTTGGACGAAGAATCTCGAAAAGTCGAAATTTCATCACAGAAGATGTACTCCTGAGACACCGGACGACGACACTAGTACCGGAGAAGAAGGACGACGAGGTAGAAGGTCCACGACCGAAATCTCGACGCCTACAGAGAATGCGCTCACAGGGGGCTCCCTAAGCGCGGTTATGGACAAGACTCCGTTCAAGTTCTGCAGAAATTGCCACCACAAATACGCCCAAAAAGACCAGCACCCAGTCTGCAACCTCTGCTTGCCGCTCGACCACGCCAGTGAAGACTGCAACGCGTGCTCGGCGTTCACCCCGAAGACCCTCCGGGTGAGAGACAGACAGAGAAGGGCGAACTACAGCATGCAGGGCCAGGGACCAGCACCATCTCTCCGAGACCTGGGTCTCTCGAGCGGAGAGGAGGACAACATCGCAGAGGGACCAGAGGACTGCGCTGTCGTCGAAATCGAAAAGAAAACGTCGAAGGAGGTAAGGGAGTCGTCGACCCCAAAACACCAAAGCGACGCTCGAAAGAGTGAAGCCAGAATCCCTAGCGACACTCCGAGAAGTGTAGCAAAGTCCTCGAAGGGAGCGTTGCCGCCGAAACACTCGACGAAAGCAACAGCACCAAGGGACAAACAGCCGAGCGGATCCTTGGACAAGGACTCTCAATCGGCGAAAGCCTCCGAAAAACGAAGGCGTCGAAGGTCGTCCCCGAAAAGGAAACCTCGACACCGAGAAAGGAAGGCCCGGCGTCTGTTTCGACGACCGCGACCACGAAGAGAGGCACTGCACCACTCGACGCCGAAAAGGTCCACGAGATGGCGAAAAAGAAAAGGAGGCTCGAGGCAGAGATGGCGAGCATCCTGCAACGCAAAAAAGACTTCGACGAGAAGATGAAACAATACGCTATTCCGTCGAAGCAAGCCCACGAGGCAGTCGAGGAGTTCGAGGCCGAAGTCGTCGAGGCCCCGGGGACACCCGAACAGCTCGAAGACCAGGACGAGGAATACTACTACTTCGAGGCCGAAGGCGAAGAAGAGATGCTGTCTTACAGGGACTCGGCGTCCTCTGAAGTACAAGACCTAGACTGGCAAGACCTCGACACAGAGTCACCAGAAGAAGGGGTAGACACTTACCCCTCGAGACCTTCGCCGCCAGACGACATCGGAGTCTACAATGAGGTCGTGCAGAAGGCTGCAAGGACTTATGGGGTCGAAATGCAGGAGGAAAAACAAAAGCAGGTTTCCTCTTCGAAACACTGCTCCCCCAACAGACAAGGAGCCAATTTCTACCCATGTTACCTGGCGTTCTCGACCAGGGAAGGGAGGCCTTCAGGGAACCAGCAATCTGCAAGGCGGTTACCCCGAGGAGCGAAAAGAAGTATAAGCACTCCACAAAAGATCCTGCATACATACAGGGGTCTGTACCAGCAGACTCCATTATCGCTGCAACAGCCAGGAAGAGGGCCGGTGTGCCCACCAACACAGGCCCACCTCCAGACAAGGAGAGCAAAAGAATAGACCTCACAGGACGTAAGGTGGAGAGGAACGCAGCCATACACTGGCGTATCGCCAACTCCAACGCCCTCATCAGCAGGCATGCATACCAGCATTGGGCAGAAATGAGCCAGCTCATTAAGCACCTGCCAGAAGAACACCAACAAAGAGCCAATTACCTAGCGGAAGAAGGCAAGGCCATCGCGAACACTTGCCTAAAGTCAGCCTTGGACGCAGCAGAGAACTCCAGCAGGCAAATGATGATAGGGATGACTGAGAGGAGACACGCATGGCTCAGGATCTCTGGCTTCAAACCAGAAGTACAGAGCAACATCATCAACACACCGTTCGACGGTGAGAAACTGTTTGGAGCAACAGTTGACAACAAATTAACACAACTAAAGACGGACAACGAAACTGCAAGGTCCATGGGAGCGCTGCAGTTCAGGGGAATGAGAAGAGGGAACCCCTCAAGGCGAGCCAGTGGTAGAGGAGGCAATGCACCTACCACCTCACACCAATCACAACAACAAGGGTACCAAGGGAACAACCAGGGCCAAAACCTGCAGGGACAACAGCAGCAGAATTGGCAGTACCAACCCAGAGGACGGTCCTTTCGAGGGCGCGGATACGGACGGGGACAGGCCCGAAGAGGGGGCCAGCAGCCCGCCTCAAAGTGACTCCACACTCAGAACAAGCCCCCCACCGTTAACACCAAGGTTGAGGGGAAGTCCGCAAAAGGAAAAGATAAAGAGCAGAAGCACACAGCAAATAACCACCGAGCATACGACACCAGTGGGAGGAAGAATAGGAAAATTTCTCACACAATGGAGGAAAATTACCACGGACAAATGGATACTAAACACCATACAGCACGGGTACTGCATAGACCTCCAAAAACACCCGCCAGGGAGAAGACCAAGACATCGGTCAATACCCGCAAGAGAACTAGCCCTCCTCCGCCTAGAAGCAGAGGAACTGCTACAAAAAGAGCAATAGAGCCAGTTCCAAACAACGAAAGGAACAAGGGAATATACTCAACGTACCTCCTAGTGCCAAAGGTAGACGATACACTAAGACCAATACTGGACCTCAGATTCCTGAACAAGTTCGTAAAAACTCAAAAATTCAAGATGACTTCACTTCAGGAAGTAATACCCCAAATCCAAGAAGGGGATTACATGGCGACCTTAGACCTAAAAGATGCATACCTGCACATACCCGTCAACCGCAAACACAAACGGCTATTAAGATTCGTGATAGGCCACGATCACTACCAGTTCACAGTGCCAGCCTTCGGACTAAAGACCGCACCAAGAGTGGTCACAAAATGCCTAGCAGCAGCAGCAGCGCACCTTCGGAGAAGGAGCATACATGTATACCCCTACCTCGACGACTGGCTGGTAAAAGCAGGATCATACAGACTCTGCAAAAAACACATCAAACAAGTCATAGAAACACTGTCCACATTAGGTTTCTCAATACATTGGGAAAAATCGTCAACAGAACCCCAACAAATCAAGATATTCTTGGGGGCACAAATAGACAGCACACAGTCCAAGGTGTTCCCCAGCGACAAGAGAAGTATAGCGCTCCTGAGGGAAACACATCATTACCGCAAGGGGCAAGTTCTGACAGTGAGGACGGTGAGCAGGATAATGGGAATGATGGCATCATGCATCCACCTTGTCCCGCATATCAGACTGCACATGAGACCGCTCCAGGAATGGATACAACAGCAATGGTCACAAGCCACAGGGAGTTGGGAAGATCTAGTGGTTGTCACACACGCAGTGCAGAAAGAAATAGCGTGGTGGAAAGAAGAGAACATATTACAAGGGAAGCCATTCACACAGCCAACTCCAACAGTGACCATCACAACAGACGCCTCACAGCAGGGCTGGGGCGCGCACATGACCAGACTCCGCGTCAGGGGGCTCTGGTCACAACAAGATGCAGTGAAACACATCAACTACCTAGAACTCAAAACTGTGTTCCTAGCCTTAAAAGCCTTTCAAAAGCAGCTTTACGGCCAGCGAGTGCTGATACAAACAGACAACACAACTGCAATGTTCTACATCAACAAGCAAGGTGGAACACAATCAGCACCGCTGTCAAGTCTGGCACAACAGATCTGGAGATGGGCCATCCCTCTAAGGATAGACCTGCTAGCAATACACCTCCCAGGAATAGACAATGTAGAAGCAGACCGACTCAGCAGGCAGACGTCTGCATCCCACTAATGGGAACTGAACCAACAGGAGGTGCAGCAACTGTTCCAAAAGTGGGGAACACCACGGATAGACCTCTTTGCAACACCCCAGAATGCAAAATGCCAACATTACGCATCCAGACAGCCGGACCAAAGGTCCCTAGGGAATGCCCTATGGATAAGTTGGTCGAACGAATTTGCTTACGCTTTTCCCCCGATACCACTGTTACACAAAGTACTCAGCAAATGCAGGAGCAGCAGCATGACACTCATACTGGTGGCACCTCAGTGGGCCAGACAAACATGGTTCTCACAGATTATGGAAATGGCGCAGGAACCAGCACACAGGTTCAGCAGAAGGAAAGACCTCCTCACAATGCAAGACGGAAAAGTGCTCCACCCAGAACCAGACAGCCTCAGCCTAGCAGCATGGCTCCTGAGGACCTAGAATTCGCACACCTCAAACTACCTCCAAGCACCATGGCAGTACTCAGAGAAGCAAGGAGACCCACTACAAGAAAATGCTACATTGCAAAGTGGAAAAGGTTCTCACAATGGTGCATTACAGAGGGACTGCAACGAAAAGTCACAAAAGAATCAACAGTACTGCGATACTTAACACACCTACTACAAAGCGGGCTGAGCTACTCGTCACTAAGGGTTCACCTAGCAGCCATAGTGGCCTACACCAGGGGAGAAGCGGTGAAAAGCTTCTTCACCTCCCAAGTGGTCAAAAGATTCCTGGAAGGGGCTAAAAGAATAGCCCCCTAAAAGGATGCCAGCCCCAAGCTGGAACCTCAACACTGTACTGACACAGTTGATGAAATCACCATTTGAACCCATACACAAGATCACACTGCACATGCTCACACTAAAAACGGCTTTCTTAGTGGCTATCACGTCACTGCGAAGAGTCAGTGAACTACAGGCTCTCACACTACAAGAGCCCTACTTGCAAATACACAAGGACAGAATTGTCATGAGGACGGACCCACACTTCCTGCCAAAGGTGGTGTCGCGGTTCCATATCAATCAAACAATACAGATACCAAGTTTCTTCCAGAAACCTTCAACACCCTCAGAAAAGGCGCTACACACGCTAGACGCCAGAAGGGCAGTGATGCACTACATAGAAAGGACGAAGGAATGCAGGAAAACAAAACAACTCTTCGTTTCCTTCGCAAGCAGTTTCCTGGGACGACCAGTAACAAAAAATACCATTGCACGGTGGATTGCACAAGCAATACAACTCTGCCACAAGCAGGCAGGACAAGAGTTACAAGGAGCCGCCCAGGCTCACTCAACAAGGAAAAGGGAGCAACGGTTGCGTTCCTAGCGAACACACCTATACAAGACATTTTCCAAGCGGCAACATGGTCTTCCGTGCACACGTTCACCAAACACTACTGTGTTGATATCCAAATGAACAAAGAGGCACAAGTAGGACAGAAGGTCTTACAGCACATTTTCAGCAACCAATGCTCATCTTCCACCCAACCACCGCAATAACAAAACCGCTACTAAGTCTATGCACAGCATAGTGAATCCAGAAAGATTCACGCTGCAAAACGAATAGTTTCTTACCTGTCGGTGTAGTTTTGCAGCTTGAAGACTTTCTGGATTCACTAGCGATCCCACCCGCCTCCGCCAGGAAGATAACATAGGAGGTTAAGGGTACAACTGAACTACATACAAGGTTAAAAGGATCAAAGAATAATTGAAGGATTAAAGGTTAAAGACATAGACAACAAAAAACTGTAAGAGGAAAAGAAAAAAGAATCCGAAGATGGCTACCAAAGGTGGGAGCTTCCGCCGGAAGCGCGACGACGTCACCGAAGACACCAAATGGTGGGGCGTCGCCGCCCACCTGGGCCAACAACAAAAAAAAACAAAAAAACAAACAAAGAAAAGACTACGAATCCGGACCCAACCACGAGATGGCGGAATAATGCACAGCATAGTGAATCCAGAAAGTCTTCAAGCTGCAAAACTACACCGACAGGTAAGAAACTATTCGTTATCATTTAAAAAAACAAAAACATTTTGTGCTTGCTATGACAAATGGCAAAACGCGCTGATGGTAGCAGCGTGTGCAAACGTGAGCATCACCAATTTGATCACCGCTCCAAATTGGTGGTAATGTACTAAAAGCACAAAGACATTTCGCTCCTGTTTTTGCACGAGCCCCTTGGTTTAGAGCATCTTCTTCAAAGGGCCTTTCGTGCATCCCTGTCAATCACCGACAGTGCGCATCCTAGAATGCTGCTTTGTTCAATGCTGTCAGTTGGAGTTGAGATCTACTGTGACATCATTCACTAGACGGCCCCTTTAATGTTTGATGAACAATCATGACTGAGCTTGCAGAGAATGAACAGGGATGCTGAAATACACTCCACTCAAAATGACACAACAACCCCGACATTTCATTCAGACAAGAATTTTTGACCTCCGGCTCCCACTGAAAGAAACTGATTCCTGGAGAGTCCGATCTTCAAAAAGGATAGTGCTAAAATAAGAACTATCTGCACAAACCTAGAATCAAGTTTTACTCGTTAACTCAGATTGCAGATGAACACGTTGCCTTGTAAATAAATACTGTGTTCACACCTCCAAAAATAGGTGTTATCTTGTTAGTATCATGTGTAGTAAGGCTGGCTCGATGTCAGATTGACCGCTTTCTTTTTTCCACTAGATGTCGCTGTCCCCCACAGAAATAGGGATACATTTGTAAAGGACCCCGTGTGTTCAGCAGTTTGAGAGTACCTTAGTGCAGCAGCTGGTTTTTAAAGGCTGGCACAGAGATGGAGATTGATGGATAGATTCAGGTTTTCCAAAAATTCATACTATTATGATATGAAGTACCTCTTTCAGTACACTATAAGAATATTGTGAGTAAACATCAAGGAGTTCTGTGACCATATAGAGGAACAGAGGCTTAGGCTTAAATGTAGGCTTAAATGTACTTCAGCCCAGCCTGGGAGTAAGTCCAGCACTACACATGGCCAACCAAGGGTATTGCAATAGATTCCCATAGAAAACAGCAGAGGCTGGAAATGAAACTAACACCCCATAGGAATTGATGTATGTCTGTCCAGAGCTCTTTCAGACTTAGAGTGCTGCATAAATTATGGAAAATGAAGTCTGCGTTTCTGCAGAACTGCCCTCCCCCCTCCCCATCACAGCGCATCATTTGGGGAAATGGTTGCTGCTCCCACACCAAAGCAGTTTCAAAAGTATTTTTATACACCAAATGAATTAAAAAAAATTGAATAGTGTGTTCTTGGAAAGTCACTGCAGAAGAGACCATCTCAATTAAATGAATACCCTTGAGGTTTGCAGCGTGAATCCTTTTCTGGATTCACATGCTGTGCATTATTCCGCCATCTAGTGGTTGGGTCCGGAATTGTCTTTTTTTTCTTGTTTTGGTCGCTGTCGACCACCATTTGGTGCCAGGTACGTCCCCTGAGTGACGTCAGACGGTATCCTGGAGGTCGACGTGCGTGGTGGCCATCTTCAGATTCTTTTTTCCACCGTTGGGTCTGGAAGCAACACGAGAAGCTCCGAAGAAAGTTTTTTGTTTTTCCCAGAAAAGACTTAAAAGAAGACTAGCATCGAAGGATCATCGAAGAGAAACCAAACGATCGAAGCCGCACCCGAAGACAGGAGCAGGGCGTCCGTTTAAACACCAAAGGACCAATCCGGTCCACAAATGGCGAGGTAGGGGTCATGGAGAATACCCCTTTCAAAATCTGCCCCAAGTGCCACCACAAGTACGCACAGCGCGACCCACACGACGTGTGCAATCTGTGCCTGCCAAAGGACCATCAAGACAAGGATGCGAGGCCTGCGCAGCGTTCCAGCCGAAAACGCTCAGGACACGTCGAAACCAAAGACAGGCCCACTACGCCACAATGTCGCAGCCGTTGAAGAAACCTTCCATGAGGGACATGGGTTTCTCCAGCGATGAAGAGGAGCATGGGGCTCCAGCAGAATCGACACATGAAGGATCGGACGTCGAAAAACTGGAAAAGGACTCCGAAAAAATCCACGCCGAAAAGAGGGCGAAGGAGTCGGAAAAGAAGACGGAGAAGGTAAGACACAAAGATCCGTCGGAACCGAAGGGCCACGAACATAAAACGGCCAAGGCAGCCCCGACGCCGAGCAAGAAGGCGATCGAGGGTCAGCCGCGATCAAAGGAATCCCACGGAACCCATCCAAAGGTTACCGAAGAGGAAAGATCGCAAAAGGCACCAAAACCAAGGGTCGACACCGAACCCACAAAAAAGGGCTCAACATCGCCGAAAAGTAACGTCGATGCCGAAAAGAAGAGAAAGTCCCCGGCCTCCGACGCCGAGAGGGCCCTCGAGGTCGAAAAGAAGAGGAGAAGGCTCGGGGAGGAAATGGCTCTGCTCCTACAAAAGAAAAAGAATTAGACGCATCATTAAAGGATTTTCGAATCCCGAAAGCACCTGCCGTCGAACCAGAGCCGGAAAACGTCGACGCCAAAGAAGCGGAAGATGCCGAGGGTGAGGAAGAAGGGATCTTCGACTCACCACCAACGCCGGAACCTCGAGGCGAAGACCCCGAGGAATACGGAGATGTCCCGGAGGAAGAGGAAAACTTCGAGGACACATGGAACGATCTCGACACCGAGAGCCCAGAAGAAGAGATCTGCAGCTACCCTTCGAAAGCATCACCCCCAGATGACATTGCTTTCTACAATGAGTTAGTAAAAAGGGCAGCAAACCAATTTGGGGTTCCCCTGGGAGAAGAACAAGCATTGGCATAGCCAATAGGTCTCGCCTTTGGGACCGCATAAGTGTTTAGCTGTGCAGCACATATCTGAAAGAGACACGTTAGTGACAGATTCCTTACCTTAGAATATCCCCAGGCGTCAGGCTGGATCCGGAAAGTTTTTGCGTAGCAGTACCCTTGCGCGTCGGTAGGCGGCGTCGTGCGGCTCCGCGTCCGTCGCCGGCGTCGTGATCGCCGGGATGACGTCGCGGGCAGTACTTAGACGCCGCCCCTGCGCGCTGACGTCAGTTCTTCTTTTTCCGCGCCAGTAAGCGCAGATCCGGGAAGAGCAGTGCCCTAGTCAATTTTTGACTAACTTTTTGTGAATTTTTTCACTGTTTCTTTTCGAGTCTTCATCGACTCCTAGGTGTCGTAGGGATGCCCGGCTTCAAGCCATGCGACGCCTGTGGTCGAATGATGTCGATCACAGACCCGCATCTGGAGTGTCTCTTCTGTCTCGGCCGAGACCACGACACGAAGTCGTGCCCTGACTGCCGGAAACTTCACCCGAAGGCTTTGCGAGAGCGGTCTCGAAAGCTATTCGAGGTCCGGCAGTCGGCTCCGCGCCGCACCAAGCCCCGGTCCCGGGAGAGGTCGAGGGGCCGGTCGCGGAGTCCCCGCCAGTCGTCGGAGTCCAAGTCTTCGCGCTCCTCGGGTAAGTCGAAGCACAAAAAGTCTAAGAAGCGTCATCGCTCTAAGACTTCGCCTCGCCGGTCTCGCGACTCGGCTGAGGCCCCAGTCGGCACCGTCCCTGCCCCCACGGCCCCGGACGTGCCTATGGAGCCGCCCCCGCATTACCCGTCCTTTCCGAGTTCGGGGGCGACTCCGGCCGAAATACAGGAATTCCTGTCGGCCATGGCCCGCCTCTTCGGGCCTCAAGGTCCCTCCGGTGCGCCTTCGGGCCCCGCGGGCCCTGATGGGGTTGCTCCAGCGTCGCCGACGACTCCGGTCCCGGCGCCGCCTGTCCCACCAGCCTTCATCCCGGCCTCGGCTCCGGCCCCGGCCTCGATCCCGGCTCCGGTGGTACCGCAACCCCCATCGACGCCGGTTGACCTAACCACGCCTCCGCCGCTGTGGATAGGAACGTGGCCCGACGCCATCGCCCTGCTCCGGGCGACCCCTTGTTTCTCTCCCAACATCCCACCCCCGAGAGCTTGGTTGTCCAAGCCTCTGCCTCCGAAACCGCCTTCCCTACCGCCCCTCCGGATAGGGAATCCAAACGCCAGGACCAATTTGGGAAGAAGGCTTTTTCTTCCTCCAGTGCTGGCTTGCAGTCCGTCAACACCGCTTGCCTTTTGGGCCAATATACCCACTCCCTGTGGGATTCGGTGGCGGCTGTTTTGCCACAGTGTTCTGAGGAGGTCCAGACACTGCTTACCCGCGCCATTGCGGAAGGGCGAGATGCAGCTAAATACACCATACGCTGTGGCCTTGATACCGCCGACTCGCTGGGCAGATCGCTTGCAACGACGGTGGCGCTCCGTCGCCACGCCTGGCTGAGAACAACTTGTTTCTCGGGTGATGTCCAGAATACACTCATGGACATGCCCTTTGATGGAGTCGGTCTTTTTGGTTCAAAGGCAGACCATGCGCTGGAGCGTTTTAAGGACTCAAGGGCTACTGCCAAGTCCCTGGGCCTTTCTGTTGTGCGCCCCCCGCTAACCTCTGCTTTTCGCCCCTTTCGTGGCCACGGAAGGGGCGCCCAGTCACGTCAGCTGCCCAGCCACCGGCCCGCGCAGCAAGCGTCTTCGCGTGGCCGAGGACGTGGATACCGCCGTGGCGGTTCGGGCAACCAGCGTGCGGGTCAGGCCACTACCTCCAACCCGTCCGCGGCCTCCAAGCCCTCCTAGTCCTTCCTTTCAGGTGCACAGCACGCCAGTAGGGGGCAGGGTCCGCCATTACCTTCACCACTGGCGTCCCATCACCTCGGACAGGTGGGTCTTGGACATTGTCCGAAGGGGCTACTCCCTCCCCTTCGAGACCACCCCCAGCCATGCCACCTCAATTCCACCGCATGTCAGGGGATCACTTGGTGCTTCTGCAGAAGGAAGTCACGGCCCTCTTGGCCAAGAGGGCCATCGAGCATGTTCCGACCCCAGAAGTAGGACGTGGTTGCTACTCCCACTACTTTCTGGTGCCCAAAAGGACAAGGAGGACATGCGTCCTATCTTGGACCTCCGGAACGTGAATCGCTTCCTCCGGAAGGAGAAGTTCAAGATGCTCACCCTAGCTCAGGTCTTGACTGCCCTCGACCCTGGAGACTGGTTGGTAGCGTTGGACTTGCAGGACGCTTATTTTCACATCCTCGTCCTGCCGGCCCACCGGCGTTACCTGCGGTTCACGGTAGGCCTCGAGCATTTTCAGTTCACCGTGCTCCCCTTTGGCCTTACAAGTGCCCCTTGGGTGTTCACGAAAGTGATGGCGGTGGTCGCAGCTCATCTGCGCCGGGCAGGGGTTCCAGTCTTCCCCTACCTCGACGACTGGCTGCTGAAGGCGGGCTCGTCCCAGGCAGTCGTCTCCCACCTCCAGACTACGGCCGAACTCCTGCACTCGCTGGGGTTCTCCATCAATGTGCCGAAGTCGCATCTGATTCCTTCTCCACAGCTCCTTTTCATCGGAGCAGTTCTGGACACGACGCAGTTTCGGGCCTATCCTCCCGGACGGCGAGTCCGGGATATTCAGGCTATGATTCCGATCTTTCAGCCTTTATCCTGGGTTTCGGTACGTATGACCCTGAGGCTGCTGGGCCTCATGGCCTCCTGCATCCTGCTGGTCAATCATGCCAGATGGCATATGCGGGCTCTGCAGTGGGACCTGAAGTTCCAGTGGGCGCAGCACCAGGGCAACCTGTCCGATCACGTCCAGATCTCGGAGGGGACTGCAAAACAGTTGCAGTGGTGGCTCTCGAACCGGCAATGGGTCATGGGCAGATCCCTCTCCCTTCCCCAGCCAGAGCACACAGTTGTGACGGACGCGTCCCTTCAGGGATGGGGCGGTCAGATGGGAGAGGCGGAGATCAGAGGCCTCTGGTCTCCGGCGGAGTCCCGGCTCAACATCAACCTTCTGGAGCTCCGGGCGATCCGACTTGCACTCAAGGCATTCCTTCCCTCTGTCAAAGGGAAGGTAGTGCAGGTGTTCACGGACAACACCACCGCCATGTGGTACTGCAACGAACAAGGCGGGGTGGGGTCGTGGACCCTCTGTCAGGAGGCTCTGCGCCTCTGGACATGGCTGGAACATCAGGGCATGTTCCTGATGGTTCAACACCTGGCAGGTTCCCTGAACGCCAGGGCGGACGAACCTCAGCCGCAGGTGCATGATGGATCACGAATGGCGTCTTCACTCGGAAGTGGCGCAAGGACTCTTTCTACAGTGGGGAGAGCCTTGGTTAGATCTATTCGCCACCGAAGAGAACGCGCAATGTCATCAGTTCTGCGCGTTGGAATTTCCAAGGCGGCACTCGCTCGGCGACGCTTTTCGTCGCGAGTGGAGTTGCGGTCTGTTGTACGCCTTTCCGCCTATACCACTTCTACCCAGAGTGTTGAAGAAGATTCGGCGCGACAGGGCCCAAGTCATCCTTGTGGCTCCGGACTGGGCTCGAAGAGTTTGGTATCCCGAGCTACTCCGTATGAGCGTCGATCCCCCGATCCGTCTGCCTCTTCGGGAGGATCTTCTGTCGCAGCAGCAGGGGACGGTCCTCCACCCGAACCTGTCCAGCCTCCACCTGCTTGCGTGGAGATTGAGCGGCGGCAGTTGATTCCTTTCGACTTGCCTCCCGAAGTTTGTGATGTGATTCTGGCAGCCAGGCGTCCCTCCACTAAGGTGGTATGCGCCTGCAGGTGGAACAAGTTTGTGGCATGGTGCACAGCAAAGGCTGTGAACCCTCTCTCTGCCCCTCTTTCTGAGGTTCTTCTGTTCCTTCTTTCTCTGGCCCAACAGGGTTCTGCCCTGGGTACCATCAAGGGCTATCTTTGAGCCATCTCGGCCTTCCTCAGGCTTCCTGATCAGCCCTCCCTTTTCAAGTCCCCTGTTGTTAACAGGTTTCTAAAAGGCATTACACACCTCTTCCCTCCTGTTCCGTTTGTGATGCCTCAGTGGGACTTGAACTTGGTTCTTACCTTTCTTATGTGCGCTCCCTTTGAGCCTCTACATAACTGTCCTCTCGTCTTCTGACTCGGAAGACAGCCTTTCTGGTGGCCATCACCTCCGCTCGGCGGGTGAGTGAGCTCCAGGCTCTTTCATGCAAACCTCCCTTTCTGTCTGTCCATCCAGACAAGGTTGTTCTTAGGACGCGTCCGTCCTTCTTGCCAAAGGTGGTTACTGCCTTCCACATTGGGCAGACCATCACTTTGCCCACCTTCTTTCCGCCTCCGCATCCTTCCAGAGAGAAAGAGAGGCTCCACCGTCTGGACCCAAAACGTGCGCTTTCCTTTTATATCAACCGCACACAACACTTCCGGGTGGATGACCAGCTCTTTGTTGGCTACGTGTGCGCCAAAAAAGGTCGGGTGGTGCACAAGAGAACCATCTCCCACTGGGTAACCTTGTGTATCAAAGCCTGCTATTCTTTGGCTAAGAAGGAGCCTCCTGTTGGGCTGCGTGCGAATTCCACCAGGGCAACGGCTGCTACCACGGCTTTAGGCCGCGGTGTTCCGCTGCAGGATATCTGTCAGGCAGCTACGTGGGCCTCGCTGCACACATTTACAAAGCATTACTGCCTTGACAGTCAGGTCCGGAGGGACGGCTTCTTTGGCCGTTCTGTCCTCCGGGACTTCCTTGTCTGATCTTTGTTCGCAGACCCACCACCGGGGTTGGTATTGCTGGGGTATCTATTCTAAGGTAGGAATCTGTCACTAACGTGTCTCTTTCAGATGCACAAGTTACTAACTTGTGTAACGATATATCTGTAAGAGACAGTAGTTAGTGACAGATTCCTTACCGCCCCACCCATCCTCCCCGTTCTGCGAACTGATTTCTAGGGTTAAGGACATCCCTTTCAGGGCCCTAGTATTTTTCAGACACCTATGTCAGCTTCTTGCATGGCTCTGCGTTCCTGGCGCGGAAAGTCGTGTACAGAACTGACGTCAGCGCGCAGGGGCGGCGTCTGAGCACTGCCCGCGACGTCATCCCGGCGATCACGACGCCGACGACGGACGCGAAGCCGCACGACACCGCCTACCGACGCGCAAGGGTACTGCTACGCAAAAACTTTCCGGATCCAGCCTGACGCCTGGGGATATTCTAAGGTAAGGAATCTGTCACTAACTACTGTCTCTTACAGATATATCGTTACACAAGTTAGTAACTTGTGCTATAGAGACAATAAACCTTAATTCATAGAGTATGGCAAGAAAGAAGACCTGCAGTAGCGGGATATGAGATCTGCGATGGTGCACGTGGGAAGGTTTGATAGAGAGCACTGCTGATATATACATAATAATAAAACACCACACACCTCTGTCATTCGTACACCTCTTCCCCGTTCTATCTGAACTACGCTGCCACTTCCCCCAGCAGGCGGGTAGTGAAGTATAAAAACCAGGGGCCACATTTGCTCTATGTAATAAAATGGAGGCGTGCTAGACAATAAATAGTTTTTAAAAAACACAGAGCATAACTCTGAAAAGTCTGAGGCCAGCAATTAAAACTATCTCCCACGTGGATGGCTGGAAGCCAAGGGAAGCTGCCTGACGGAAATTGCTGCGGCTTCCTTATATACTTCAACATTGTTTGGAAAAAGTACAGCCCGCGTTTCTGGAGTTAGGCATTTAGGAAAATACATACAATATCCTTGGCGATATTAAAATTGACATACTGATCTACTGCAGCGCCTAGAAGCAGTTCTGTTCATGTGTGCATACAGCGCTATTCCTGCAGATGTAGGGCAGACAGCAGGCAAGAGTCACCAGCCCACCTGGGTACTTTAGAGGCCCTGCAGGCAGGCACTTTACCCTGGCTTCAGACAGCAGATGACCCATTGCAGGCGGCAAGGTAAACAGGAAAGCAGCTCATACACTCTTTGTCATCTTAATGACATCACAGGAAGCGACAATGCACAATTTTTGAGGCTGATGAAATCAAATAAAGTCTAGCATGAAAATAATAAACAACTTCACAATCTCACACAAGTAGATAGAAGGCATGCAAAGGAAAGAAATGGGGGCATAAGAGTGACTGGTACAGGTTTACGCCTCTGACTGCGGTACTGAGTCGCAGATGAGCTAGCACTGGGTGTGAATGACTACATTGCTCTATCACCGGTCCCGCGCCAGAGAGAACTTTCGTTTAGAAGCAGAGCGTCTCAAAAGCATGCAGGTTGCTAGGAAAACCATAGCGGTTGCTACAGAGATCCCAGGCGACCCCTACATCACATCCGGAAATGGAAAATCAAATCTGATTAATGAGGAATTTTCCGTTAGGTTGATGTGGTAACTTAAGGTGGTACTGTTTATAAATTCGTGAATATGTTTAGCTTAACTTCTAATAGATTGCTATTTGTTGTTCAATAGTGAAAAATATTTGTTGAATTTAAAAGCCATGGGGTGGTTTAAGGGCTAGGGAGGGTGATGGCGGTGCTTACTAGGGTGTTAATGAGTTTTGGTGCCACTGGTAGGGTGTGCAGGAAAAATGGATTCTGTCGCGACCTGCGCAGAATGTTTTAACCTTCTTCGTTTCATTTAGCATTCGCAACTGTTCACTGTTTGACATAAGCAGGCTTACACATGAGTAGATGAGTGCATTATTTTAATGAAGCGCTATGTATTTTAAAGTTTGGGAAAGTGTCTGCGCTGTTAATGACTTTCTCGTCACCTTTAAAATAAACAAGAGAGCTTAACTCCTGAGAGAGAATGGAAAGCGCTTATACCCTTCGAGCAACACCTACACAGCAATGCATGGTCTGGCTGCAGGGGGAGTCACGTGATTCTTGGCTCGAGCTTGAAATGCAGGGTCAAGGGGCCCGTGTACCCCCGCCCTAATGGGAATACCCAGAATGCATGGTGCAGACAGTGACCTAGAAACACGGAAACACTCGCCATCTGGCCACAGTAACCTTTCACTGTTCCCAAGGTCAGTTAGTCACCTTCACCTGGAAAGTTGTGCCCCGCAGACCTGGTGCTGCTGCACCATTGAAATCTGCGCTCCTGAACAGAAGGTCAGACACGGAGCCCAATCCTCAATTATGACGATATGCCATGGTACGGGGAGAGGGTTCATTCGCGTCACTGCAGGTATGCCAAAAAAGCAACAACTCGGAAACCCTAACAGCGCAGGAAGACAGACGTACACAAGCAGAGACACGGGTTGTGAAAAGACTTCCGGCCTCCAGAAGAGAGGTAAAATAAGGGAGTGACGTCTTTCAAAAACCTGATTATTACACCAGGCAATTTCGAAAATTAGAGAGAGGGGACTGCAGGGTGGGTGCTCCGAGGAAGGCGGTGGCAAAGAACATGCATCTTGCTTTCAATAGTAACAAGTGCGGGCGCGCGTGACAGGTCGGCAGCGAAAGTGAAAGCGCCGCGTTTGGAGCAAAAGTGCACCAGGGCCAGCGCGACCGCCATCTGTTTCCAATTAACGCGTCCGCGAGACGCGGGCACGATAATTGGAAACAGATGGCGCTGCTGCTCGCTCCCGAGCTCCCTAGGCCAGGGGAGAGAGAAGGCGGGACATGCACCCGCCTTTGGCCAATTGCATGCTGTCATTCTTAAAAAGACGCATGCAAAGGCCAATAGCGGGTGATAAAAAAAAAAAGCACACGCACGAGCGTGTATTCCTAGTTTAAAGCCCTTACTAAAAGCCTCGCAGAGCAGCGCATGCGCGCTGGCTCAGGCGAGACCTAAAAAGGGGACACATGTTTCCTGCTGGAAACACTAGCACCTGCTACTAAAGGGACACAATACCTACCCATGTTGCCAAGTATCCTGGATCAGGGCAAAGAAGTCTTTAAAGAGCCAGCCTCAAACAAGGGATTAACTCCCAGAGTGGAGAAAAAATATAAGCCCTCTTCAAAGGACCCAAAATACATACAAGGAAGTACTATACCTGACTCCATCATTGTAACCACGGCCAGAAGGAGAGCAAACGCAGTCTCCAACACAGGGCCTCCACCAGAGAAGGAAAGTAAAAGGATGGCTATGGTGGGGAGAAGGATGGAAAAAGAAGCTGCAACCCAGTGGCGCATTGCCAACTCAAACGCCCTGTTAAACAGATATGGCCACGAACAGTGGGATGAAATTGAAGAGCTCCTAAACAAACTCCCAGAAGAGGACAGAAAGAGAGCAAAATCTATCGTCCAGGAAGGAAAAAATGTGGCTAACACATGCCTAAAGTCAGCCCTAGATGCAGCAGACACTGCAAGCAGGCAAATGTGCACTGGAACAATCCTCAGACGGCATGCATGCCTGGCTCAGAATATCTGGTTTTAAACAAGAGGTCCAAACATCAATCATCAACAGACCTTTTAACGGAGAAGCTCTGTTTGGGAAGGAAGTAGACGAATCCCTTCAACAAATTAAAAAGGACAATGAAACAGCAAGGGCTATGGGGGCCCTACAACAAAGAGGTTCTTTTAAAAGAGGAGGCTTCTCTAACAGGAAAATCACAGGTAGAGGGGGCTTTGGTCAAGGACAACAAATGCCACAGCAATCGCAAGGACAAAACCAGCAGTTGGGACAACAGTCTAGCTACCAAGGGTGGCAGCAACAGCAGAAGCAGCCCTTTCGAGGGAGAGGGAATGGCAGAGGAAGAGGCCACTCCTCTAGAGGCAGAGGAAATGGCACAAACTGACTTAATCACAGGGAAAGACCCACACAAAACACCAGTGGGAGGGAGAATATCCTTTTTCCACAGAGAATGGGAAAGGATTACAACAGACAATTGGATTTTAAATTTAGTAAAATACGGATATTGCATGGAACTCACAAGAGCCCCACCTGCAAATCCACCAAAGAAGAGAAAATTAACCAAATCAGAACAAACACTACTAAACGCAGAAATCAAGGATCTATACCTCAAACAGGCAATAGAAAAGGAACCAACACATCAGTGTTACAAAGGAAACGACTCCCCTTACTTTCTAGTTCCAAAACAGGATCTAACCCTAAGGCCAATCTTGGACTTAAGATTCATAAACAAGTTCATACTAACGCAACACTTCAAAATGTGTACACTTCAAGAAATACTCCCGCAAATCCAAAAGGGGAATTATTTGGCAACAATAGATCTAAAGGACGCCTATTTACATATCCCTATGAACAAAAAGCACAGAAAATACCTGCGGTTCCTGCACAACAAGACACACTACCAATTCAAGGTACTTCCGTTCGGCATAAAGTCAGCCCCACGGGTGTTCACAAAGTGTCTAGCCGTAGTGGCGGCACATCTGAGAAGAAGCAAGATCCACGTCTACCCCTACCTAGACGATTGGCTAATAAGGGGACGCACAAGACAAACATGTCTCAATCATGTTAAAAAGACATTCCAAACTCTACAAAGACTGGGGTTTTCAATAAACCACAAAAAATTGTCAACAACACCAGAAAGAGAGAAGACCTTCCTGGGAGCAAGACTAAACACATTGAACGCCAGGGCTTATCCCACACAAGCCAGGATACAAGCTATCCATCACGAAACAGCCCTCTACCAGAGGGGACAGTCTCTGACAGTGAGGAGGGTTATGAAACTAATGGGCATGATGGCATCATGTATCCCACTTATCCCTCATGCACGCCTACACATGCGCCCGTTTCAGGAATGGCTCAACAACAGCTGGTCACAGGCCACAGGAAGTTGGGAGGATCTAGTGGTTGTTACACAAAGGGTGCAAGCAGAGACACAATGGTGGGCATCCAACAACATAGCACAGGGGAGACCTTTCAGGGACCCAACTCCATCTGTGACAGTCACTACAGATGCATCCCTCAACGGATGGGGAGCACATCTCAACCAGCTAAAAGTACATGGCCAATGGAGCGAACAGGACTCCACCAAACACATCAATTTCCTAGAGATGAAAACAGTTTTTCTGGCACTCAAGGCATTCCAGAAACGTATTCAGAGGAAGACAATTCTAATACAAACAGACAATACAACCACAATGTTCTACCTCGACAAACAAGGTGGAACAAGCTCTTTTCCACTGAGCAAACTGGCACAGGAAATTTGGCATTGGGCAATAGCCCAAAAGATCCATCTACAGACAGTACATCTACCAGGAGTAGACAACATCACAGCAGACCAACTGAGCAGACAGAACAATTGCTCTCACGAATGGAGCTGAAACAGACAATAATTCAGTACCTATTCAACATCTGGGGAACACCAGTGTTGGACCTGTTTGCGACAATACAGAACAAGAAATGCCAATACTTTGCCTCCAGGTTTCCACACCACCTGTCAAGGGGAAATGCACTTTCACTGAATTGGTCTCAGACATTTGTTTATGCCTTTCCACCAATACCCCTGATGCAAAGGGTGCTTCAAAAGGCAAAGGAGCCAGGAACAAATATGATTCTCATTGCCCCTCATTGGCCAAGGCAAACATGGTTCTCCACTCTCCTAGAACTATCCAAGGGAGAAATGATCAGGATCAAAACAGAAAAAGACCTGCTGACAATGCAACAGGGCCAAATCTTTCACCCGGAACCAGCAACACTGCAACTAGCAGCTTGGCGCCTGAATACATAGAATTTGGTCATCTCAATCTACCGTAGAGAACCATGGAAATACTCAAGAGAGGCAAGGAAAAAATCCACAAGGAAATGCTATGCAGCAAAATGGAAACGATACACCACATGGTGCATCGCAAACAACAGGACCAGTTCCATAAAGACACAAGAATCTGTTATCACATATCTTACTTACCTCTTGGACAGCAACATCAATTTTTCAAGCCTTGAGGTGCACCTTGCTGCCATAGTGGCATACGCAAGAGGAAAATCATGAAAAAGCTTTTTTACTAGACCAGTCATAAAAATATTCCTAGAAGGAGCCAAAAGAATAGCTCCACCAAGAGCTGCACCTGTACCAACATGGAGCTTAAATACAATACTCTCACAAATGATGAAGAAACCCTTTGAGCCCATGCATGCAGCAGACATCAAACATATCACCCTAAAGACAGCCTTTCTCATTGCTATAACATCACTACGCAGAGTAAGTGAATTACAGGCTTTAACAATACAAGAACCTTATTTACAGATCCACAAGGATAAAGTGATCTTGAAAACTAACCCACAATTCTTGCCAAAGGTGGTATCCAAGTATCACTTAAATCAAAACATCCTGCTACCGGTTTTCTTTCAAAACCCAGAAACTAAAGCAGAAAGAAGCCTCCATACCCTGGATGTTAGGAGAGCTTTACTATATTACTTGCAAAAAACAGAAAAGATAAGAAAAACAAAACAATTGTTTGTTGCACACTCGCATACTAACACAGGATCTGCGGTCACAAAGGCAACTATTGCAAGATGGATAGTACAAGCTATCCAGGTATGTTATGACAAGGCCAAAAAGGAACTAACAATGCAACCAACAGCGCACTCCACTAGAAAGAAAGGAGCAACGCTAGCATTTATGGCCAATGTACCCATTGATTCCACCTGCGCAGCAGCAAAATGGGCATCACCACACACCTTCACAAAGCATTACTGTGTGGACGTACAGATGAATAAGGAAGCTCAAATTGGACAGAGGGTGCTTCAACACCTGTTTGCAAAGTCTTCCTTTCACCACAGCCTCCCCAAGACGGGAGAAACCGCTACATAATCTAATGCACAGCATGTGAATCCAGAAAAGGATTCACGCTGCAAAATGAAATGGTTACTTACCAGTAGGAGTAGTTTTGCAGCTTGAAGAATTTTCTGGATTCACATGCGACCCACCCGGCCTCCCCTACAAGGACAACAAACAGGTGGGGAAGTAAAGGACTATATCACTGTTTATTAAAACCATCTCAAGGATTACAAACCAAAGAAAGAAACAGAAAAAAGAATCCGAAGATGGCCACCACGCACGTCGACCTCCAGGATACCGTCTGATGTCACTCAGGGGACGTACCTGGCACCAAATGGTGGTCCACAGCGACCAAAACAAGAAAAAAAAAAAAGGACAGACAATTCCGGACCCAACCACTAGATGGCGGAATAATGCACAGCATGTGAATCCAGAAAATTCTTCAAGCTGCAAAACTACTCCTACTGGTAAGTAACCATTTTGTTTTCCTTTACCATCTCTATCATCAATGGGCCTTATTTTAGGACCCACTCTATCCCGTTAAAATCTGCCTTTTTTTATTATTTATTGAGCTACCCCGCCCCAGAATTTCTATGTTGTGGAATTTTTTTTTCGGTAGTTCTTGCTTTTGATGTTAATGTCTCGCCTGTGAAAGATTATTGAATGCACACGTGAACTAATACTAAAAAGGAAGCCTTTTATGTCCATTTCAGGTATAAAGTAACTCAAGCCGAGCTGTTTGCATTACTCTGCCGCCTGGCCGACGAGCTGCTCTTCAGACAGATTGCTTGGATCAAGAAGCTGCCTTTCTTCTGCGAACTCTCAATCAAGGACTACACGTGCCTGCTCAGCTCCACTTGGCAGGAGCTGATACTGCTGTCTTCACTGACCGTCTATAGCAAGCAGATCTTTGGGGACCTCGCCGACGTCACCTCCAAGTACACACCCTCTGATGAGGAACTGCACAGGTGAGAAGTGGCGCGTGCCACCAAACGCACACTCTTTGGTCTGCTGCTTGGGCCACGAGAGGTTTTCGGGCTCAAGAGTTTGTGGTGGAAAGATAAGATGGCTGAAGTACTTTTAGGGTGTGCTTGTAGTGAATGTGGTGTAAAGCAATATTCTTAAAGTTGAATCCAGCCTATCACACTAGATTCTGCAATTTCCAATGGTTTGATTACTGTTGTTATTGGCTGGATTGCTCCTTGAGCCCAACAAGAAGCACATATTTTGAAGTTTATGGACATATACTCAGGGTCACTGGAATTATGTGGCAAGGGAGGACCAAATTATGCAGCAGGGTACACTAAATTATGCAGTAAGAAAATGCATAGTATGCAGCGGTATGTGGTGCATTTTGCTATAGTATCAGTTCATTGTTTTGTCCTTTTTACACGTTAACACTATCTGGACTAAAGTTTCACCTTATTAGTACTAGTTTAACACCCAAATACATCAATATGCAACTGAAAGGGGAGAGAATGTGGCCTAACGGCTAGGGCGGTCGACCTCGGAGCTGGGGAACCGGGTTCGAGTCTCGGCAGGGACGCTCAACATTCTGTGATTCTGGGCAACTCACTTAATCTCCCCGTGCCTAATAAAAAAATGAATGTGTTGGTTTGTAACGTAACTGGTACTCGTGTAAAGCGCTCTGATACCTTCGGGTCGCGCTATATAAAACTCCCCCCCCCCCCCCAAAAAGGTGAACAATCAACCTTTGCAAAGTGCCTTCCATTGCACAACAACAAGCGGGTCGCATTTTTAGTAACTTTTTATCCGTTTGAGGTAGAAGCAAAAATGTATTTTGTTAAAATTTGCAAATTATGCGGCAGATGATGGTTTAGGTGGCAAATGCGACAAATCCATAATTATGCGCAAAATGCTGTAGCTGTAGAATTGCATAATTCTAGTGGCCCTGCCTATCCCTGTGAGGTGTCACATTTTTGGACCAAGGCATTATCTGTGGAGCACTAAAAATTAGCAACAAGTGAGACAGAATGTGGAGACTTTTCTATTGTAACTGGCTGCCTCCTGTCCTTTTAAGGTTTTTTTTCAAAGTTTGGAAGCCCTTTGCAGGGTCCTTCATGCTTTGCAAATGCTTTTGGAATTGGGTTTAGCCTCCACCCAAGCGTGAGTGAGACACCTTGAAGCATTATGGTGCCATTTATGCTATCCAATAAAAAGTTAGACTGCCTTCCAGTGTGATAGATTTCATGTATCATTGTGGGGCCATTGATGCCATCCACGAGTGGGACTGTCTTCCACTTTGCAAGACCTCTTGAAATATTACGGGACCATTGATGCTATTCACACGTTCTATTGCCTTCCAATGTGTGAGAGCCCATGTCAGATTATGAGGCCATTGATGCTGTCAAAGAATCTCACTGCCTTCCGCTATGTAAGGCTCCATGTAACATTTTAGAGGGCCATTGATGCCATTAACGAGTGTGGCTACCTTCCAGTGTGTGGGACCCTAAGAAAGATTATTGAGCCATTGATGTTATGCACGGGTGTGACCGTCTTCCAGGGTGAGACTTTGTGTCACATTATGAGGCAAATTATGAGGCTACCTATGAGTCTTGACTGTCTTCCAGTGTGTGAGATTCTATTTCAGTACATATAGTCTTCGAGTGTGCATTTGTATCTTCAAATCAATCGTGTAACATTAGCCCCCGCAGCCCCCATGGTGCGGGGGGGACTCCAAACTCCAAGGGGCCCCCTGCGGCACTGTGCACAGGTGGCTGGCCCCTGGCCTGAGAGCTCCTGACTGGGTCAGGAGCCCGGGGGGACCCCTCCATGTGCTTTGCAGGAGGACCCCCTCACGTTTTGCAGCGTGAACCTTTTCTGGATTCACATGCTGTGCATTATTCCGCCATCTAGTAGTTGGGTCCAGAATTCTCTTTATAAACTTTTTGTCCTTCTACTCTTTTTGTTTTGTGTTGTTGGGCATCGACGAACCTCCATTTGGTTTCCCCTTGTGACGTTGTCGTGCTTCCTCTGGAAGCTCCCAACTTTGGTCACCATCTTCAGTTTCTTTTTTCCGTCGTTGGGTCTGGATGCATGCTGAAGGCGCTCCAACAATTGGTAGGAAAATGTTTCCCGAAAAATCGAAAGAAGTTCACCGAAAGTCGACCGGCGGAAGGAAACAGCTGAAGAAGGCACTGGAGAAGTTTCATGAGAAGTTTAAGGTATCTCTTCCATGGTTCCAGTGAATGCACTTGCAGGGGGCTCCCTGTGCGTGGTGATGGAGAAGACTCCTTTGCAAGAACTGCGATCATAAGTTTGCCCAGAATGACCAACACCTGGTCTGCAACCTCTGCCTGCCGGTAGGCCACTGAAGTGAGGGTAAGAGATCAGCAGAGAAGGGCCTACCACAACATGCAGGGCCAACATCCCCCTTCTGTCTCTATGGGACTTGGGCCTCTCAAGTGATGAAGGGGACCGGAAGGGGATATGGAGGCTGGCATCCAGTTTGTGGACGTCGACACACAAGGGGGCAAGAAGACGTCTCAAACAGAACTAAGAGAACCATCGTCCTTGAAGAACTTACCTGAGTCGTGAAAATCCAACTCTAAAACCTCAAAGGGAGCCTCGGCGTCAAAGCACTCAATGACCAAAGTTGCAACCAGAGATACAAGTACCCTTGAATCCTTCAAAAAGGACACCACAGTGGTAAAGATCCCCGAAAAATTCCAAGAAGTCCAAGGACGGTCAAAGAAAAGATGCTTTGATGTCAAAACAAGAGAGTTCAAGAGCTGAAAGACACGGTCCACCAACCCCGTTGTCTTCAAAAGACTCTTCGTTGTATAAGAGAAAGACCGAAAATCGCGACGCCGAGCAACAAGTGGCCAAGATAGAGAGGGCGAAGAGACAGTTTGAGGCCAAAATGGCGATTCTTCTACAAAAGAAGAAAGACTTTGACGAAAGTCTAAAAGACTTTCAAATTCCTACAAAAACCTCAACAGCAAAGGCTCAAGGGGACAAGAATGTTGAAGAAATAGAACCACCATTAACTCCTGAACCTCAGGAAGAACTGGAAGAGGAAATCTTCTATGAAGCAGAGGAGGAACAAACCTAACAGGGTTCTGAGGCTTCAGAATACCAGGAGACACAATGGCAGAGCCTTGAAACTGATTCACCTGCAGAGGATGTGGATACTTATCCTTCGAGGCCATGACCACCTGACAATATTGGGGTGTACAACCAAGTAATTAAAAAGGCAGCAGACAGATATGGGTTCCAGCTAGAGGAGAAACCGCAATCATGTTTTCTATTGAAAACTCTCCTGCCTACACAATCAAGAAACCAATTTCTCCCTTTGCTGCCAAGTGTGTTGGATCAAGGAAATTAAGTTTTTAAAGAACCTGCAACATGTAAGGCAGTTACTCCTAGAGCAAAGAAGAAGTACAAGCACTCTCTTCCAAAGATCCACTCTACATAAAAGGTACAGTCCTAGCAGATACAATAATAACATCAACTGCTAGGAAAAGAGCTAACGCGCCAAGCTCAACAGGGCCTCTTCCAGACAAGTAGAGTAAAAGGATGGGAAGTGAACCAAACAATACTGTAGAGACTCTTTTAAAAGTGGGGAATACCAGAAATAGACCCGACTGCAACTCCAGAGAATGCAAATTGCCGAAGCTTTGCATCCAGGCAACATTGCAACATTGCCAACAATCCCTGGAAATGCATTGTTGATAGATTGGTCAGGGAGATTAGCATACGCTCCCCACCCCTCCCCCCCCCCCGATACCACTAATTCACACGGTGATCAGCAAATGCAGGATCAGCAGCATGACCCCGACACGAATTGAGCCACAGTAGGTGAGGCAAACATGGTTCTCAGAACTAATAGAATTATCCAAGGGGGTTATTCACACGATGCCAGTGAGACAAGATCTGCTGTCTGTGCATGAAGGAAGGGTGCTTCACCCAGAACCAGAGCCTTTAAGCCTGGCAGCTTGGCTCCTGAAGACTTGGAATTTGGACATTTAAAGTTACCAAAGAATACAATGGCTGTCCTAAGGGAAGCAAGGAAACCAACAACTAGAAAGCGTTATATAGCTAAATGGAAAAGATACTCACTTTGGTGTCTTAAAGAAGGTTTATTAAAAAGGAACACATGAGATAAGACTGTGTTAAAGTTTTTAACACATCTTCTGGAATGTAAACTGACTTATGCATCCTTAAAGGCCTCCTTTAGCAGCAATAGTGGCTTAAACAAGAGGCCACATTGGAAGAAGTTTCTTTACTGTACCAGTTACTAAGCATTTCTAGGAGAAGCAAAGAGAATTGCTCCTTCAAAAAAGGTACCAGCAACCACATGAAACTTGAATCTAGTGATCATACAACTGATGAAGGCACCATTTGAACCTTTACACAAGGCTATATTGCAGATGCTCGCAGTAAAAACGGCCTTTTTAGTGGCCATTACCTCACTGCGCAGAGTTAGTGAATTACAAGAACCTTATTTCCAAGTACAGACGGACAGAATTGTCATGAGAATGGACCCACAGTTTATGCCAAAGGTTATATCACAGTTCCACACGAATCAAAGTATACAGATACCAAGTTTCTTTCAGAAGCCAAGGACACAGGCAGAAAGGACATTACACACTCTAAATGCAAGATGTGCGGTAATGCTTACATCGAAAGGACTAAGGCGAACAGAAAGTCGAAACAGCTCTTTGTGTCATTTGTACATAGTTTTATAGGAAGACAAGTTACAAAGAACACAATTGCAAGATGGATAGCTCAGACCATTCAGATGTGCAATAAGAACACGGAAGAGACGTTACAAAAGACTCCTGGTGCACATTCAAATAGAAAAAAGGAGCAACCATTGCTTTCCTAGCAAATAATCCATTACAAGACATTTGTATGGCAGCTACTTGGTTATCAGTGCACACGTTCTCAAGACACTACTGTGTAGATATTCAGATGAGCAAGGAAGCACAAGTAGGACAAAGGGTCTTACAACATCTCTTTTCAATTCAATGCTCATCTTCAACCCAACCACGACTGTAGTAACAAAACTCAACCAAATTCGATGCACAGCATGTGAATCCAGAAAAGATCCATCTGCAAAACGTATAGATTCTTACCTGTCGGTGTAGTTTTGCAGCTTGAAGAATTTTCTGGATTCACAAGCAAACCCACCCACCCCCCTCTTCCAAAAAGATGAAAGGAGGGAACAGCATAAAAAAAATGAATCTGAAGATGGCGACCAAAGGTGGGAGCTTCCAAAGAAATCGCGACAACCTCACAAGGGGACACCAAATAGAGGTCTGTCGACGCCCACCAACAGAAAACAAAAAGAGTAGAAGGACAAAAAGTTTATAAGGAGGATTCCGGACCCAACCACTAGATGGCTGAATAATGCACAACATGTGAATCCAGGAAATTCTTCAAGCTGCAAAACTACACCGACAGGTAAGAAACTATAAGTTTTATTACGGCACTGCTTCAATTGTGAATTATAAACATCCTGTGAGCAGCCATTTTTACGCACCCACCATTTGAGGTATGTTCACATGCTCGGTTTGTTGTGGAAAGACTGAGCTTTTGACAGAAGAGGAGGCCCGGGGACCACCTTAAGCCAAAGGAACGGTGAACTCCATTTAAGGGGAACTGCAGGTAGCGCCGCCTCTGCCTGACGAGTTTTTTTTCCTAGAAGTGCGGACATTGTTGAGTTAATGTAGGCAGCAGAGAGGGCGGGAGCTAAAGGGTCCTGCGGAAAACTATGATATACATTTTTTTCTGAGAAAGGTTTGGTCTTTGAGGCAGAATTGCTCATTTCTGGCTATTGTTGAAGGCTCAGTTGAACTATTGCCAGGGCTTTAAGTGGGCCGGGTCTCACCGGTGCGGAGCGACGGCAGTTTTTTAGAGGAGGCCTTGAAACGGGTCTCTATCGAGCTCTGTTTTGTGCCCTGGCACAGGCGGTCTGTTTTTTTCTCCAGACTGCAGTGACAGTAGGCACATCGATGTGCGCGTGCTCACACTGCTCACTTATCACTAGTGGAGAAGTTTCAGCATGTCATGCCAGGTGAGCGTTGTAGGGGAAGGGAAATCCTTTAAAGAGAGTCATTTTCTCTCTGGATTTCCCTTCTCTTTTTTAAACTCAGGAGCAGCAACTTTTTCATGGTGTCACCAGGGCTTTAAGTGGAAGCTTTTTCAATATTATATACAAGCCATAGTTACTGCTTATTTATCTTATGCAACTAACAACCATTGACAAAGCCAATAGCCCTGACTTGTTGTAGGTATGATGTTACTTGTATCGTATATCTGGATGCAATGACAGAAACAGCAAAATACAAGTCGGGCGGCACACTATGCTATGCACAGATTTTAGGCTTACGTGTTTTTAAGACACACCCTTCATTACATTGGCCACGCCCCTTTGAGAGACCCCCAGTTTTTTCATCCCACTTAAAGCCCTGACTATCGCTGTTGGCAAATGTGGTGATCTGAAGGCCATGGGCTTGAATCCCAACAAGGCAGACTCTGCCCTCCTACCTTCCGAAGTCAGTAATACCTGTTATTTGAAGTGCTGAGAAACAATAAAAGTGCAGTATATACAACAAATGTATATTTTGAAAGAAAAAGATCAAAGTAGTGATGAGGTGGGCAGTGTGACATGCTGGCATCTCTTGTACAGTGTAACCACTCAGCCGAGGGTGAACAGCCCACATTGGCAAACAAGGTCGTGCTTTCGTGCGACAATTCAACCAGGACGTTAAGTTCTTTGAGAGGGGGGGGGGCATATTTGACTTTCAAATTCGGGGTTCAGGTTGCTGTGTTGCCAATGGTGCCAGTTGCCAGAAGTTCGTTTAGGGGGCCCTTCACCCTGGCGGGTCGGACTCGAGGAAGATGCCCAAGCCGGAACCCTCAATCCCTCTCACCCAGGGTCATGGCTGTCATGATGGGGCGCCACTAAGGGCCAATACACACACACTGGCACCCCGCTGCCCGTCTGTGTCGCCGCCCCTGAAGCGCGGTGCTCTCTGGGGCAGACCGTCATGGAACGCGCTCCACCGCCCTTCGACAGAGGAAGAGGCTGTTTTGTTGTTTACTAAACCCTGTGTTTGCTGCAGGGTTCGGTAACAGACCCCATTCCTCCCATGCATATATTTGAATAATCCGCCAATATTCAATTTTCCAAGTTCAGGCTCTTGATTTTTCTTTTTTAAATAGAATAAAAGCAAGGTGAGTGCTGAGTATGCCTGCACCCCCCCCCCCCCATGGCTGCAGTTTGAATTAAAACAGACAGCAGTAACCAGGGTTCAAAGCCACCCGGCCTCTGTGGCCCGGTGCCACTGCACCTGCTGCACCAAATGAAGGTACGTACCCTGCTCCCTTTTGTTGCAGATCACTGCTGCCCATCATAGGAATGGGTGTAGTGCGTGGCTTATTACCCACCCCCGCTTCTAGCCCCTTTCTGATCCCAGTGACGCTGGTTAGCATAGCAAGGATCTGACTCGAATTGTCGGCGCAATTGTTTAGAAAAAAAACTTTCAAGTCGAGATCCAGGTTTTCCCCTATTTGAGGGTAATTATGTGGTACTTTGTTCTGTTATTTTCCAAGCGCCTCCCTCCACACAGGAAGGCCTCAGGGTGCTTGTTTGCAGAGGTTAGGAGATGTTTGCCCGGGAATGGCGTCTCTAGGCCCGGTATTAGTTCGGGACAGAGTTCTAGGGACAGCTGGGCCTGTAGGTACCACCCCCTTCCATCGGCTCCAGGTGTAGGGGAGAGCCCGCCCGAGAGAGGGGGTTCTGTTTTAGAAGAGGGCTGGGTTGTTGATCTCGGGGTGCAGAGAGGACGGTGTCGTCTAAAGCCCGCTCTGCGGGTTGAGACGCAAGCAAGCTTTAGGTGTGCGCTCTGAGAAAGCGACAACCTGTTGCTTGAAATATTTTTTTCCTTTGTATTTGCTTCTTCTTCTGGACATTGTGGTTGTTTTATTTTCTGTTCAGCGAGAAAGCAACAATTGTGATTTTTTTCCCCTCCTATTTGCGATGTCACCTGCAGAGGTGCGAAGCGCACACTGTTCATTTAGCAAAGACCAGAATAGAGCGATCCAGATGAGTTAATTACAATAGTTGTGGTCACGTGGGACTCCCTCGCCGCCGAGGGTGTCAACATGCACGTGCTCTGTGCCCTGGTACCAAAATTAGGACCCCGAAGATTCTCCTTTTCTGCAGTCTGCAGCGTTTTTTCCATTTTACTTTGGGTATTTGTAAAATGGAGACCCGCACCAGGGGCACTTATTGTAATACGGCCCCTGGTCCTTACCCCGCTGGCACGCGCCTGTATGGCTCTGTTTTTCATTCACAGTTTCCCATTACTCGCAGCTTGAGGAGGCTGCGAAGGTTTGAACCCGAGCCCAATGACAGGCAGCCGATGCTGCACTGAAGGTGATGTAGCGCCTAGTCGCCTCCTTCTCCAGATGCTGGCACTAGGTTGGCTCCTCCCAACGTGCTAGACGTTGCCAGCCCTGCTGATGGTAGAGCCAAGGTGGCGCTGACATGATGTCATGGCCATGTTCTTATCTGTGTTTTGAATCCGATTCGTCTGCTTATGAATAAAGCGCTCATTCTGAAAAGGCTAAGAAAAGCGTAAATATAGCGCCGATAAATCACTGCCATGCCCTGCACGGCGCTATTATTTTAAGGTTGTCACAAGTAAAGCTTATTGGCTCTGCGAGGGGGCATCGCATCATGGGCAGTTATTCATTGCTGAGTACTTTGTTTTCTGAGGCTGTAAATTGAATTTTTGCTGCAGTGTGGGGTGACAGCTTCGAGGAACACCCACCTATCTGATGCCCAGGTGACCCCGCCAGTGCCCGGGCTTCACATGAATCATTTCACGCGGAGCCTCTGCTGTCTCCTGCCCTGTGCACGGGCGGCGCTTTGTTTGTGGAGCGGGCAGCGTGACAGGCTGTGAAAGACTGTCTCTTCGACTTACTTGAGCGTGTGCGTGCTTGTGAGCCCGCGCCTTGATGGTGCCCTGTCCCTTTTCAGAAGCGCTACATATCCGCGGTACCTCTGCACGCCGGCGGCTGGTTTAAGATCTCTGTGCAGGCACGTGCCTGCTGGTGGCAGAGAGAGCCTGCTGCCAAGATGAGGTGCCAACGCCAGATATGGGATCCACCATTGGGTATAGGGCAGCATCACTGACGGTCATACTATGGGGGAACTCTGTTGGGTGCCATCCCAGTACGCATCTGTACATATGTAGGTCTTTGATATTTATACAGAACATACATGGCACAGCGAGAACCAGCTGCCAAGAAGAGGTGCCAACGACAGATATGGGGTCCACCATTGGGTATAGGGCAGCATCACTGACGGTCATAATATGGGTAAACGAACTCTGTTGGGTGCCATCCCAGAATGCATCTGTACATATGTAGGTCTGTGGTATTTCTACAGCACATACATGGCCAAAAGGCCGTGGAGTGCTGTACAGGGTCAAAGACAAAGGGTCTGATTTAGAAGTCAGCGATGGGGAACACTCGGTTACAAACGTGACGGATATCCCGCCCGCCGTATTACGATCACATTCTAGCCTATGGGGACCATAATACGGCGGGCGGGATATACGTCACGTTTGTGACGGAGTATTCCCTTCGCCGACTTCAAAATCAGCCCAAAGCATAAAGGCAAACGAGTATGAGGAGCGGAAGCGGAGTTGTGGACGGTTAATGCATTGTGATGTAGTGTTCTGTAAAGAGATGAGTCTTCAACTCATTCCTAAATTGGAGCAGGGTTGGGGCGGTCCTGATGGTTACGGGGATGATGTTCCAGATCCTGGGTGCATAGATGGAAAAGGCCTGTGGTCTTGTTATCAATTTTCACACTTATAGTGTTGTAGCTGGGGGTGTGCCGAGATCCACCAGAAATGGTGAGCTTGTCTGCAAGATAAGTCGGGGCGCTGTTCGTGATAGCTTTGTAAAGGATGCAGAGGGTTATGAAGATGGGGGGGCTTGCAAGGGGAGCCCATGGAGTTCCATCAGGATGGGAGTGAAGAGATCACATTTCTTAAGACCCTGGATGACGTGCTGTGATGTGTCGGATGCCCCTCAGTGGTGTCCGTGTGGAGTCTGGTCGGCCGTGGAGTATGGTATTACCCCATCCAGACTTCAGGGTGCGTATGAGGGTGGGATGGTCAGCTGTTTCGAGGCAGCTTAGAGGTCCAGCCGTATCAGGAGGCAGCGGTCATCTTCATTTGTGGTCAGAGGGTATCTTCTGTGATGTGTATGGTTGCGGTTTCCGTGCTGCAGCGTTATCTGAAGCCAGACTGATGGTGCAGGACACGGTTAGTACTGATACTATCTTCACGTTGAACATAGACTGCTTCTGTTCACAATCTTGCCTATGAATGGTAGATCAGTGATGGCATACAGCAAAATCATTAAAAAAACAAGCATTGGTAAAGCCTACAGATCTGGTGTTGACAAGACTGATGGTTTTATTTCTTTTCGCAAACGTATTCAATAAGCAGTAAAAGTTTAAAACTGAAAAAAATGTTAAAATGGCTCTCTAAAGGTAGTGTGTATATGTATGCAAAAAAAAAAAAGTAAAAAATGAACCATTGCCAAAATAAATAATAAAACATTGAAAACAAATGCAAGGTTTGTACCACCAGCTCTGGCACTGAAGTGGACTGCTTTTAGGTAGGTGTGAACAAGCAAAATGCGGATTGGCCCATTGCCTCATGTTGTATGCTGTGGTATGCAGACACAAAACCTAACTGACACAATAGACCAATTCATTTTTCGCAAAACATGAGGTTGGCAATATGGATTAAAATTTCTCTGTCAGTACCAAAAAGAAACCACACACTTTCTACCATGGAAATATCTGTCCATTTTATGGGTATTTGGGCCAGTCTAGATTACTTCCATTCTTTCAGGTGACATCAAAAAACACTGGTTGAGCCACCGATAGGGGCTACAAGCTCATCAGTTGGGGTTCCTGGAAATGGCGGGCAATGTTTCTTAAAGGTATAGCAGCCAACACATTCAATGCTGTCAGGACACCTTACTAGCCTGATGGAGGATGGACCACATCCACCTAAATGCAGGCCTCAATCCACTCAGCCTTTAAGGCTTCATATTCGATGCAACATAAAGTATTCTAATCTACGTGGGTTACAGCTGCAGTGCACGCTCACGGTGCTTGGAAGCGAAACACCAGGAACTGAATCTGTGTGTATATTTCACCACAATAAAGCAATATGTGCCCCTTGAAAAGTGTCCGTATCATAAAACGATTGCAGTTTTGAGTATGGTCTCTTGTGGAGTATCACCAAAGCACCAGAACCCGAGTGGTTTGTTATTTCAACTTTCATACCCTACCCATGAGTGCCGCCACAGCGCCTCGATGCCTCGCCTTGGACAGTGTGCTACAGGTGTACTGCCAATGGCGCACAGAATACTTGTGATCATAACCATGGTTTGGGGAATATTGTGTAGTCTGGCCTTCCGTGAAACACAGTTGGTTCACACCGGGTGCATCTTAACACCAAACCAACACACATGTACATTTTCTGCACTTATTTATCATCGTCATAAATCTATATTCGGTTATAAATACAACCATAAAAAGAACATAAAACATAATGCAGACATATCATGAAAATAAGACCATATGCACTCAGTATTAACCATAAAAATGATAAAAGCAGTTAAAAAGCCCCTTGAAAAGAAGAAAGGTGAAGGACAGTCTTAATATCATAAAAGTCCCCCATTAGCAGCAACAAAATTAATCGGGTCTGGAATGCCTCGATCTCAATGCATCGATCTCAATGCCTCGATCTCAACGCATCGATCTCAACGCATCGATCTCAACGCCTCGATCTCAACGCCTCGATCTCAACGCATCGATCTCAACGCATCGATCTCAACGCATCGATCTCAACGCATCGATCTCAACGCCTCGATCTCAACGCATCGATCTCAATGCCTCGATCTCAATGCATCGATCTCAACGCATCGATCTCAATGCCTCGATCTCAACGCAGCTCTCAAAAAACTGGAGCCCGCAGATAAAACATGCTCATTCGATAGAAGCTGCAAGAACATAAGAGGTCGCGTAAAATTCAAGGGTTTCAGTAGCGGGATAATAAACAATTTTCTGGGCACACTAAAATATTTACAAAACATCACCAAATGTAAAGTGTCCTGCGAAGACATATTGTCGCAGCCGCAGTGTTCATTTGTGCACATATTCCGTAGGAGGACGCAAGACCCACCTCCTCTCTACTGGAAGTGCATACACTACGCACCCGCTCCAGACAGAGGGCAGCAAGACATAGAACACCACAAAGGTCCTGCCTAGGGCTAAAACCCAGTGCTCGAAGGTAGTGTCTCCAACCCTGAGTCACAGTAGCGCCAAGAGGCCCAATAACTGGGCAAAAACTGTGTTTGAAATATCCTTCCCTCGGTAGCTGCACAGTTACTTCAGCATCCATCACACAACAATCCGATTGCCGGGTACCAAGGATGAGGGGTCCCTCAGGATGCCCTATCAGTATGACTTGCACTTTTACGCGCTGATTCTTATTTTTTTTAAAAGGGGTTTTAATGAAACACCTGTACTTTACATTTTATGGAATGATTTTATTATATGATGCATGCAATATGATTGAAATTTTATTGGTAATAAAAATGATTGATTGAATACCTATAGAATTCAATTAGAACTCATTGTATGAATGTTTTTTGTGGATCTTGGGCCTGAGTGTAGTGCTAATTAAGACCAGAAGAGAGATAGGTGCTTGCAATTGAGAGCATCCTCGACAGCAGTTTGCAGAGGTGTCATTTTCATGTTTGGGTGACAGGCATTTACAGGCTGGGGCACAAAGTGAGCTGCCACAAATCACACGTTTGTTGTCAAATGATGGAAGCCAGGATTCGAACCTAGGACACAAGGCAACAACTTGGGGTCTTGACCACATAGCTGAGAGTAACTCGAAATTCTTGAAGCATGAACAGTGTGAACATTTAAACATGATGGTAACCAAGCTGGATCGACTGCTCTGAAGAAATCCAGCAGGCTCTGCAATTCTCATTCCTAGTCATTTGCATGAGTGAGGCCAGGGACCCGGGGACCCGGGGATCTAGCAGCCAGCTTGTGGTGCTGCCATCTTACCAACACTCGAGCATTGGCAAAGTCAGTAGGTCTGGCTTGCATTTTACGACCTGACTAAAACAAGAAAAAAATTCTGCCACAGTGAAAAGCAAGCACTGGCAAAGCCAATAGGTCTGGGATTGGCCGCCAGCTTTCTGGCAATTCTTGTTTTGTTTTGTCATGGCTTTTGTAAAATTTTATTGTCTGGAAATATTTTTGGCCCTCAATCTAAAAAAAAAATCATTTACTACAGGCAAAATTATTTTTGGGTCTAAAAAAAACGCACAATACAATAGTATTACCTGGCATTGAAGGGAACTACTTTGCGTGTGGATGTGTTCCATGTGAAAGGAGGTCATGCCATAACTTATTGTGAAGTCAGCCATTGGCTAAAGTGGGCTGATGTATTGCACCGTAATAAGCGCTGGAGTGGATGGAAGAAAAATGTGTATGACACCAACCAGACTAACAGATGAAGGCTGGCTCAAAACACCTATGAGTAACTATATTATACACATAATTTTTGTAAAATGAAAATGTCTTGGCTAACACAGACCTACATAAGTCAATCAGTCTGTAAACCAGTAAGAGAAAGAAAGAAAGAAGGCAGGAAAGAAGGACAGACGGCAAGAAGGCAAGAGAGAAAGAGGGAAAGATGGCAGAAAGAGAAAGAAAGGCAGGAAAGAAAGAAAATGCAGGAAAAAAAGAAAACAAGAAAGAAAGAAGAATGAAGGAAGAAAGGCAAGAAAGAAAGAAGGCAGGAAAGAAGGAAAAAGAAATGAAAAGGCAAGGCAAGCAGGAAAACAGGAAAGAAAGAATGAAGGCAAAAAGAAAGAAAGAAAAAGAAAGGAGGAAAGAAGTAAAGAAGACAGAAAAGAAAGAAGGAAAAAGAAGAAAAAAGAAATGAAAATGGCAAAAAAGGAAAAGGTGAGAAAGAAGACCGGAAAGAAGGCAAGAAGACAAGAAAGAAAAAAGAAAGAAGGGAAAGCAGGCAGAAAAAAAGAAGGAAGGAAAAAAGGAAAAAGTGGATAACTTAATACAGAACAGTTTCAAATGGACACAATCTGGTATGCTGTGAAATATTAGCGGTCAGAAAAGGAAAACACTCCTAAAGGCATGTACAACAGCATTGGCAGTAGATGGGATCTGATAAAGATGAAATGTGTCCTGTGGTCACATCAGAAGCATCATGTTATCACATCAGGCTCTAAACACAAAGACAACACTAAAGTAATTATAAATTAAAAACAGAAACACTGCCACTGAAGGGAACTAGCTTGTGTGTTGATGTGGTCATTGTGATAAAATAATAATACTATATGAAAATACACAAATGAATTAGCTTTTACGTACAGCAACACCTGAAGGTTTGAATTTCTAACTATCTATCCATACTTGCACATATGGAACTTCATGCAATACAGTTTCACATCTCTCTATTATTTTCCTTTATACATGTATACCCATTCTATGTAGTTATGTATCTATATATTGTATTACTTTACTCCTACTGTAGAAGGAAAGGAAAAAATAAAACACACAAACCTTCAACTCCCTCCAATGCACTACTGTATCATCCTCTACCTCTCTCAATATATCCGCTACCTCCACTCTGTCTCATCCCAAACCTCATTCTACTCCCATGATCTCCCGAATATCCTTTCTTGACTCTTACCTCCTCCATCCCTTCTTGACTCACCCCAAACCTCATTCTACTCCCATGATCTCCCTAAGTTCCTTTCTTGACTCTTACCTCCTCCATCCCTTCTTGACTCACCCCAAACCTCATTCTACTGCTATGATCTCCCTAAGTTCCTTTCTTCACTGTTACCTTCTCTATCCCCCCTTGACCCACCCCAAACCTCATTCTACTGCTATGATCTCTCTGATAACCCTTTCTAGACTCCTCCCTCCTTTTCGTCATACCAAACCTCATCTAACTAATATGATGTCCCAAATAACACTACCTAGACTCCTCCCTCGTCTAACCCAAGCTAACAGACTCACATGTCCACCGCTCAAGTTAACAATTTATATTTCCCTATACGAAGCCACCACTAATCCTTTGGGTTCCGGAGTAGCATGCTACTCCCCGAAAAGCACTTCAATAACTTGTCTGGGGTAGTAAGTGCTATATAAATACAATTACAATTGTGAAAGGGCTAAATGCAGTCACTCAAAAATAAAGTTTAACCAGTGACTGAAGTAGGCTGCCCCACTGCCCCATGCTGCATGCTGTAGTGGACAGAAGCAAAATGTGAATGACACATCAACTGACCAATGGATGAAGAGAGGTAGCTGAAAGGCCCTTTATGTAGTATAGTATACCTATTTTACTAAAATCAAAAGGTATTGGCTAACGCCAGACCTAAACAGAACAAACAAAAAAGTTCTGTGTACAGAGCTTTCAGTAGGTACAGAATTTAATGTGTAATTATTTGGTGTACTTTGGGTAGGCAAATAGTTCTTCTTGAATTGCGTTGCATTGCATGAGGAGCTGGAAAGATAAGCAGCCAATAGCAGGAGGCGAGAGGAAAGCACTCCTGTGGGTGGAGCAAAGCCCACTCTAAATGTACTTTAAAGTTTTTGAAACTATGTCAAGCCAGGCCTAGAAAGAGTTGGCTGCCTCTTGTCGGGCTCAATGGAATTCTTTGAACAGTGTGAACAATGTTAAAACACAGGAGTTTTGGGAGCTCTCTTAAAGACTGTGGATAGGCAGAGGGACAGCAATGGTTAACATGGGCTTTCGGCTCCCCATTTTTTTAATTTTATTTAAAACATTCTACCCTCAAGAAATGCAATGTTCTAATACCATAATAAAGCAAACACAAGGAGATGATGGACGGAGCGCTGACACTTTTCAGACACTCACCCCCAGTCACAGATCTGGGTTGAACCCATCATCGTTCTTTAGCTCACTTCGCCACCCCAGTTCTAGCATAGCATAATACCCATGGCCACTGGAATTGTGCGGTACAGTAGTAGCAGCAGTTTTGTTGTTGTTGCATATTTATGGATTTACCATACTTGCCACATAATTCATCATCTGCTGTAATAATTGCAGAATTTTTTTAAATATATGTTTTTTTCTTAGATAGTCCCTAAACAAAACTTGGTGCTGCACAGGGGTAGACCCTTTGCACGGTTTAAATGGTCACAATTCAGATGCTGAATTATGTTAAAATGGTAGCAATGACGTCAGCATTTATGATTGAGACTACTGGTCGCGATAGCTCGGTTAGAGGGCCTTTAACAACCCATATAGTCCTCGGAAGTGGGATGTAATACTTACACATACTGGTCATGGCAATGACTGTCTGGAAATGGCTTTCTGAGATTTCAGGGGACTGGGTGCCCCCCCCCCCGAGAGATTCTTGGGAGCACACTATTTATGCATGTCTGGTTTAAATATATAGCTTCTTCCACATAATATTCTTGTTTTCAAGACATCTTTGCAAACTCAAACTTTGTGTTCATGAAGTCTGTTCTGAACCAGTGACGTCAGACCAGCTGTTCATTCCCAAGAGCAAGCGCTTGGAGTCTACCCTCGCCCTTCAGGCGCTAAACACTGCGCTGACAGCCAGTATGGTTTATTTTTATTTATTTATATAAATTGATGTTGTTTATTTCGTACCTTGATAGACGCCCACATGGTACGCCTCCGATCATCGACGCTGCAGCAGTCGCCATCTTGTGGTGCTGGGCCGGGGCGCTGGGCTGGTCCGACACTACCGCTGGGCACCTCTCTGAACGGTGGACCGTTGGTGCGTTGCCTGCCGAGCGGATATCGGCGCTGGAGTGAGGTACCGGGGGCAAGCCGCCGGGGGCGGGAGGGGGGAGGAGATCGTCCCACTCGGCCCGGCACCCTGGGGCCGGCGCGAGCCTCCCTCTCCTCCCTCTCACGGACTGGCTGCGGGGACACGCCGGCCTTGGAGACGCCGCCTGGGGTGTGGTGCGGCGACATCGGGCATTTTGGGGCCTGGACTGGAAGTAATCGGAGGAGCGCTTCTGAATTCCATGGTCAGGCCTGCAGACAACATCAGTTTCTGCTCCGCATGAATATCATTGTCAAGTTGGTGCTTTATTCTTGAACATTCTCTTTATTAGGAGACTGCAAAAGGCAAAATGGCGGCTCCCACAGCGCTGCCCACCGTGGTGGGTGTTGTGCCCCAGCGCCCTTTCGGGGTCTGCGTGCGCCTCGAGAGCCTAGGGACACCGGGGTGAGTCCGACCCTTCCCTTTCCACAAAGCTCTGGCGTACTTGGCTCACTCTCGGTTTGGAAAAGGGGCCCAGGATGCCTGACCCCAACATGGCCGACACTGGTGACTCCTTCCCCCGTGCTGAACTTTTACCTACTCATCCCTCCCTGGACTATGCCTGACCTCAAGAGGACCTCCAGCTCTCGTTTTGCCGAACTTCAGACATTTCTCTTTGCTGGACTGCCTTATCTCTTTCTCCCCTCAGGTCCCCCTCTCGCCAATCTCAGCCTCCGACTCTTCTCCCCTCCCACCCCTCTCTACCCCCTTTGATGTTTCATTTCTCCGTTCACTCTGTTAATATGTAATTTTGAGTTGCCCAAGCCTAATCGCTGGTAAAATGTAATCATGAGTAAAGTCACTATTTGTGTATGTATGTTTAGATATAACTCTCAACCACTAGTATATGTAGTAGACCTTTGTACTTACTACCATTCCTAGGAGTTTAGCGTTTATCCGTTTGTATCTCTTTCCTTGAGTGACTTTGCAACTTGTACATTTGCAATTTTTTTCTGTGTGCATCTCTTCCTTGTGTGATTCTACAATTTGTACATTTGCAATTTCTTTTTTTTCTGCTTGTATTTCTTTCAGTAACGCATGTAATTCAAAGTCCTTATGTAACGCTACTGGTTCTTTTGTAAAGCCCTCTGACGCAGGGGGGGAGGGTGCCGAACTCAGACATTTCTCTTTGCTGGACTGCCTTATCTCTTTCTCCCCTCAGGTCCCCTCTCGCCAATCTCAGCCTCCGACTCTTCTCCCCCTCCCACCCCTCTCTACCCCCTTTGATGTTTCATTTCGCCGCTCACTCTGTAAATATGTAATTTTGAGTTGCCCAAGCCTAATCGCTGGTAAAATGTAATCATGAGTAAAGTCACTATTTGTGTATATATGCTTAGATATAACTCTAACCACTAGTATATGTAGTAGACCTTTGTACTTACTACCATTCCTAGGAGTTTAGCGTTTATCCGTTTGTATCTCTTCTTGAGTGACTTTGCAACTTGTACATTTGCAATTTTTTTCTGCTTGTATTTCTTTTGTAACGCATGTAATCCAAAGTCCTTACGTAACGCAACTGGTTCTTTTGTAAAGCGCTCTGACACCTTTGGGCAATGTTCTCTATGTTCGCATTTCTTTTGTAACTCATGTAATTCAAAGTCCTTATGTAACGCAACTGGTTCTTTTGTAAAGCGCTCTGACACCTTTGGGTAATGTTCGCGCTATATAAAATCGCATTAAATAAAATAAATAAATAAAAATAAAATAAAAAATGGTACACAGATTGCTCTTGCTGTACGTACCTGGTGAGCAGCGTGGCTCACTTCCGGCCCCGCCCACCGCTAGATAACAGAACCAGCTTCTCGGTTTATCAGAGCTGCCCGTCCCTAAATTATATGTTATCGCCTCGTTTTTTTTGTTCTGTCCGTAATTTTTGCCAACATTTGTAGTGTATTTCTCCCTAATCTGCCTCTTATCGGATTCTAGAGCACGGTGGCGTGATTTAGGGCTGGGCGGCTTCACGCCCGCGGGCAGCTGCGCTTGGCGCTAAGGAGCGCTTTGTAATGTTCCTTGAGCAGAGAGTTATCGAGCCGGTTTAATGGCTGCTCCTATCAGCCGTGTGTATGCCTCCCACGTGGGGCTAGCAGGGGGATAAACCTGGCAGGATGTGGAGGGGGCGGTGCCCTGCCTAGCAGGTGATTTACACCACAGCTGGACGGGCAGGCGCCTGTATTTCCAACACCGCTGTTGTACGCTATGTACATATATACGCGCTGTGATGGGGGAGGGGGGCCGACATGCGCTATCTGAAGGATTCTCACAGGGGTGCCAGCTCACCTGTTAGCTCTGCTCCCTATTAGGCGCTAGATCAGCCTGACCTGGGCCAGGTGGTGTTGATCAGGAGTGTCCCGGTTCCCTGTCCAAGAAGTGGGCATTTCCCTAGCAGGCGCTATCTGACTGACCCGTGAATGTTTAAAGTCTGATCTGGTGCTGTTGTTGTGGTATCATTCGTACCCATCCAGATCTTTTCATGGAAATCACCGAACGAGCCTTGGCAGGGCACTCCCGAGAAGCTGGGAGGAAGGATGCGCCGAGATGCTGCACGCAGCGCTGTGCTGCAGTGCAAGTGGTATGGCTTTTTGCAGCGCAGAGGCACTGACGGGGCCAAACTGGAAAACAAAATCACCCTGGCAAAATGTTGAAGCTAACCCCCACTGCAAGGGGCCGAGACTAGAATGGGGTGGTTGGGGTCGTTGTAGGGTCACAGCAGCCCATCCTGCTCTGAAAGGAGCCCCTCGCCTGCAGCCTAGCAGGGAATTCACGGAGGGCCACCCCGGCCCTGGGGACAGCTTGCAGTGACCACCAAACTCCTGCTTCATTCATATTAATAGGCGGCGTCCACAGTAGCGAATGTTGGGACGGAGGCCTCCTTAGGACAGAAAACCTCCGTCCCATTATTTGCATTATTCTGGCTTCAATCGATCAGTAGATTTGTAGAGACCCTTGTGCTTTCAAAGTGGCAGAGCAGAGTTCTTACGCAGGCCCCTAATCCTTCAGGGGGGTCCCTCAAACCCTTCAGAGGGGCCCCATTCAGCCCAAGGCTAATTAATGTCTGAGATTTGGGAAACTATGGGGCCTCTCTTCACATTCTGCGGGGATTGGGGGGCGCGGCCATCACTTTGCGTTAGGCTACTGTAGCAGGGATGACAATGCTTCAAAAAGTGATACTTTATGAATGCGATGTAGGGAGGCACGTGTAGGCTCTGTGGGATCGTTGTCTGCTCTTTCTGATGCCCGCACCCTGCGTAAGCACATTGTAAACTGTCGTAGAGTGGCAGCTCACATTTTGTGCATCCTTACTGTCTGCTTCAAGACTTCACTGCCCATTCCGTGCTTTGAGACCATATAAGTCAGAAGACCTCAAGTTTCTCGGTTCTGAGCCCTCTTAAGCAAACTGTTTAGAGGTCAGGCCCCCCTCCAAACCTTTATGGCAAGGATTGTGGGAGCAAGAGCAGGGGCTCTATTTGTTGCACATAATCCTCACTAATTCTGCAAATGCATCACATAAAAGCAGTAATTGACACTCAAATACCTCCCCCATAAATTGGGTGCTGGAAGTCCCTCTCACTATTCGGCCCCTGCACTAATCATAACTGCAGGCTTGAGTAGCAGGCTGTCTCCTCTGCCTCTTTCTTCCCTTTCCCATCATGCCTGATGTGAGGAAAAGGGGTATATTATAAGGTTGGGTTGTGCGACCCCACCGTGTAATACACTTACCAACCCTTTTAGGCCCAGTGGGTTTCATCTTTAAAACCCTCATGCTCAGCCCTGGGTAGCTGTGGCACTGAGCAGCTGTGGCACTGAGCAGCTGTGGCTCTGAGCAGCTGTGGCACTGAGCAGCTGTGGCGCTGAGCAGCTGTGGCGCTGAGCAGCTGTGGCGCTGAGCAGCTGTGGCACTGAGCAGCTGTGGCACTGAGCAGCAAGGCTTACACTGAGGAACAAGTGTTAAGAGTTTAAACAGCACCAAAACAATTGAAGAAGAAATCAACACTCAAGAAGTCCGACAACAATTTGTAAAAATAGACGATATTTTTATAAGATTTTAGACACTAGAACGAAAAAGATCCTCTAGAGGTCTCCGGAGATATAGATTTTGCAAGCAATAATAAATCAATGCACTTTCACTCAACCACAAACAAGCCTTGGCAAAGTCAACAAAATGGACACTTAGAAACTTTTTTAAAGAAAACTTAGCTAAGTGTCAATACAGTCGGTTAGAAGTACCTGGGGCAACCTACTCTGGCAGGAGCTAGTCTGGAGGGCCAAGTAGGTCCTACAAAGATGCTGTGGATGCGGTCGATGAAAGTCTTCCGTCAGGGAGTCCTTGGTCCATGAAGATGGTGAGGGGGTCCTGGTTGCAGGGTCCACGTCCCACAAAGTCCTTTCCAATCTGGCTGAAGTCCAGTTACCACTGGACTACCAGTCACCCGTTGTCATGGTCACAGGCCTATCTTTTCTGGGTCAGTAACGTTCCTTCTGAGGGGCCTGGCAACTCTCTGATAGCAGTCTCTGGCCCCTCGAACTCGGGTGCAACTTGTTCATTGGGTCTTGGTCCTCGGTGCTGTATGGCAGCGGGGGTAGCGGCTTTAAGAATTTGGGTTACCAACTTGCCCCAGCATGCTTCTTCAGCTGTTGTGTCCCTGCGCTGCGAACAGTAGGCCAGTCAGCTGGTCCTTGGAGTTCTCTTGGTTTGACTCGGCTCTGGAGACAGCTTCTCTCTGAGCAGGACATGGCAGGCACAGTCCCTCTCTTCACTAGCCAGCAGGTGCAGGGCTCGTCGGTGCAGCCTCTCTTTGCTTGTCTCTCGGTGCAGCAAGGCAGTCCTTCTTCCGAGTCATTCGAGATCTGAGTTCTGGGTGACAGGGGTGCCCTTTTTATCTTCAGAAAATGCCCTCATGGTAGGATGCAGTAGGTAGCCAATGGGAAGTGTGGTATCTGGCTATCCCAGGATGCACCATTCTGCCCACTCCCAACATTGCGAGACCCCTCTCTCGGCACTCGGAGCTCAGTAGCCCACCCCCAGAAGTGTGGCTTCCAAGGGGCTGCATGCCCCTGGAAAAAACGGTTTGACAGATGGCTTCGACTTTTGGGCTAACATTTGTGTGGCTTCCTGCAGGAGGGAGGTAATACCTCTCTTCCTTGCAGGCCCCTAGTGTGTCCTTTCCTGGGTGACATTAGCATGTCTCCCAAGGAGGGCAGAAAACTTTCTGCAGGAAAGCCCTGTGTACATCAGTAAACGAGCACTGGAAACATTGCGCAGCTAAAGTGTCAACTTCTAAAGTTGCACTTTGCCCACCAGTGACTTTAAATTCAATTGAACAATGCCATCAGATTTAATGTACTAATTCTTTTGATACCAAATAGTACCAATGTTCATAGTCCCATTCAGAAGTTAGCAGGGCTGCGATGCCAGCCTGTAACTCTATGTGTCAACGGGGCTACTGGCCTTTACACAGTAAAAATGGCATTTTAGAGTTTTTACTGCTAGAACATGCAAAGGTACATATTCCACTCATTAACATACAGCACCCTGCCTTAGGGCTCATTAGGCCTACCTAAGGGCTGACTTACATACATGAAAAAGGGAGGTTTGGGCTTTGCCATTTCTTTAAATGGCAAAGTGGAGTTAGCAGTTTTAAACTGCCCTTCCAGTCTCCAGTGGCAGACTGGGAGATATGTTTAACCTTGTCCCACTCAGGGTAAAGTGCTGTTGTCCCTGGGGGGACACTCTAACTACAGGCCCTTGGTACCCCTGGTACCATATACTAGGGACTTACAAGTAAGTTAGGCTATGCCAATTGGGGACAAGCCAATTAAACATGCACTGAGTCCTGTTTAGCAGGGCTCAGTGCATTTCAGGGCCATTACAACAATACCTAGTGGTAACAAGCATTGGCATAGCCAATAGGTCTCGCCTTTGGGTCCTTTTAAGTGTTCAGACGGTGCTCTCGGCTTTGCCAATGTTTTTGAAGCTATGTTATAGAGCATTGTGGCTGCTGTGCAGCATGTTGAAAAGTTATAATAAAAAAGTATTATAAGTATTTTTGTTACCTTGTATATAACCAAGAAGATATTATGTACAACTGAATGACCCAATTAAAAAGAATTACCATAAAAAAATGTCTTGTAGTTTTTTTGTCGTTGCAATGCTAGCGACTTCTTCCTGGCTGTTCTAAAGTTGAGGTGGTGCTTAGTGATGTTGAGGTGGTGTTGAGTGATGCTATAGTGGTGCTTAGTGATGCTGTGGTGGTAGTGAGGCATGGTGAGGTGGTGGTGTTAAGGTGGTGCTGAGTTCTGTTTAACTGGTGTTGTTTTGAGGAGATGCTTGTTTGATTCTGGAGGTGATGTTGCGCTGTAGGGTATATTTTTTAAGAGATTGTATAAATTACACAATACATCATTTAAGCACCGCAAGGCAAGCTCAAAAGAAAGCACTGCTGGATGTTTTCCAGCTTCACCTATGTTGTGTAATGTGTGGGAAGGGTGGGAATAATGTCGACCTAAAAAGAAGGTCTATTGCTTTAATGAAAATGTAATAATTTAACTGTTATGATGATCAGCTGTACGCTGCACGGGGTTTGGGAAGCGGGGAGGGTCTCTGCACACAGAGCGCCAATGGCCGTGACGGCGGTTTGCAAACAACCTAAAAACATGTAGCCCGGGGATTTCTGACCTGCAAGGCATTCAGTTAACCACATGAAGCTAAAAATACAATGGGCCAGGCTCCCACTACCTACACATGCATTGGTGGAATCGATTACGTAATTAAAAACAAAACAGTAGAAAACTGTGCGTGAGAGACTTTGTAAAGTTGCTATAGAGCTGATTTCCTAAAAAATAGTAATATAAACAATAGCACAATGAAAGTACAACTTTCAAACTATACATCCGAAAGTTCGATGCAACGAACAGGGCGGAGGCGCCCCTCTGCCTGGGGCGCCCTGTCAGTAGTAGTTACCTTGTTCGCGACGGTGGGACCCCGCTCCTTCAGGCCGCACGTCCCCGGGGGGTGCTGTAGGAAGAGCGGCAGGAGAAGCAGCACCATAGAGGCCCAGTTGCTCCTGGGGCGAAGAGAACCCATTCCCGCGGGAGCCCGAGGAAGTGGCGGACACCAGCACCGCCGAAGGAAGGCTACAGAACGAGGAGGAGGCGGTGAACCTCCGAGAGCAACACCCCGCGCATGCACTCTGCCGACGCAACACCTAAATGTCACATCCTCAACATCTCCATCTAGCAGTGCTGCCCTTGTGTAGCTGTGCACTTGTGTGAGCTTCAGAAGTACTACAACTAACTGCCCTTTTGTACGTAACTGGTGCGCACGGAAAGCTCTCCGATACCGTCGGTTCGAGTTCCCGCTATATAAAACTGCAAACAAAAGTACTACACTTACAACAGCAGCTTGTTGTGGGGGCCATAGGGCTCCAGGAGACAGTGTGCGAATGCACACTAACTTTAAACTACATTAGGGTAAATGGTAGCACTGAAACAGCGCTGAAAATACCTGAAGAATTGTACAAAGAACAGCGTCCCACGTCTCGCGAGTGGTGTGCGATGTGCGCGCGCTGTAAGGGTGCCCGCGAGTGGTGCACGCGCGCTGCAAGGAAGAAAAAAACGAAGGCAGCTGCCACCCTGCGTGCCGCTGCTCGCTCCCGCAAGCAAAACGCTGTGGGAGTGAACCTTTGCTAAAGAGGTGGGACACGTGCCCGCCTTTAGCTATTTGCATGCTACGATAACGAAATGACACAGGCAACAACCAACCCAATGCGTGGGGGGAGTCAGACCCACACAAAGAAGTTTAGAGTGCTTACAAGAAGCCTCGTAGAGCTGCGCATGCGCGCTGGCTCAGGCTCGACCTAAAAATGGGGGCAAGAATTCGGGGTAAACCTTCAGAAAGACTGTTTCCCTACACCCAACCCATAACTCCATTCTTGAAACAGGTTCTCTGTCCCTTTCAGGAAATAAAATGAAATTGCACACGCCTCCCCTTTTGCAGCAGGGGTTCTTCTTGGTCATAATGCTAGAACGAGAATTAAGCCCCCGTGCCCCTTTTTTACATTAAGACAGTCCTAATTGGGATGCAGTGGGCCCCTCAGATCCCTCAGGCTTAGTGCCACTGCACCTACTTCACTAATGATGGTCACTGGCGTGCAAAATAGAATGTCTTCTCTGCCCTTAGTTTAAAAAAAAAAAAGGGCTACCATCTTGCCACATTCCCTTGTCTGCTGTATTTCTGAGGCCTGAACTAAGGTATCCCCTCTATTTCAGTTTCCCCACCCTCAGGTCATTGCTGTGGTGTCCAAAGTAACACTGGCACAGCAAGCAAGTGCTCACTGGGCCCTATTGCAAGCAAGGATGGATAGTAAAGTGGCCATAATAGGCGTTTAGTTGGCCCCTCATACCTCTGAGTCCTGGTGCCACTGCACCTGTAGCACTAGTGAAACCTATAACCTCCTGTGAAGCAGACTGCCTCCTCTGCCAACTCCACTGGGCCATCAGCTGAGGCCAAAAGCAGACTTTCTGCCCCTTTGCCTGTTTTTAGGTCTCGGCTGGCGTTACAGCGCGCATGCGCTGCATCACCATGCGAGGCTTTTTGGAATCGATACGGTTTGCGAAGTTCACTTTCGGTTCCGTCCGTAATTTTCATTGGTGTGCGTCATTTGACGTCACCAATTATGCTAAACGGGGTGTACTGATTGTTTAGGAGGCTTTTTAGTCCCTCTTGGTTACCACCCTGTCCGCGTTTGGCCCCACCCACTGGGATTGGATCTTTTGCGGGCGGATTTACACTCTTTCCTTTAAAGGACAGTAAGCACTTTTTTTTTTCATTTGCAGCGCCGTCCACACGCTTGTTCTCTCTGTCTGTCTCTTGCTTTCTCTTTTTATTTTGTCTAGTCCATCTTGCCTCCATTCTCTCTCCCTTTCCGCAGTGTGTAATTTAATTTTGCTGTCTCCATTCCCATTCTTATTTACTGCATAGTGGATAGCCGCATAAAACATGTCGACGGGTGACACATGCGTTGTGTGCACCTATTGGAGCGATCTGCATATTGTGAACACATCATTAAAGAAAACGAATGTTTGCGTCCCTCGGTGCGGGCCCCTCACAATGGCTCCTCTCTGAAGAAACGCGCAGAGAGCTCCGTGTGGTGACTTTCCCGAGAAAGTTGCAAAGGGTGCACCCCAAGAGAGATGTGCAATATTGTGTATACAGTGCAATAAGCTTTATACGATACACCCCAGGCGAGCTACGCCTTTTGTTTAACTCAGAATCTGTAGAGTGTGTGTGGGGGGCTCAAAAATACCTCTCTTGTAAATTTTGCACTTCCACACACACACAGTTTACCCGCCAGGAGAGGCGTGCATATGATGCGGCCAAGGAGAGCTGTACTTCCATCACACACACCCGCTTGTCATGTACCCTCGCGGCACACGTGTATATAATACATGTGAGATGTGCGCCTCTGGTAGAGAGCAGCAGGTTGTGTGCCCCCGGGCGATTTCTGTTTTTGTGCATACTCTACGGATGTGTATTTGCGTGCCACAGGGGAGGCAGGTATGTATTTCTCACCCCACCTCCCCCGGAGCGAGATGCACCCCCTGCTGAAGCTGCCAGTTTGCAAGGCTGGGCCGGGGTACAGCTTGCCCTGACACAAGATGGCTTCTGGAGTGGGACTGGCATGTGGGACTCATTCACAATAAGAGGCTGCCAGTGCCCGCTGATCTCAGAGAGCAGGAATGAGACGGAGCGTCAGGGAAGGGGCGGCCTCCGAGGGCTGCGTTAGGGACGCCACTGCACAGCGCTACACTGGAGTCTAGGCGGCGCAGCACTACACTGGAGTCCAGGCGCAGCGCTACACTGGAGTCTAGGTGGCTCAGCGCTACCTGGGGCCCAGAGCGCCTACGTGTGTCTTGGACTAGAGGGGGCTGGATTTAATTCGGGGCACCGAGCTGCCGGGGCTCGGAACACTGGCTTTGAGCACATGGAATTGCACTGCATTTCGGGGAAAGTTGGTGGGTTTGGGTTGTATTCTGGGGAGGGGGGTGTAGAACACCTGGGATTGTGGGGTTCTTTACTCCAGCCTGTGGTGTAATAACTGCAGAGATCCCGGAGCACCGTATAATGCTTGCACAAAAAAAGTGCACTGCACTTTAGTGAGTACACAGCACCCCCAGTGCATTCGTAGATTTAGAGCTTTCCATGCACTGCATTGGGGTAAATGGTGGGGTGGGGGCTATTAAGGCTCATGGGGAGCTGAGCGTGATCCCTAATTCTGGGTGTGTCTCTCACTAGTAGGGACCTGACACTGGACGTGGCCTCACTATGAGATAGATTTGATCCTCTATAATTATATTTATATAGCGCTTACTTTCCTGACGAGTCATTGATGCGCTTTAATGTGGCACGGGATGTTATCTTTTCAGTAGACCGCCGAGGATGTGACCCTTGACCTGGGTCTCGCTTGGACTAAGAGAGACGGCGTGACCTGACGCCTGACACTGGTCTCACTGACATCCTGTGAGATGCACTTTGTTTCCAAGAGACTGTTCGTGTATCTCTCTGGACGAGCCTTGCTTTGAGACAGCCAGCGAGTATGTGTGGCCGCTCTCACTGGGGGGAGGTCAGGTGGGGGCACTTAGCTATGTCTCAAAGTCGAAGCTGCAGTCAGCGTCCTGCTCTGCACGCACGGCTGCGCCTGGACCCCTTGGGAAAGCTGTGTTTGGCCTGCTGTGCCGCCCCCGTGCAGAGGGTGCGGGGCTATGAGGGGGCATCATCGAGCAGCTGTTCTTTCAGCGCCGGGGCATACGTGGTGGGCTACGGGGCAGGGGTTCTTTCAGTGCGGTGTGAGCAGAACCCAGTTGTACCTACTGCCTTTAGGATGCACAGTTGCTGCCCGGCTGCTTGTGACTCCTTCCACACGAGGACCGGCCTTATTCAGCTGCGCGAGCCTTTCACACTGCGGTGGCAAACTTCTGGGGCTGAAAAAACAAAAAAAGTTGTTCATGTGTTTTAATACTACTTATTTTTTAAACGCTGCGAGGGGGATTTCAAAGTGGTTTGGGGTCGTCTGTCTTCATAGGGGGAACAAGAACCCTGGGCGTGTTATGGCTTTCTTGGACCTCACCAATGAAGACAGCTTGAGTTCTCATAGCACAGCGAGCTACAGTGCTCACTTCCTGGCACATGGCCCAGGCTGGCTCACTGAGAGGGAGAGAATGCTCGAATTATATTGAATCACTGGTAGCTTCAGCGTAGCATTTCACTCCATCATTCTTTTGCTCATCTGTGCCATTGTAGAACAGGAGCAGCCATTCTTAAAGCAACCATTCCCCCTGTAGGGTGACCAACTGGCATGGGTGCAGATTCAGGACGGTGAGTGTAAAATTCAGGACAAAGAATCAAAATTCAGGACAAAAAATCAGGACAAGAGGTCAAAATTCAGGACAAAAGGTTGGCATTAAAAATGCAATAGGTCTCGCCTTTCATTAAGTTAAAGCCATTTGCTTTGCTATACAATACCATTAGCAAAGCAAATGGCTTTAACTTAATCAAAGGCGAGACCTATTGCATTCTCAATGCTTGTTTCACTAGTGATCCATTGTAATTAACTATGAGACTGACCTTCTTAAGTGTTTTCAAACATACCAGTGGTACTCGCTGAATAATGGACTGTCTTGAGTATACCACTAGGTATATTTAATACTGTCCCCTCAAAAAAACAGGACAGAGAGTAATTGTCCTGAATACAGATTTATAAGAACTCCCAGGGATAGACTAGCTTCCCTCTGTTGAGTCCGCCGGGGTAGTACTATCCTTACCCGGGTGTGAGAGGTCGTCAAATGATGAAGCATGCCTCGGTTAGTTAAGGGTGAGGCGACCTCTCCAAAATCTTTTGATGCCCCACTACTAGAATAAATCAATAAATAGGTTTGTTTTGACTTAAATACCCTCAACTATTTTTGTGTGTGTTATTCTTTGAATTAAAGAACATGCACTTCCTGCTGCAAAGCAGGCGTGTTCCTCTGTCAGCCACAGTGATAGGGTTGGGCACTATGGCAAGGGAGAATGACATGGGAGGGAATAGTCCATTTTGGCAATTGGAGTACCCATTTTTCAAAGTGATGGCTTACCACACTTGGAGAGAATGATTGATCCTGCCTCTGCAGGGTGGTTGTATGTAAAAAAGGAGCCACCAAAGTCGTTTTGTGGTTGCCTGAGGGGTGGGGAACTGAGCTGCATATGGTACCTTATGCCCTGAACGTTGTCTCTGGGTTCTGTGGCCATAAAATGGCTGAGTTGGTTGTTGTGCCAATGCCAGGGTCAAGCGTTGGTGGCACGGAAACCCCTAGAGTATACATAAAAGGGGCAAAACTGTGTAGGAAATTGCCTTTTAGGGGAGGACAGCCCCAAGAAACGCTCTGTGGAATGACTTTCCTTACAGTATTCCAGGGCTGAGTCTGCTTTCTCGCCAAAGAGGCGGAGCCATCAAATGGCATCTCCATTAATGGTGCCTGGACATCCAGACAAGCCGATAGGCCTCATCTGGTGTGGTGCCGAAGCACCACACTCGTGGCCATTGCCTGACTAATGCAGTCAGTTGTCGAAGCCAAACCTTACAACAAATTTTGCCATATCTCGACCGCCCTGTATGATTTTGGCTAAAGACGCCTGTGGGACTGCCAACAGCATTGACCAGCATCGTCCCATAAAGCATGACTATAGCAGCCCAGGACGCAACTAGCATTGACTGAGCATAAGGCAGGACTAGATGACGAAAACATGTGTTTGCCAGTGGTCTGTGTGTATAGACTCATGGTCGGGAGAAGTTGTGGGAAAGCATTAGGTTTTACTCTGTTGTTGGACACCGAACCAACAGAATCTCTGGCTTAGGGAGTTGTGTCAAGTAGTCAGAACTGTCCGGTGCCGGTCTGCGGAAGCAATCAACTTGCGTCTTTATTGGAGGCCCAGATCATGGCTTTCCCCAAGTGCTCAAAAGGTTGTCCATTGAAGCCTCATTGATTGGCAAGATGGGTTCAGTAGGTGCCTGGCCAGGATGAAGAGCCTTTGACAGAATATTAGTTGTGACCTCCATTATAGGAAGCTGCAGGTCAAAGACCTATGCAGGCTGTATCATAACTATAGCATAAAAAGGCATTCTCCTTTCTGGCAGGACCAGGAGTAAAGACAAGTCCAGTGTCTGGAGAGGTGTTAAGACCACTGGCATCCTGTAATACTAATTGCCCATGTGATATTGTCATCCCCTTCATCATAGTCTGTGTTGTCAGAATCTGAGCCACATAGCTGATGTAAAATGCGAGCCCTGCTGCGTGGCAAAAGCAAAGTATCAGAACCAGAAGGGCTGGTTATAGGCTGTGCTCCTGTGGGATGGGAGTGTTGCTTCTGTCGAGAAAAAGCCAACTCTGAGTTGGAGGCCACTAAAAGCAGCGCCTCCTTTTGCAGCGCCATCAGTGTCTGCACCAATGTAGAAGTGAAAGGAACAACGCGTAGGGAGTGGTGCAGGAACCGAAGTCTGCACCGAAGCAAGTGCCCAGCTTGAAATGTGGAACAGACTGCGCCGAAAGTGATCCCGCCAGCAGTACTCCACTTGGAAGCGTCTACAGATTTTTGGTGCTCAAAGGCACCTCAGAGGTAGCTGGAAACATGCCAAATATGTGCAACGTGGCATTCCTAAAGCTCTTTGTATGCTGCAACATTGCAGTCACGCCCAGAAATTTGGGTTGCATCAGTATAAAACGTGGAATCAGTTTTTTAGTAGTTCGGGAGCAAGACCGAAAGAGACATTGTTGCCCTCACACACTCTCAGGAGTTTGAGAGTGGCAAAAAGGGGCCAATTCTCACTTTGATGATTTATGCTTCTTTTGGACTTACCTGAAGACTTCAGCCGCAATAAGGACCTCTCATGGGAATGTCTTTGGTAACAGGACCTTCCTTTCAACTTTGAATGGTCATGGCGTGGAGACTTCCGAATCTTGGAAAACATAGTTTCACCTCGTTGTTGCATAAGGCCTTCGAGTTCATCTGGGCGTAGTCGTCTGAGACTTACCCCGTGCTATGACCCCAGGCCCCACATTCATTCTTCGTGGGCATCTATTAGTCATTTGCTTGCGACAGTTCTTACAAGGTTTAAAAGATGTTTTTGGGGGAGGGGGTTACAAATTTCCCTTGCACACTGGTGAAAAGTACCATTTGTGAAGAAAAATACTTGTCAGAAACGAGAGGAGTGGAGCACCTGATCAGTGTTTGAAGGCGCTGAAAGAGAGGAACTGGAGTCACTGCACCTGAGTGGCCCTTCTATGTGGCCTCATTTGTTACTCATGGGGCAGAACAGCATTGATGCAGAGCTGCATGATGCCACCTACCGGCACACCGAATACTGCTTTTGAGTTTCTGGATCCAGTCTGACTCCTGAGGGAATATTCACAAGGTGAGGAATCTGCTGTTAGAAATATCCATCAGAAACATATCTTCACTCATTCATATCAAGGATTAAGCTCAAAGAAGTGGATAGAGGAAGTGATACAAAATGCACACCAGGCATTTCAAGACTAGGTTATCAAGATGGGGAGCTTTCATAGTGGCCCCAGTTTTCCTTGCTCCTCTCTGTCCCTCTTGGAGACCAAGCTTGACACTCATGCTATTGTTGTCAGATTTGAAACTGACTTTCAAACCCCACATTTATTAAGAATTGATACTACCGTGTTATTTCAAGTCCTGTTTTTTTTCAATATTTTCTATTATTAATCATAAATGGTTTCAGAAGAGAGCATGTGAAGAACTTTGACTCCTGAACACGTGACACATGCAGGACTCTGGTTCACTAGTGGAGCCACCCATTCTCCTGATGACAGGTACTTCCTGTTGACATACAGCACCAAGAGGCAGTTTACTCTGCAGTGTGCACTATATGCATCACTGCGCTCTGGGTGTCACAGTGAAGTAAACAAAAAAGCGATGGGTGGAATGCTTGAATTAACACAGAGCTAGGTTGGGAAGTCTCTGCTGAGCACTGGCGCATGTGTGACCTTTGATCCCAGCGAGCCTCCGCATTTGCTTCCATGAGGCCTGAATAATCATCGTTGCCACAATTCTTGAAGGGGATAATCTCCAGTTTTCAATCAACTCGCCCTATATAGAAGGGTTGGGTACCTATCTCTTGATCTTGCATGGATGCTTGTGTATGCATGACTGTTGCTCAGCATAGGTTAGGAGTACAAGGGTCTTCGAGGTCCTGATTAAACATTCATATCTTGTGAAGCAGATGAAACATGTCGACCTGAGTAAATGTCACTTTAGTTCTTGTTATGCTTTTGACCATATCACAGGACCCCTCTTATTAACCGCTTCGCTGCGGCAGACATTCCGCCGCAGTGTGGGCGAATTTGACGCGTGCGCAGATCGGACGGCCCATGGCCGTCCGACGCACACGCCCACCGTGACCGGCCGTCCGACGCATGGAAGGGGTTAAAGAATTCGGTTAGGGTTCCTTGGAGATATTTTTAACATTTTCTGTCCTAAGATCCCATTAAGAACATGGAGAATATCAAAGTGGTCCCTCCGACTGCAAGGTTGAGCGTACCTGGTGGTGAGTACCTCACCAGGTGAGGACCTACTGGTAAAGCATGCCACATGATTAGCACGTGGGTGAGGGTTCTTTAAGAACACATGTACCGTACCTGGTGAGCACTAATGATCAGGGCATAGTGACTGCTTGTTTTGGGAGACTCCCTTTACTTTTGGTTTTTAAATTGCTCTCAGCCACTGGTAATTACTCAGTCTCATCCCAGTGCATTATTTTTTGCCCACTATGCTTCCTCAGATTAGACCGAGTCATGTGCAAATCAGTCTTGGTCCTGCTCCAAAACGACCAATCACAGTGAATCGCGTACAAGTAGAAGAAATCCGGAATGCTATACTTTCCTTCACCTTAGTCTTCCTTGCGGTGGCCAAGTTGACACCAACAGTGATCGAGCGCACACCGCCACTGGTGAAAGAATCTGCATTGTCGTAGCACTGATCTTGGAAGGGTTCCAGGAAGCACACTCGTGGTGGTGTGGCTAGCTGTCCAGGGATGCCGGTGGATTTTCATAGTGATAATATTTGCAAAGGCTCTTGCTGTAGCTCACACACAGCTCTCATGAGCATGTGCTTAGCTGGCCATATTTCCAGCCTGCTATTGAATTTGGTTTAATCCAGAATGTTTTTAGAATTCGCAATTTAAAATCTTTGATTAGAGTTTTACGCGACCCCTGTGGCCAAAAGAAAAAACCTGTAATATCACATATAAGAGAACATTACTTATTTAGAATCTCCTTGTAAAAATTGGGGTACGAAGCACATAGGACATGCTAGGAGAGAAATTAGAGTATTGCATGCCAGTGGTTCTTAACATGTGGTCCCAGGACTTCTGGGGTCCGCAAAGCCTACTCACGGGGTCCTCAACTGCTAAGAAAATTAAATAATATTAACAGATTAATAAAGTGTATGTAAATACAAAAGTTAAGAGTACAATTGATGCAAGTGCATCAAACAGAATATAGCATGGATAATGAGTAGCCTCGAGTGAATTTAGAAATGCTCCAACCTTCCTATTAAAATTGAGATTTTTTTTGTATATTTGTTTGTGAATTAAATAACATATTTCATCTTTTGTTTGATGATTGCTTGTTTCTGCATTTTTTGTGGGCATTGTTTTCGGTTGAAATTATTGAAAATGCTTATGCCGGGGTCACCGGCTTCCAGGAATGACTCAGTTGGGGTCGCCGGATGTCAATAACGATTTAGTGGGGGTTCCAGTAATAAGTAAGTGGGGGGGGTCCTCAGAAGTCAAAAGGTTAGGGAACTCTGTCCCATGCTATTTGTAAAGGCCTAGGCTATAACTGGTTAATATTTAGATCGGTTCACTACAGCCTCGGGGTGAACCTGGGCCTTTAGCCATTAGACATGGTTTAGAATGTGAGTCATGTGCCCTGGGACTCTTCGGGCTGTTATTGTGGGGAGTTTACAGGTTTTCAGGTAGCCTTTATGCGTAATCTAGCATCCCATTGCGGTCGCCGCCCTAAATCTGCTTTACAACAGACTTGCACTGATGACGGTTTAGGTAACATGTTGTCGCTTGAAAATCACCCTTGTGCAGAACAGGGATCTTGCGTTTATAGTAATAAGGCGAGTCCCACCTGGACGTCAGGTCAGCCCGTCTACCCTGACGTCAGGAGAGTTGTTGTAGGATTATTCTGTGATTGCTTCACCTCTCCCAGAAGCCCCCTGCCCTGCACCGTGTGTTTACCAGGAGATGCGCTGGCCCAGAGTTTACACTTTTGCCAAAGTTTTGCGAAGGTGGCAAAGTCCAAACTGGGAAGATTTCTTTTTCCCCCAAATTAAGTTTTGTGGAAAACAACTTTCGTATTCTTTCGGAGAATCCTTCACTAAATCTCGTTTTTCTGTTGAAATGGTTTCCTACACTTTTTGGAGAAAGAATCTTCCACGCAAGCGAAGTTTTACTAAGTGTGCAAGTGGTTTCAATTCCTGAAAAGTGGGATGTTTACGCAAACATCTCCATGATTTTCACCTTCTGAAAAAAAGAAGCGAGCCCCTACTTCTGTTTTCCCTTCCCCCGGCTGAGCGGTGTACCTCACCCCGTGACCTCTGCTCGGCTCGGCTCTCGGAGGATTCCCTCGGCCAGCTGCGGTAAGGCTGTGGGGGAGCGCGAAGCCAGATCACAGACGCTGCCCCCAACAACAGAGCCCAGCTTTGTTCGGGGAGGAAGGGGGCCGAAATGCTGGGTGCGGACCAGAGCCCAGACTCTGGCATTCACAGCAGGGACGAGGGTCACGCGCAGTTTGTGAGCTTTGAAAGTCCGTAGAATTTGGGGAGGCGCGGCGGCGCTCTTTTCATTAACTTGTCTTCCCCCTGCAGTCTTCCACCTGCTCCCTTTCATGTCCGCACGGGGCCTGCAGAGGCCACTGAAGTCAGCAGACCAGAGTTTTCAACACCCACAATATTGCTTTTCTTAAAAAAAAGACCCTCCGTGAAATGTCCTCACCCTTGATGCTAAATATAAACTTTTTATGGCACCTCCGCTTCCTCGTAGGCCCTCAGCAAGGGGGTGGGGGGCATTGGACACTAGGCAAGCAAGGAAAAGGACCCCCACTTAGGCCCCAGTTAGAGTGAAATACATGCATAACTGGGGTGCCATGACCCCCCACCCAGTGAGAGCTACACCCCTGAGTGAACATGGCCTTTTTGACGTGGGCGGCTCTCCCGAACTCCCCACCTTCGAGCCATCAGTGGTTTTTTGTCAGAGGTGCACCGAGTCATCACACATTACATTCACATGTCACAGATTCATTGTATGCAGGGACCAATCGTTTTGTGGTTTCCTGCTTCACTGCAGCTGGCTTTTATAAATGTTTTAATCAAGACTCAAAATGCAAGCCTGACCTATTGGCTTTGCCAACGCTTGTTCTGTGGCTTTCCAAAACATAATAGCAGAAGTTCCTATCATTTTGATCATGGCTGATGATGGATTTTTAGCTGCCATGTTGAGTCACTTCTGTTAGAGCTCTGAGTTCTTCAGATGCAATGGTCAAAACAACACCAGAGAACTCAGAATGTAATGTCAAGTTGAGTACTGTAAAACTTGTGTAAAACTTTTATTTTTGCAGCTTATAATTGTTATGGAAACCACAGAAGTATTTTCCAAAGTTTTAAAAAAACTATTCCGAACAAATAACTAGATGCAAATTTTGCAAAGCATGTAAATCTGGAATGGACATCAAGCTGTAAAAGAAGTATTACGGTTAACATCAGCTTCCATGTGTAAAACATGTCCCTGTCGGTATGGCATTCAGGGTTGAGGCAGATATACAGAGACTGCTGCGCCAGTGACTATTACCTGCTGAGCCCGAACGGTCCAGGTGCGCAGGCAGAAAGTTCATTGGCTGATTTCTCAAAGCAGACTGCAATGCATAGTCAATATATTGATTCACCCAAGACATTCTCATTCTGCAGTTGGTGTGGAAGAAGGTGGCATGGCCCTGATGCTTGCAAACGTCACCCTTGCACTTGAGCAGCCACGCACATCCCGTGTAGGGCTTCAGAATATGAAGGAAGACGTCAGCAGTTCCCATGGTAGCTCCAAATGGGAGGAGTAACACCGATAACTGCAGAGTGATGCTTTCTGCTTTTATGACACCATTAACTGCTGAGTCATGCTTTATACTTTGTGACAAGTGTCTTTGGGACTGGCACCTGCTGTCAGACGTAGATGAGCCCTGAAGGTGAGCTGGTTCTCTTACCTTTCACCATTGGCTCCGGTATTACTGGCCACTATACAGGCCATCTCCCTCACTCTGCACCTACTAAGGGGCATCCCTTTGTGGCCCATTGGGACTGATCAGAGGATAATAAGTTTCCTTGACTGAGCAATCTGCCACACGTCTAATGTATCCCTAACACATCTGTGACTGATCCACGTCACCTAAACTCCCAGTTGCAACACTTCCCAGTGGTCAATCGAATGGATGAGACTGCTTCAAATATACCGCCATCCCCAGGTTCATCTTAGTCCTGATGAGACCCTAATATTTGGATAAAGGGTCGAAACGCCATCGACAAATTACGAAGACAGACCTGACCTTTTCTCAAACAACACATTGAGAATCCCCTCTGTGTCTTTCATTGTATCATACAGTTTTGGCTGTCTCGCTGATGAAATAACCAATATACCCCATATGTTGTCACAAGTGATCACTGTTCTTTCTGATTTTGGTTTTCCTAACACTTTTCTCTTCCTTCGTCCAATTTTCATAAAATCTTCTATCACTCACATATTTGCCTATACTAAGAGTGTTTATTGATTTATGAATGAAATAAAATTTGATTCAGCTAAATTCAATTTTACTACAAGTTACTGGCTATTCTCTTTCTTTGGAAATGAAATGTTTGCATAAGATTGCATCTAAAACAGAATAACTTATGTTAATCAAAAGGAATTTAAATGGGACCTTAGATTAAATCTACTCTGACAATTCTGTGCTATCTTATTTTTCTTACAAATGAGTTCCACGTGAACGCCTGTACCAAGTTCTACTGGTTCGTTCCTCAGAGCCTGATCTGCTCCGCTTCACATCACCGCATTCTCTCATGTAGCACACAACTCCCACATGTAGCACTTATCTCTGGCTCACCTTAAGCCTCTCACACCTGCAGCAGCAGTCGAAGTGCACGCTTCCTCCCCCATTCGAACAGCATCCATCTGGCAAATGCACTAGTCATGGGTAAAAAAATAAGCACAAGAGAAAAAAAGTAAATAACATTCTAACAAACAGCCTCCCAATCTATCATCTTTATTGCACTAGAAAGAAAATTGTATAAGAATTATTTGTATTTAATATTTACAGTAGTTTGTATCAAAGCTTCAAGGCACACAGACACTTAACCCTTTAACTGCTGAAGCTTTTTCCGTTCTCGTGCGGAGGTGCGGAGTTCTTTTCTTGATGTTTGTGGTACTTTGTGCTTAAGCCTTCATATTTTTTCCCACCCAGAAAAGCTATCGAACAAATGTGTGTACTTCCAACCCCCCACCCACACATTTGTCTGTTTTAAAGATGCCCAGACTTTGTGGATTTCCCTGAACAGAATCAAGCAAATACCCAGAATAAATCATTTTTTGTGGGGGAAACTGGGAAAATTGATTATGAAAGCATATGTTTTTGTTTTCTAAAAATGGCGTCAACAAGAGGGTTGCTGTGCTAAGATCACCATCTTTCCAACTTCGAGGATCAAGCAGAGTTTAAAAAAAAAGAAATAACTGTTACCACAGTTTATGTATTTGTCTGAGCGATAGTTGATTTTTCCTATTTTTTGTGGTTTTTACCTACTTGCAGTGATGAATCTAGAAAGCTATGTGTTTCTGAAAAAAGAGGCAAAATTCTGAATTCAACTGGAGGGTCATTTGTGTAGATCACTCATAGTGTTCCCAAAGAAAATACATTTTAGTTTGGAAATTGCCAAAATAAGTCAATGTGGGTAGCTGAAGTATTTGGGTACTCTACTTTGTACTCCACTTGGCAGCCACAGAAGTAAACAGACGAAACCCAGACATTTCTGAAAATGTAACCCCCGGGGGAGTCCACGGTAGTGTGCCTTGTATAGATCCCATGGCGTTTTCTTACCCAGAGTGCCCTGCAAACCTCAAGCGTTCACTAAAATCATTAATTTTGCTTACATTTCTGTGAGCAAAAGTTGCAGAATCTATGGGGTTTTACAAAATTCAATTCATCCATTGTTCTAACACACTGATACTCAAAGTATGGCCCGGGGGCCGCATGCAGCCCCCCTGACCTATACATGTGGCCCCTGCTCCACAGGAGCGCTGGGCTGCTGTTGACTCGAACAAGCACTAGCATTAAAAATATGTTAACTAAACAGCGAAGCATTCATTTAAAGTTTAATTGAAGTTAAAGAAAGGAAGTAACTAGGTTGTCCTGCACTGCTTTGGGAACACCATTATTTTTAGAGACATCTTGCAACAAAAGTGTAAAAATATGATGGTCAAAATTCAAAAATTGTATTTCATTAGAACACAGAACCGTTTTGCCTTAGTACATCTGAATGCATCAGTGCATTGAGAAGCATTTGTTTAAAAAGTGATAGTTTTCAAACATTAATTTAGAAACATGAATTTCCCACTCACCCTGACAACTGTGCCAGAAGTGACCTAAGCGGCAAGTCAGTTGTTATGTGGGCTCCTTGGGTGGCCTGGGTTCCTAGCATACATGAACAACATTATTGTTTATTAAATCAAATACAGGAGAAGATTTGGTACAGCGCACATCCTGAAGTCATGTTTGTCGAAATGTGATAATGAGGGAAAAAAAGTGAAAGTAAAATAAAACAATTTCCTAGGATCACACAGTTTGGTTAACCTGCATAGCTGAGATTAATCCCCAATTTAGTGGTTTCACGTTGTTCATTTCAGCCAGTAGACTGTATATGCTTTGCTTTCACTACACCCACATTACTGACAACACCCTCAGCCCCGACCATCACCCAGCTGGCATCAATGCGGCTCTCAGTCACTTCACAGACCAAACTTTTTGGCCCTTGGGAAAATATTTGCAAGTACCCATGTTCTAATACATCTCCTGCTAAAGGCAGAAACCACTTATGTGGCTGGGCCTATCACAAACGACTGAAATAAATGAAAACCGTGACCACTTGTGATAAGCAGGGCCTATCACAAAAAACTGAAATAAATGAAAACTGTGACCACTTGTGATAAGCAGGGCCTATCACAAAAAACTGAAATAAATGAAAACTGTGACCATTTGAAGTCAGTGTAGACTAGCATGGTCCCTGGCTTGGTCCGTTCTTGTCTACGGTAATATCAGGATGCTGAGGCCGTCGACTGAGGTTCGCAATGAGAACTTTAAAGGGATCCTTGGAGAACCTAATTCTGTTCTAGTGCCTCAGTGGACTTATATTTCCAGTGTTGGGATCCACGTTTGACCCCATGATCACGGGTTCAAATCACAGCGTCCACTTCGCCTTCCATCCTTCTGAGACTGATAAATCAAATGTTCTTGAGTCAATTGTTGTTTGTGCCAAAAGATCCTTCATGGTGAACATGCATGCTAATAGTTCCCCGATGTGATCCCAGTAAGGGGAGAGGGCTATTGGTGATCTAACCACTCCTTGGCGCAAGCCATAGTAACATCTTTGCCTGGTGAGGGTGCATTATCAAGTCAGTGACAATTAATCTTTGAATATTTGCTTTCAGATTTAGTGAGGACGGTATGGAGGTGATGGAACGCTTGATCTACGTCTTTCGGAAGTTTAACCAGCTGAAGGTCAGCAACGAAGAATACGCATGCATGAAAGCCATTAACTTCCTTAACCAGGGTAAGTCGAATGTTCCCATCTATTCACCTTGTTCCTTATGCAATGGGCTGTATGAGTTTGCTTAGGACTTGACATCACAGAGGACAGAGTGGGCAGAGGGCATTACAGATGCCTGCTGCAGTTCTTCTAATCCCATGCATGGGTTGCTCATTCACCTTCTGCTGAAACACTGGCTTGAATATAATTGGACGGATAATCATAATCAAGTGCAAAATATGGTCTGTGCTCACTGTCTGCTTTATGTAGTTATGAGTAATATAAATAAACAACAAGAACTGTTGTGGCCTTGTTCCCACCCCCTCCTTTCTGTGCATGTGGGTTTGTGTGTAGATTACCAATAGTGACATTGGCTTTAATGCAAGTAAGTATAAGGGCCCCATACCCTTGTGGGGCTGTGAGGGATGGCCTTTATTGGGGCACAGTGAGCATACCCTCTCCTAGCTCCTGGTGCTACTGCACCTGCTGCCCTATGTCCTAGTTGTAACATGTTCTAAAATAGGAAATGTGAGGTAAAACGTCTATGAAGCGGCCTTCCCTTGTGCCCAATGGCTGCTCCCTTCTCTCCCATTTATGCCTCCCCTCATAGTTCTATTTTCTGAACTGATTGACAGGCGTTGTCTGTGTACTGGTAACACTGCGAACCATGTGGAAAGGAGAGTTTCGTAGAAGAGTGTTCGATATTATCTCTTCTTTATCGTTTTCATCCTTTTCTCTCTATATCATAACCATAAAGCTAGAAAGGTGAGCGGCCTGAGTTGAAATCATTTTAATTCTCAGTCTAAAAGGTATCCCCACCATAGAGCCGTCTCCTCATGGGCCGCTGTGTAATCTTCAACGTGGAAGAGCGCTTGGAGAAAAAAGCTCACCTCAAGACACTTAAAAGCTTGAAATTGTGGCACAGTTAAAGCTGCAGCTCTGGCACTGATCCAAATGTGCGGCCATCGTCTATAGTCATGCCCTTCATGGGGGCGCCCTTACTGAGCGTAGCAAGTCATGCAACATTGCTAAGAATAAGCCGTGAACATGTCCTGAAGTCGGGGGGATGCTGCAAAGGGAGCCATTGTTCTGGGGTTCACGCAAAGGAACCAAAGGGTGTCTCGAGCAGGACCATCAGGCTTCACTCAGTATGACGTAATGTGTTTGGCCAGTTCCCAATGGGAAATTACCCCACTGCTATCAAACTCGACGGTGCATACGAAAACTATATCTGGCGGTTGAGCCTTCTCCTACATCGCTCCGAAAGCATGAAACGACCTGCTGCTACACATAAGAGCCTCCCCCTCACTTCTTGAATTCCACAAGAAGCTGAAAAGCAGGCCTTTTGAGTAGTCCCCCTGGTCCCAAGGTATGGCTAGATTCCCACATACTCGACACTAAGATGCCCTCCTGGGTGATAGTACGCGCTACAAATCTGCATAACAAAACACCTGTGCTCCATATGTCCCGTACCTTCACACATGGCCTAGCACGGTCCTGCAGGGGTCATCTACTCTGGGCAAGTACTGCAGCCTCACTGGACAAAGAGGGGAAATATCCAAATGTTTTGTTATAAATATGTGTCACATCAGTCCCTTTATGTAGACGGTGGAGCGTTGCATGGTCAGCACCAGTTGGCCGGTCACCCTAACCATGTTGACGACACCTTGTATAGAGGGGCGACGGGGTTGATGGGATGTTCCAAGCATCACTAGGATTTGTTGATGTAATGTATAGTTGTTTGGGATTTCATTTTGTTACAGTTCCTCTCCTGATACTCTCCCACCGATGATGCACATGTTTTATACTGAATTTGTTTCATGGTTGTAGTGAATTGTTGTAGAGCATAAATTCAGCTATTCTTTTTATTAAAGTGTGTCAGAATGAAAGACTGTCATTCAGGCCAATGAATACCCCATCCTATTTGTGAGACATTTTTTTGCAACACACTAGTAGACCTTCTTTTTTTCTCTCTTTTTTTTGAATAACAAGGCATGCCATCTCATACTAAATGGAAGCTGCATGAAATCATTGGTGAATATTAGCTTAGCAGCTTCTTAATCAGTCGCAAGAGTGCTGCATGACAAATAGCAATTATTTGTGGACCATTCCATTTACTCCTCCATTCAGAACTGAAGACCAGTCGCTGCACATGCAGCAGTAGCTCTGGATCCAGTGCACTGCACAGCCAGTGTTAGCTCGGGTTCCCACTCACAGGCAGCACTGGCAGTGTTAGATCGGGCTGTAGTGTACTGCATGGCCAGTGGTAGCTGCGGTTTCCATGTGCTATGTGCAAGCCGTGTTCTCTCCTATTGCCACTCAGGGTATGGCTAATGTTAGCTCTGGATCATGCTCAGTGCATGAGTAGTGTTAGCACGGGTTCCCACGCATACATAGCTCGTGTTAGCTCAAGCCCTAATGCACTGCATGGCCATGGCTTTATGCATCCCTTTGATTCCATATGCAAGATTACATATGAATCCTATTCAGGAATGGCTACAGACCCAACAGTCACAAGCAACAGGGAGTTGGGAAGATCTAGTGGTTGTCACGCAAAAGCTATAGGAGGAAATTGCATGATGGAATAGATCACATGTAACACAAGGAAGGACATTTGCACAACCAGGCCCAACAGTAACAATTACAACAGGTGCCTCTCATATGGGCTGGAGAGCTCACATGGGTTTGCTCAAAGTCCGAGGGGTCTGGAAGGAACAAGACGCAGTACTGCACAGCTATATCTTGGAGTTAAAGACAGTGTTGCTAGCCTTAAAAGCCTTTCAGAGAGAGTTATTAGGGAAAACAAAAGTGATCCAAACAGTCAACACAACTACAATGTTTTACAACAACAAGCAGGGGGGTGCTCAATTCTTTGCCCTATCAAAGCTAGCCCAAGAAATCTGGAAGTGGAGAATACAGAGACATAGATATGACAGCAGTCCATCTACCAGGGACAATGTAGAAGCGGACAGATTGAGCAGCTAAGCATCATGCTCTCACAAATAAAAACTCAATCAAGCAGTACTTAAACAGATTTTCTGGAATTAAGAAACCCCAAAGATAGACCTATTCGCAACCCCGAAGAATGCAAAATGCCACAACTTTGTGTCCAGATGGCCACACCACCAATCCCTAGGGAATGCTCTGTTCATAAACTGGTGATGGATATTTGCATATGCTTTCCCCTCCGATACCACTATTACATAGAATGATCAACAAATGTAAGAGGAGCAAAATGACAATAATTCTAATTGCCCCTCAGTGGGCGAGGCAAACATGGTTCTCAGAACGAATAGAAATGGCACAGGGTAGCATTTTGAAACTACCAATGCAACCAGCGGTGGCTCCCCCGCTAAGGCAGAGGAGCGTTGCCCCACACGAAAAATAAAATGATAATAACATAACGTTATCATTTTATTTTTATGGTACTGGCCCTGTTTTTTTTATTTAAGGGGCGAGGCTGGGCTGGGCTGCCAGCAGGGAGAGGAGTGGTGGGCACTATGTAAGTGCACATGAATGTTTGTCCGGCCCAACATTCATGTGCACTTTGTATGTTCTCCACCCTGGCTGCATTACAGCCTGGTGGAGAACATGCCCAGGCTTCCACTCCCTCTCTGAGTGTGGAACCACGGCGCTCAGACCATTCACCACACTGCTATCAGCAGCATCGTGATTGGCTGGGAGAGACTGGGAGCCTGGGTTCTTCCTGTTGCAGCATCCTCCACGGAAGAAGAACCGAGGAAAGGCAGCGGCCAGGTAAGTGCTGTTTTTTTTTTTTTTTTTTTTACCCCACCCCTCCTGCCTTCTCCTTGCCCGCCCACCACCACGGCCCCATAGCAGACGCCACTGAATGCAACAGGACCTGTTCTCAATGGAAGACAGGAGGGTACTACACCCAGAACCAAAGTCTTTGAGCCTGGCAGGTTGGCTCCTGAAGACTTAGAATTTGGTCATCTAAAGCTACCAGAGAACATAAATTCTGTTCTTAGAGAAGCAAGAAAGCCAACAACAAGAAAGTGCTACATAGCCAAATGGAAGAGATACTCATTATGGTGTCTTAAAGTGGACTTGTTTAGGAAAAACACTAAAGATGCAGCGGTGCTAAAATATCTTGTACACCTATTGGACTGCAAATTAACGTATGCATCCATAAAAGTACATTTATTTGCAATTGTGGCCTACACAAGAGGTCACATAGGAAGAACAATCTTCACAGCTTCAGTAATAACGCGTTTTTAGAGGAGGCAAAAAGAATTACACCACCAAGAAGAGTACCAGCACCCACATAGACTCTAAATGCGGTGATAACTCAACTAATGAAGGCACCCTTTGAGCCTTTTCACAAAGCCAGATTAAGAATGCTCACACTAAAGACAGCATTCCCAGTGGCCATGACATCACTTTGCAGGGTGAGTGAAATACAGGCACTCACAATTCAAGAACCATATTTAAAGGGTCACAAAGACCGAATCGTCATGAGGACAGATACACAATTCTTGCCAAACATAGTTTCACACTTCCACATAAATCAAACAATACACATTCCAGGTTTTTTCCAAAAGGCAAAAAAATCAAGCAGCTAGAGCATTACACACGCTGGATGCAAGGCAAGCAATACTGTACTATATTGAGAACACAAGGAGATAAACAAGCAAAAGACACACAAATGAGGAAAACGTTCACCCCAGTCAAGAGATCTGGATTAAATCCACCATTCTTTTGCTCACCACACCACCCCAGTTCAGACCCAGCCATATACAAATCAGTCTTGACCCTGCTTCTCATGGAAACAGTCCAGCCCTAACTGCCAAGCCTGGTCCTCCCTGGACCAGAAACCAGCATCCTGGGACCGGTTTTGGGGTATCACCCCTCATCAGCCAGGATAGCTTGAATCCAGTGGCACAGTGAGCCCGGGATCCACGTCAGGGCATACCCTGCTCACTTAGGGCGGGAAAGCAAAAGACACTCAAATGATGGATGGAATGTGGAACAAATCAAACATTTACCCCCAGTCAAGAGATCTGGGTTATATCCATCGTTAATTTGCCCACTATGCCACCCCGAACTGCAAAGCCAAGTCTTCCCTGGACCAGAAACAAACATCCTGGGACCAGCTTTGGGGTATCACCCCTCATCAGCCAGGCTAGCTTGAATCCAGTGGCTCAGCAAGCAGAAAAACAAAGCAACTATTTGTTTCATTTGCAGACAACAATATGGGAAATCCGGTAACTAAGGGCGCAAATGCCAGATGGATCACACAAACCAATCAACTGTGCCACACAAGTGCAGGGGTAAAACTAAACTCAACCCTAAAAGCACACTCAACAAGGAACAAGCATTGGCATAGCCACTAGGTATCACTTTTGGGAACTTTTAAGTGTTTAGCCAGAGCTATTGGCTTAGCCAATGTCTTTAAGCTATGTTGTAGAGCAGCGTGGCTGCCATGCAGCATGTTGAAAAGTTATAATAAAAAAGTGTTATAAGCCTTTTTGCTACCTTATATATAACAAATAAAACATTGTCTAGGCGAGACCTAAAAAATGAGGGGCTGCATTTTGTTCCAAAGCCAACCTTAAAAAAGCTGTGGATAATAGCAGGTTTGCTGTATGTAATAAACTTAACAATGAATCTGCAAAGGACTACTATGCTAGTCCATTGAACCTGTGGGAATAGCCCCACTTCTCAAACCAGAGACATCAACCTCCTATATACCCTTTACACCAGTGCAGCTGTATCAACCACAAGAGGAGCTCAGTATGATGGCATAATCTAAAGGTACTAGAACTTTAAATGTAACTTTGTCAGTGAAGAACTTTTTTTTTTTAATACAGACTAGTTTAACATACGTCTCTGGTTGGGGGTCTTCTTTGAAAGATATAGTTTTGATTTCTGGGTTTATGTGAGATGTATGTGGGCTCGTAACGACAGAACGTGGAACTTTGTACTTGGGTCCAGGGGTGAGAAACTGGTACAAAGTTATTGAGGCTGGCTCAGATAAGATGGAAATAAAGCAGGGCGATTGGGCACGTAGGACCTGCTTAGGGGTTTATAAAAAGGCGAGGCTACCTCATATAAGCTGAGGGGGGTCTGCCACAGTGAGATGGGATTGGTTAAAGGGCTAGACGGGGCATGAGGGTCTTGTAGCCTTGAATGAAGGTATTGGCCTGGGCAGCAGTGTTCCTTTGGAAGGGCGGAGGGGGTGTCTGGATAAGAGGGCAAAACCAGGGTTGGGAATGTGTGAGGTCGGGTGCAGGGCATAACTATGGCAAGGAGGCTTGGTTTATATCATGGGACTTTGCACGGACGAGGTGTCCTGGTAAGGGTGAGTTGGCATGGGTCAACACAAGGTTGCAGTATGCTTTATTTAAACACGGCCTCAACTCGCTGCCTGGGCCTGTGAAGGCTGCTCCTATTCATGGGCCCCCGCGCTTCATAGAGCCCCAGCTATTCCCCTGACAGACAGAAAGGCTTTAATAAACTCACAAACACTGGCCTGGGTGGGAGGTGACTGGCGGTGCCAGAAATCTGCGATGTCAGCAGCAGCAATGCGCTGTGAGTACATGCTAATATGAAAATAGCATCTACGTTGGATTAAATAACTTGCCCATGATCACACAGTATGCTAAATAGCTAGGCCAGAACTCAAACTCACTAACACCAGAAACATGGCGGAGCCTGAGGCAGTGGATCATGATGCCGTGATTGTCGCCCTGTCCCTGGCACACTACCCTCGCCATGCATCACGCCTCACCTGACACAAGCACATGAAAAAGGTTGAAATTCACAACAAACACAACACTTACTGTCCTGCAGATATAGTTAGTCCCCTCTGCCTTTGGAAGTGCACTTGCATATGTTACCTGTTTTTTCTCTCTATGCATTTAAACAATTAGATAGAAGATACAGAGGCATACAGGGCGTTCTGTTTACAGGATTGTCTGCTGCGGTTCTCTGTCCCATGTTAACAGAACTTTAACAGGAAGATACAAGCATGTCGTGGGAGCAAATCACTTCACACCACTGACCGGTCATCCGGAGGCTCACAGTAAACTGCGTGGGTTGTGGGAAGGAGAGTTGCAACCAAAGCTTAATAAATTAAAAAGAGTAGTGCACTGAAAAGAAACATATGGCCATAGTGAAAGGATCGCTATAGCTGGGTCAGTCTCCAGGACGGAACCAAACAGCCAAAAGGTGGGACAAATGTTAACTATTCATCAATGAAACAGAGGAATTTAGAAAGGCAGACGAAACAACCAATGAAAAGCGCTGGGCGTGTTCCAAGCCACCAGACTGAATACAGCATGTCTCCAAGACGGCGAATGCGCACTGCCTATGCTCGACCTACAAAAAGGAGCAACCATTGCTTTTCTAGCAAATATACCTTTGCAGGACATATGTATGGCAGTAACGTGGTCATCTGTGCACACGTTCGCAAAACACTAATGTTTGGACATTCAAATGAATAAGGATGTTCAAGTGGGACAAAAAGTGTTAAGAAAAACATCCTTTTACAAATCTAAGCTCATCTTTAACCCAATCACAGCAGAACTACCAAAACCTCTACAAAATCTACTCACAGCATGTGAATCCAGAAAAGATTCACACTTGAAAACGGAATAGTTTCTTACCTGTAGGTATAGTTTTGCAGCCTGAAGAATTTCTGGATTCACAGCGACCCACCCACGTCCACCAAGAAGATGGAGAGAGAAAACAGACAGAAAAAAAAAAAAAGAATCTCAAGATGACGTCCAAGAGTAAGAGCTTCCGGGGAAGGGTGTACGATGTCACAGGAAGCACCAAATGGGGGATCCTTTGACACCCAACCACACAAAAAATAAATAAATAGGACTGCAAAAAAGTGGAGAATTCCGGATCCAATCACCAGATGGAGGTATAATGCCCAGCATGTGAATCCAGAAAATTCTTCAAGCTGCAAAACTATACCTACAGGTAAGAAACTATTTTGATATCTGCTAAAATGTGGCTGGCAGGGCGCTCATCAGTATATCCCTGAAGCCAATGACAAGCAACACAGGACAGCAGGGGCAGGGTCTCCAGCACTATCACAGCTTCTTATAAGGCTGTGCTTCCAGTCCTATCAAGAAGCTGTGAGGGGGATTGAAATGGTCCTTCCCTTTTTCAAGCCTGCCCATGCTACTCCATCAGACTCCTCGTTGGCAGTCGTGGTTGCTGTTCCAATGCCCAGCATGAGATTTTTTCACTGCTGTAGCCATGGTGCTTCTGAGTTGCCAGCTCAGTAAACAAGATAAGTAAAAAAAAAAAGAGGTATTTCTTTATGCATATGTGTATGTGAGTGTGTTTTGAGTGATTGAGAGTGAATGGGATTGAGTGGAAGTGTGTGTGCTTGTTTTTGAGAGTGTCAATAAAAGTGAAAGTGAGTGAGAATCTGAGTTTGAGTATGTATGGATAAGTCAAAGGGAGTACGTGGGACTGAGTGAAGGAGTGTAAGTGTGTTAGAACTAGTGATTGATTGGATGATGTGAGAAGGAATTAAAGTGAGTCGGGGTGTAGCTATCAATGCTGCAGCAGTTGCACCAAGTCCCTGAGTGTGTGTAAGTGTGTTAGTAACTGAGATTGAGAACCAGTGGGTATGAGTATGTTTGTGTGTGAGTAACAGTGAGTGAGAGTCAGTGATCCAGCGCGATATTAGCAAACAGCATTCATACACCAGATACTCACTTGGGCCCATACATTCATACTACGCTAATACTTACGCTGGGTTTTATCGGTTGTTACTCTCTATCAAAATCCCTGCTACCAATTACCTTCTGATTGAAGAGTAATGACTTACCAATGAATCCTTTGCTAATTGGGAAGTTTAAAATGAGTGACATTCATTATAGTACATAATCCTGAAATAACCACTGAGTCAGGAAGTTTTAAAATGTTTATCTAAAGATTTAGCAGAGTAAAATACAGAGCCACCTGGTACTTAATCGCAATACCCAAGATTAAGTATAGAAATGATTATTGCTAATCAATGACGGTGTTTAAAGAAAAGGAGAAGATAGAGACAGCAGCGCAACTAAAGGTTGCATTATATTTACCTAAGTGCGAGAACCAAAACCCCCTTAGCCAAGGAGTTGAAAGAATAAGACCCAGGAAGGATGAAGAGCAAAGACCTCCTCCAGGATCAGGACAGGACCGGTGACCTCTCTACAACGACGCCTGCGTCGTTCCCCTCTCTGATACTCGACTTCTCCTCGATTCTCCCGAGCCTTCCTTCTAATGGACTCCGCCGCCCCCTCCTCAGGACCTCTTCAGGACAGGGATTCAGTCTGCATCCGATTAGCTTAGCGGTCTGGAGCTCTTCTTGTGCGTGCTGTGGTCTGAGCTAAAAGCTTCAAGTATGGACGCCTGTTCTCTGCAGCATCTCCTTCTCGAACGCCTGTTCTTCGCCTCTTCTCCGAACTAAATTAACTAATGCTATATTCTATTATACCCTTCTACGCCCATGTACCGCCCCTTAATGTTGCTAAAATATGGGACCACTACTTCTGATTGGACAGGGACAGGGGGTGGATTCTCGCACCATATCGATTTGGCCTAAATTGTAAAGCCTATTGTTTTTAAATTCCCACCCCTTCAAATTAATACATTCGCTTTATTTCCCACCCGTCTCATGACAAATGTAAACCAATTTTCATAGACAATGTATCAATGTACAACAGGAAAGGCAAAAGTACAGCATCTTCGGCCATCGGGTCGCGGCCTTGGACGACGTCCATATTGACTTCATTTGGCAGGCACACAGGACACATGCGCAGAACCATTTGCCTCTCGAGTTTCAGGTCACCAACCCAGGCCCAAGTTTACAAACTAGTAAAAGTGCAAGAAGCAAATATTACAATCACAAAATAAAATGTTTCACTGTATGCCCACTTTTCCTACTCTATTCCCATTTAATTATAAATTCTATCCTGCGTTAGCATTAGGAAACGACAATTTAGTAATGACATGAGAGCAAGCTGAAGCATGTGAAAACATCAAGCAGCCATTTTACTACACACTGCGCAGAAGCAGAAATTTCCCACCAAGCAAAGAAAGACGTCACACCATGTGATATGGTTGCGACATGCGCATTGAGTTTTCCCGCGCATAGCGGCCATTTTGGATTACAGACAAGCGTTATTCATTAGTGAAACACATAGGCAAGCTTCCTTCCCTTTCGTGTCATGAATGCAAAGGTTAGTATTAACAATACAAGTTTTTAATAAATTAATACTGTGAGGAGGATGAATACAAGCAAGTTTCATTTATGAAACCTTGCTCCATCATCAGTGTGAATGAGAATGAGTAACTGAGAGAATGTGAGTTAGAGTGAGTGAGGGGAGAGAGTAAATGTAAGAGGGAGTGAGTATGAGTAAGTTAAATTTTGAAAAAAAAATGGGTGAACTCCTGGCCGGTGTTACACCCCACCACTTTCGAAGATTACCAGCTGCCACTGCCCTTGTCCATTGTGCTCTCCCAGCCGAGCTCATCATTGCCCCTCTCTGCTTTTTTGTTTATTACCCTCTTTGGTCTGGCCCTCCCTGATGGATGCAGCTGCTTGTAGGTGGTGTTTACATACTCCCACAATGCCCATCCTTCACCTGTGCATCTACCACGCCCATCGCAATTCGTTTTACTTAATGGTTTTTTTCTAACTTTTTAGATGGGCCTGGCATCTGTAATTTATAACTGACCTGTACACATCTACAAGTTATCTCACTTTTTTTGCAATGCTAATTAGCATAATCAAAAAGCTGTGGCAGAGTAATGTGTCTTCAAAGGCAAAGCCAAAAGGAGTGACACTTTTTTGGCTTTGTCCGTCCTTGTTTTTTAGGTCTCGCCTACGCAGCGCGCATGCGCTGCATAGGAAAAAGACCTTTTAGAATCGATTCGCTTTTCGCCCTAAAAACGTGCACGCGTTGCATTACTTTCAATGGCAACGCGTGCACGTTTGGCGATTCCCTTGCGGGAGCGAGCTTTGACACCATATGTTTGTAATTAACTTGCAAACATATGGTGCCCCTGCTCGCTCCCGCAAGGGAGGAAACCGGTGCAGGCCCCCTCCTCTCTCCCCTCCCCCTGCTGCCTCCTTTCAGCGCGAGTTTTTTTAACCAGTGCAGGACGACCAGCTTTATTTTATGTATTTCCGCTTTCACTTTAAAGAGGTGAGTGCTGCCCTTTAACACATAGCATGGCTTGGAGCCTTTCGTTTCCGCTTTTATTGTATTTTCTTTAAGACGGGCAAAGCAATTTATTGCCTTTCCGAACGCGCTCAGCAGCTGGTTTTTGTCCCGTGCCCCAATCGCCCCCCTCCCGCTGTTCACTGTTAATAGAAATGCATGTCCTGTCTGAGCCTCTCTTCACCCCACCCCTTCTCCATTCTTAACCATTTCTCTTGCTGCTGTCTCTGTCTCCTGAGCTCCGCTCGTTTTAGGACTTCTGCCCTGGCAATAAGTGCTTGTGTTCAGTGAGCATGATGTGCGTGCCTGGATGCACTTTATCTGCGTGCCTCGCGCGTGTACGTGGAGTGTATTCGTGCACTGTATTGCATGTCTGTAGTGTGCACAGTCATTTCACATTATGCGCCTCAACAAAGAGTTAGTCCTGTGGGCATCCTAAACTATCTCTCCCTCACAGATACAGGCTCGTCAAAAAGCAAACGAAAATCTCCCTCTTGGTGTTGCAACGTGTGTTGAGTTTTCTGAAATGACATGCGCTTGCACCACCCTGGCCTTGTTTTATTTTCCGGCCGAGCATTTCTCTCTCAGCGCGGCAGTACGAGCCCGGTGTCATTTCAACAACCAATAAATGCACTCCTTGCTTCTGCCGATAGCAGCTTCGTGCTTTTGCTGCCTCATATTATTAGACGCCCATGCTGTGCACTGCGTGCATAACTTTTATATGCACGGGCACCGCGCTTCATGTTTGAGCGCGGAACCCGCTTTTTTTGTTGTTCTACTTGCGAAGTTTCACTCCTAGGAGGAGGGGCGGGGTGCCCCAGTTCAACACCATGCTCACACGCAGCAACAGCGAGCAAGGAGCATTAGGCAGTCCATCTTCTTTGTCTAGCTACCAGTCCTCCCAAAAACACTAATTAGAGCTATGGCTTCGCAGCCTCCGCCTAAGCCTTGGGAGACCCGGCGGGTTCCGCCTGCCTCCACCGCCTGTCACATGTGGAAGTTTGAACATGCACTTTGTATTCTCCTCCCTCCTTCTACCACTTACTGCTGCTGGGCCTCCCTCCTACCACTAACTGCTGCCAGATCTCCCTGCTTTCAACAATTTTCACTCCTCCAGCCTTCTACCTCTAACAGGAGCCGGGTCGTCCTGATTTTTACCACTAACTGCAGCTAAGTATTCATATTTTACCACTGTACGTGGTTCTCTCAGCTTTTATCACTAACCGCAGTGGGGGTCTACGTGCTTTCACCCCTAACTGCAGCCAGAATGCTCTGTTTTTACCACTAACCACAGCTGGAGCTCCATGCCTTTACAATTGTTCACTCATCCTGCCTTCTCCTAATAACTGCATCAGGGTCTCCTTGATTTCACCACTAAACTGTTTCTGAGTATTTTAGCTATTACCACTATCTGCAGCCGTGTCTCTGTCCTCTCACCTCTAGCTACAGCCGGGTCTACCTGCTTTCATCCATACTTCCTGGGGTGTCGGCTTGCTTTTTTCACTAACTGCAGCTGGGTCTCTCTGCTTTCACCTCTAACTACAGCCAAGACCCTAGGCTTTCACAACTAGACTATAGTTGAGAATTTCTGCTCTTACCAGTGACTGCAGCTTAGTTTTCCTCCTTTTCTCATTAACTAAAGCTGGGTCGCATTTCTTTCACCACTAACTGCATCTGGCTCTCCCTGCTTTCACCACTAAACCGTAATTGATTACTTCTGCTAGCACCACTAACTTCCACCGCTTTCCCTGCTTTTACCCCTTTCTGCAGATCACTCACCCCGCTCTCTGCTCTCACTGTTAACCAGCACTCATACTTCCTGTCTTTACCACTAACTTTAGTTGTCGCCCAGCTTTCACCACTGACTACAGTACTGCTCCCTATGTGTTAACTATGTGTTACCCCGACACCGCCGCCCGCAACCTCAGACAGTGGATCGACGACTGCGCCAACACCCTCGCCCCGCTCAAGAATCCGCCCAACAGCCACACCAGCAAGAAAGCCACCTGGTTCACCGAAGACCTCCAGGCCTCCAAACGAACATGCCGAAAACTGGAGAAGATCTGGCTCCACGAACAGACAGCGGACAGCCACGCCGCCCACAAGAGCGCCACCCGCAATCACCATCACCTCATCAGATCCGCCAAAAGGGCCTCACTCAAAGACCGCCTAGACAACAACGCACACAACAGCAAAGAGCTCTTCAACATCGTGAAGGAACTCTCCAACCCCAGCTCCAACACCAACGACATCCAGCCGTCGCAAGACCTGTGCGACTCACTGGCCACCTCCTTCCACCGCAAAATCGCCGACATCCACGACAGCTTCAACACCACGACCGCCCCGGCAACCACCGAGACCACTGCCCCCACAACCACCAACCGCCTGCTCTCCTGGACCAACATCAACGACGAGGACACCAGCGAGATCATAAACACCATCCACTCCGGTTCACCGCTAGACCCGTGCCCTCACCACATCTTCAACAAAGCCAGTACAGCCATCGCGCCCCATCTCCGGAAAATAATCAACATCTCCTTCGAGACAGCAACCTTCCCGGAAAGCTGGAAGCACGCCGAGATCACCGCCTTACTCAAGAAACCCAAGGCAGACCCCAAGGACCTCAAGAACTTCCGACCCATCTCTCTGCTCCCGTTCCCCGCGAAGGTCACCGAGAAAATCGTCAACAAACAACTGACCCGCTACCTCGAGGAGAACAACATCCTGGACCCTTCCCAGTCCGGCTTCCGCAGCAACCACAGCACCGAAACCGCCCTCATCGCCGCCACCGATGACATCAGGACCCTGCTAGACAACGGAGAAACAGCAGCCCTCATCCTCCTGGACCTATCAGCCGCCTTCGACACGGTCTGCCACCACACACTACGAACACGCCTTCACGACGCCGGGCTCCAAGAGAAGGCCCTGGACTGGACCACATCCTTCCTTTCCGGCAGAACACAAAGCGTCTGCCTCGCCCCCTTCCGATCCAAGGCCACCAAGATCATCTGCGGCGTACCCCAAGGCTCCTCCCTCAGCCCAACGCTGTTCAACATCTACATGGCACCCCTCGCCCACGTCGCCCGACAGCACAACCTCAACATCATCTCCTACGCCGACGACACCCAGCTGATCCTCTCCTCACCAAAGACCCTCACACCGCCAAAGCCCACCTCCACGAAGGAATGAAGGCCGTCGCCGAATGGATGAGGACCAGCCGCCTGAAGCTGAACTCTGACAAGACGGAGGTCCTCATCCTTGGTTCCAACCCTTCAGCCTGGGACGACTCCTGGTGGCCAACATCACTGGGAACAGCCCCGCCACCCACCGACCACGTACGCAACCTAGGGGTCATCCTCGACCTCACCCTCTCCATGACTAAGCAGGTCAACGCCGTTTCCTCATCCTGCTTCAACATCCTCCGAATGCTCCGCAGGATCTTCAAGTGGATCCCCACCGAAACAAGAAAAAAGTCACCCAGGCTCCTCGTCACCAGCAGGCTGGACTACGGAAACGCCCTCTACGCAGGAACGACGGCTAAGCTCCTGAGACGGCTGCAACGCATCCAGAACGCCTCTGCACGTCTTATCCTCGACATCCCCCGACGCAGCCACATCACACCCCACCTGAGAGACCTGCACTGGCTCCCTGTCAACAAGAGGATAACCTTCAAGCTCCTCACCCACGCACACAAACCACTCCACAACTCCGGACCAGCCTACCTCAACAGACGACTCAGCTTCTACACCCCCACCCGCCAGCTCCGCTCGACCAGCCTCGCCCTCGCCACAGTCCCCCGCATCCGGAAAACGACCGCCGGCGGCAGATCCTTCTCCCACCTCGCCGCCAAGACCTGGAACACCCTCCCCACCAACCTCCGACAGACCCAAGACCTACTGGCCTTCAGAAGACTCCTCAAGACCTGGCTCTTCGATCAGTAGCAGCACCACCCCCCTCTTCCCCCAGCGCCTTGAGACCCTCGCGGGTATGTAGTGCGCTTTATAAGTGACATGATTGATTGATTGATTGATGGCATAGCCAATAGGTCTCGCCTTTGGGACCTTATAAGTGTTTAGCCATGATGCAACAGTTGATGTTGTTGCACCAAGGATATTGTGCTGCATAACTAAATACTTATAAGGTCCCAAAAGCGAGACCTATTGGCTATGCCAATGCTTGTTTTGTTCTGGCTGTTTGAAATAAAATTGGTTCGAAGTCCTTGATTTCACGTTTTAATGGTGGGTGTTCAGAAATAACGTAGAAAAGAGTATTTTTGTAAAAAGACTATGAAATGGTTCCACAGAAGCTGAACCAGTTCACTGTATCAATTTATAATGTCTTTGATGCATAGTGACACCAAGGACGGTACATGCGTCACTTGGAATACGTAGCTTGTTAAAAAGCAACAGGTCAAACATGTCTGATGCGATGTTTCCAGATAGGCTGCCAGCTGATATCCACAGCTTTGCAAGTATACATGATGACGTTTTTACATCTATTAAATGTAGGGTGACCCCAAAACACTGCAGTATTTTTTAGATCTCGCTTGCTTAGTTTACGAAAGACCTATTGTCAGCTTACCGTGGGATGAGAGCACACCCATTACTTACCATTGGTTCACTTCAAAGTCATTCTCATTGGCCTGCTTCTTATTCAATGGCGTTCCTTGTCCATCCTGTGCCTGTTTGGCTTTGGAGCATAGTCTTTTTATATGTCAAGGGCGTAGCCAGGAAATTAAAATGCCACTCACTTAGAGCCCTTTCACTTTAAATAACGGAGTAAAGTGAGTTTTGCAGCGTGAATCTTTCTGGATTCACTATGCTGTGCATTATTCCGCCATCTCGTGGTTGGGTCCGGATTCGTAGTCTTTTCTTTGTTTTTGTCTTTTTTTTTTTTTTTTTTTTTTGGCCCAGGTGGGCGGCGACGCCCCACCATTTGGTGTCTTCGGTGACGTCGTCGCGCTTCCGGCGGAAGCTCCCACCTTTGGTAGCCATCTTCAGATTCTTTTTTCCGCCGTGGGGTCTGGATCGTTGCCGAGAAGTTCCAGAAAGTTTGGACGAAGAATCTCGAAAAGTCGAAATTTCATCACAGAAGATATACTACTGAGACACCGGACGACGACACTAGTACCGGAGAAGGACGACGAGGTAGAAGGTCCACGACCGAAATCTCGACGCCTACAGAGAATGCGCTCACAGGGGGCTCCCTAAGCGCGGTTATGGACAAGACTCCGTTCAAGTTCTGCAGAAATTGCCACCACAAATACGCCCAAAAAGACCAGCACCCAGTCTGCAACCTCTGCTTGCCGCTCGACCACGCCAGCGAAGACTGCAACGCGTGCTCGGCGTTCACCCCGAAGACCCTCCGGGTGAGAGACAGACAGAGAAGGGCGAACTACAGCATGCAGGGCCAGGGACCAGCACCATCTCTCCGAGACCTGGGTCTCTCGAGCGGAGAGGAGGACAACATCGCAGAGGGACCAGAGGACTGCGCTGTCGTCGAAATCGAAAAGAAAACGTCGAAGGAGGTAAGGGAGTCGTCGACCCCAAAACACCAAAGCGACGCTCGAAAGAGTGAAGCCAGAATCCCTAGCGACACTCCGAGAAGTGTAGCAAAGTCCTCGAAGGGAGCGTTGCCGCCGAAATACTCGACGAAAGCAACAGCACCAAGGGACAAACAGCCGAGCGGATCCTTGGACAAGGACTCTCAATCGGCGAAAGCCTCCGAAAAACGAAGGCGTCGAAGGTCGTCCCCGGAAAGGAAACCTCGACACCGAGAAAGGAAGGCCCGGCGTCTGTTTCGACGACCGCGACCGCGAAGAGAGGCACTGCACCACTCGACGCCGAAAAGGCCCACGAGATGGCGAAAAAGAAGAGGAGGCTCGAGGCAGAGATGGCGAGCATCCTGCAACGCAAAAAGACTTCGACGAGAAGATGAAACAATACGCTATTCCGTCGAAGCAAGCCCACGAGGCAGTCGAGGAGTTCGAGGTCGAAGTCGACGAGGCCCCGGGGACACCCGAACAGCTCGAAGACCAGGACGAGGAATACTACTACTTCGAGGCCGAAGGCGAAGAAGAGATGCTGTCTTACAGGGACTCGGCGTCCTCTGAAGTACAAGACCTAGACTGGCAAGACCTCGACACACAGTCACCAGAAGAAGGGGTAGACACTTACCCCTCGAGACCTTCGCCGCCAGACGACATCGGAGTCTACAATGAGGTCGTGCAGAAGGCTGCAAAGACTTATGGGGTCGAAATGCAGGAGGAAAAGACAAAAGCAGGTTTCCTCTTCGAAACCCTGCTCCCCCAACAGACAAGGAGCCAATTTCTACCCATGTTACCTGGCGTTCTCGACCAGGGAAGGGAGGCCTTCAGGGAACCAGCAATGTGCAAGGCGGTTACCCCTAGGAGCGAAAAGAAGTATAAGCATTCCACAAAAGATCCTGCATACATACAGGGGTCTGTACCAGCAGACTCCATTATCGCTGCAACAGCCAGGAAGAGGGCCGGTGTGCCCACCAACACAGGCCCACCTCCAGACAAGGAGAGCAAAAGAATAGACCTCACAGGACGTAAGGTGGAGAGGAACGCAGCCATACACTGGCGTATCGCCAACTCCAACGCCCTCATCAGCAGGCATGCATACCAGCATTGGGCAGAAATGAGCCAGCTCATTAAGCACCTGCCAGAAGAACACCAACAAAGGGCCAATTACCTAGCGGAAGAAGGCAAGGCCATCGCGAACACTTGCCTAAAGTCAGCCTTGGACGCAGCAGAGAACTCCAGCAGGCAAATGATGATAGGGATGACTGAGAGGAGACACGCATGGCTCAGGATCTCCGGCTTCAAACCAGAAGTACAGAGCAACATCATCAACACACCGTTCGACGGTGAGAAACTGTTTGGAGCAACAGTTGACAACAAATTAACACAACTAAAGACGGACAACGAAACTGCAAGGTCCATGGGAGCGCTGCAGTTCAGGGGAATGAGAAGAGGGAACCCCTCAAGGCGAGCCAGTGGTAGAGGAGGCAATGCACCTACCACTTCACATCAATCACAACAACAAGGGTACCAAGGGAACAACCAGGGCCAAAACCTGCAGGGACAACAGCAGCAGAATTGGCAGTACCAACCCAGAGGACGGTCCTTTCGAGGGCGCGGGTACGGACGGGGACAGGCCCGAAGAGGGGGCCAGCAGCCCGCCTCAAAGTGACTCCACACACAGAACAAGCCCCCCACCGTTAACACCAAGGTTGAGGGGAAGTCCGCAAAAGGAAAATATAAAGAGCAGAAGCACACAGCAAATAACCACCGAGCATACGACACCAGTGGGAGGAAGAATAGGAAAATTTCTCACACAATGGAGGAAAATTACCACAGACAAATGGATACTAAACACCATACAGCACGGGTACTGCATAGACCTCCAAAAACACCCGCCAGGGAGAAGACCAAGACATCGGTCAATACCCGCAAGAGAACTAGCCCTCCTCCGCCTAGAAGCAGAGGAACTGCTACAAAAAAGAGCAATAGAGCCAGTTCCAAACAACGAAAGGAACAAGGGAATATACTCAACGTACTTCCTAGTGCCAAAGGTAGACGATACACTAAGACCAATACTGGACCTCAGATTCCTGAACAAGTTCGTAAAAACCCAAAAATTCAAGATGACTTCACTTCAGGAAGTAATACCCCAAATCCAAGAAGGGGATTACATGGCGACCTTAGACCTAAAAGATGCATACCTGCACATACCCGTCAACCGCAAACACAAACGGCTATTAAGATTCGTGATAGGCCACGATCACTACCAGTTCACAGTGCTAGCCTTCGGACTAAAGTCCGCACCAAGAGTGTTCACGAAATGCCTAGCAGCAGCTGCAGCGCACCTTCGGAGAAGGAGCATACATGTATACCCCTACCTCGACGACTGGCTGGTAAAAGCAGGATCATACAGACTCTGCAAAAAACACATCAAACAAGTCATAGAAACACTGTCCACATTAGGTTTCTCAATACATTGGGAAAAATCGTCAACAGAACCCCAACAAATCAAGATATTCTTGGGGGCACAAATAGACAGCACACAGTCCAAGGTGTTCCCCAGCGACAAGAGAAGTATAGCGCTCCTGAGGGAAACACGTCAATACCGCAAGGGGCAAGTTCTGACAGTGAGGACGGTGAGCAGAATAATGGGAATGATGGCATCATGCATCCACCTTGTCCCGCATATCAGACTGCACATGAGACCGTTCCAGGAATGGATACAACAGCAATGGTCACAAGCCACAGGGAGTTGGGAAGATCTAGTGGTTGTCACACACGCAGTGCAGAAAGAAATAGCGTGGTGGAAAGAAGAGAACATATTACAAGGGAAGCCATTCACACAGCCAACTCCAACAGTGACCATCACAACAGACGCCTCACAGCAGGGCTGGGGCGCGCACATGACCAGACTCCGCGTCAGGGGGCTCTGGTCACAACAAGATGCAGTGAAACACATCAACTACCTAGAACTCAAAACTGTGTTCCTAGCCTTAAAAGCCTTTCAAAAGCAGCTTTACGGCCAGCGAGTGCTGATACAAACAGACAACACAACTGCAATGTTCTACATCAACAAGCAAGGTGGGACACAATCAGCACCGCTGTCAAGTCTGGCACAACAGATCTGGAGATGGGCCATCCCTCTAAGGATAGACCTGCTAGCAATACACCTCCCAGGAATAGACAATGTAGAAGCAGACCGACTCAGCAGGCAGACGTCTGCATCCCACGAATGGGAACTGAACCAACAGGAGGTGCAGCAACTGTTCCAAAAGTGGGGAACACCACGGATAGACCTCTTTGCAACACCCCAGAATGCAAAATGCCAACATTACGCATCCAGACAGCCGGACCAAAGGTCCCTAGGGAATGCCCTATGGATAAGTTGGTCGAACGAATTTGCTTACGCTTTTCCCCCGATACCACTGTTACACAAAGTACTCAGCAAATGCAGGAGCAGCAGCATGACACTCATACTGGTGGCACCTCAGTGGGCCAGACAAACATGGTTCTCACAGATTATGGAAATGGCGCAGGAACCAGCACACAGGTTCAGCAGAAGGAAAGACCTCCTCACAATGCAAGACGGAAAAGTGCTCCACCCAGAACCAGACAGCCTCAGCCTAGCAGCATGGCTCCTGAGGACCTAGAATTCGCACACCTCAAACTACCTCCAAGCACCATGGCAGTACTCAGAGAAGCAAGGAGACCCACTACAAGAAAATGCTACATTGCAAAGTGGAAAAGGTTCTCACAATGGTGCATTACAGAGGGACTGCAACGAAAAGTCACAAAAGAATCAACAGTACTGCGATATTTAACACACCTACTACAAAGCGGGCTGAGCTACTCCTCACTAAGAGTTCACCTAGCAGCCATAGTGGCCTACACCAGGGGAGAAGCGGTGAAAAGCTTCTTCACCTCCCAAGTGGTCAAAAGATTCCTGGAAGGGGCTAAAAGAATAGCCCCCCTAAAAGGATGCCAGCCCCAAGCTGGAACCTCAACACTGTACTGACACAGTTGATGAAATCACCATTTGAACCCATACACAAGAGCACACTGCACATGCTCACACTAAAAACGGCTTTCTTAGTGGCTATCACGTCACTGCGAAGAGTCAGTGAACTACAGGCTCTCACACTACAAGAGCCCTACTTGCAAATACACAAGGACAGAATTGTCATGAGGACGGACCCACACTTCCTGCCAAAGGTGGTGTCGCGGTTCCATATCAATCAAACAATACAGATACCAAGTTTCTTCCAGAAACCTTCAACACCCTCAGAAAAGGCGCTACACACGCTATACGCCAGAAGGGCAATGATGCACTACATAGAAAGGACGAAGGAATGCAGGAAAACAAAACAACTCTTCGTTTCCTTCGCAAGCAGTTTCCTGGGACGACCAGTAACAAAAAATACCATTGCACGGTGGATTGCACAAGCAATACAACTCTGCCACAAGCAGGCAGGACAAGAGTTACAAGGGGCCGCCCAGGCTCACTCAACAAGGAAAAAGGGAGCAACGGTTGCGTTCCTAGCGAACACACCTATACAAGACATTTGCCAAGCGGCAACATGGTCTTCCGTGCACACGTTCACCAAACACTACTGTGTTGATATCCAAATGAACAAAGAGGCACAAGTAGGACAGAAGGTCTTACAGCACATTTTCAGCAACCAATGCTCATCTTCCACCCAACCACCGCAATTACAAAACCGCTACTAAGTCTATGCACAGCATAGTGAATCCAGAAAGATTCACGCTGCAAAACGAATAGTTTCTTACCTGTCGGTGTAGTTTTGCAGCTTGAAGACTTTCTGGATTCACTAGCGATCCCACCCGCCTCCGCCAGGGAAGATAACATAGGAGGTTAAGGGTACAACTAAACTACATACAAGGTTTAAAGGGATCAAAGAATAATTGAAGGATTAAAGGTTAAAGACATAGACAACAAAAAACTGGAAGAGGAAAAGAAAAAGAATCCGAAGATGGCTACCAAAGGTGGGAGCTTCCGCCGGAAGCGCGACGACGTCACCGAAGACACCAAATGGTGGGCGTCGCCGCCCACCTGGGCCAAAAAAAAAAAAAAAAAAAAAGACAAAAACAAAGAAAAGACTACGAATCCGGACCCAACCACGAGATGGCGGAATAATGCACAGCATAGTGAATCCAGAAAGTCTTCAAGCTGCAAAACTACACCGACAGGTAAGAAACTATTCGTTATTTATTTTGCAGAGCTTTATTCATTTGCTGAGTTTTACAGAGCGCAAACATGACCCGTCCGGGTATCAGAGCTCTGTACGTAGAGCGACCATGTCAAGCATAACAGGAAAAGAGAAAAACAAATTACAATCAGAGAAGGAATAACCATGGAGCAACATACCCCCCAACATAAGATCCACGGACAGCCACCTTATCTTCCCCACATAAGCACCATACACAAACAGAAATTTACAGCATATCCCTCTGTATATAATCATTTTTTTTTTACGAAGTTTTATATAGCGCGAACTTGACCCGAAGGTATCGGAGCGCTTTACATAGCACCAGTTGCGTTACATGAGGACACATTCATTTTTTTGTTAGGCACGGGGAGATTAAGTGATTTGCCCAGAATCACGGGATGTTCAGCGTCATTGCCGAGACTCGAACCCAGTTCCCCAGATTCGAGGTCGACCGCCCTAGCCGTTAGGCCAACTCCTCTATTTTTACTATAGATATGTACCTATCTTTGTGTATTGCTTTGTATAAACATGTAGAATAATTATGTTAAAAAAAATACATAAATAAAGTACAATAACACTTGAAAACCGGAGTTTAAATGGTGCATCTTTGGTCTACATGTACTTCTTCAATTGTGCATCTATGTACCTTCCATGTACCTGGATCTGTGTGTTTGTTACTTTCCTCCTGAAAAGCATTTCCAATGCATTACCCTACTTCTCATCCTGTACCTCTATCAATATTTTTAATCTACATATACCTACCTCCTTTATGCATCTATATACTTTCAATGTACTTATGGATCTATATATTTAACACTTTCTTCTAATTCAGCATATCCAATGCACTACCCTATTTCTCACCCTATACTTCTCTCAATATATCTTCTAACCCAACTTTCTGACTCATCTCAAACTTCTTTCTACTACTCTTTCCAATGCACTACCCTATTTCTCACCCTATACATCTATCAATATATCCTCTACACCCACTCTCTCATTTATCCCAAACCACATACCACTACTATGATCCCCAAAATAACCCTTTCTAGACTCACCCTTACTCTACCCCTCCTTGCATCATCTGACACCTCTTTTACTATACCGATTCCCAAAACAAACCTTTCTAAACTCTTCCCTCTGACTCTTCCCCTCCACAACCCCTTTTTACTCATCCAAAAGCCTCCTGCTACTGCTCTGACCTCCCAAAAAAAAATAATCAAAATCCTTCACTCTCCTATCCCTCCACTATACTTTTCAATCAAAAAAATAGACTAACATGTTCACTTCTCAAATTTCTTATACAACTATACTAATTCACCACTAATCATTTATGGGTCCCAGAGTAGCGTGCTACTTGCCAAAAAAGCACTTCAACACCTCATCAGAGGTAAGCAAGCATTATATAAATGCAAACCTTTTTCCCTCTTCTATCCCTCCGCTACCTTTCTCTATCCAAATGAATAACACATCCACCACTCAAACTACTTTCATATTTCACTATACTAATTTTCAACACTAATCCTTTAGGGGTGCCGGAGTAGCGTGCTACTCGCCAATAAAGCGCTTCAACACCCCATCAGGGTTACCAGCGCTATATAAATGCAAACCTTTTCCCCTTTCTACCCCTCCCCAACCCTTCTCAATCCAAATAACTGACTAACATATCCACCACTCAAATTACTTTCATATTTCACTATACTAATTCAACACTAATCCTTATGGGTTCCAGAGTAGCGTGGAAACTCACCCAAAAAAGCGCTTCAAACCCCATCAGGGGTAGCAAGCGCTATATAAATACAAACCTCTTTCCCTCTTCTATCCTGCCCCTACCCTTCTCTATCCAAATAACTGAATAACATATCCACCACTCAAATTACTTCATATTTCACAATACTAATTTTGAACACTAATCCTCTATGGGTTCCGGAGTAGCGTGCTACTCGCCAGAAAAGCGCTTCAACACCCCTTCAGGGGTAACAAGCGTTATATGAATGCAAACCTTTCTCCCCCTTCTATCCCTCCGCTATCCTTCTCACTCCAAACAACTGACTAATATCCACCACTCAAATTACTTTCATATTTCACCATACTAATTCACCACTAATCCTTTATGGGTTTCCGGAGTAGCGTGCTACTGCCCAAAAAAAAAAAAAAAGGTGCTTCAACACCACATCAGGGGTAGCAAGCGCTATATAAATACAAACCTTTTTTCCTCTTCTATCCTTCTGCTATCCTTCTGAATCCAAATAACCGACTAACCTATCCACCACTTTAATTACTTTCATATTTCACTATACTAATTCAACACTAATCCTTTATGGGTCCCGGAGTAGCATGCTACTCACTGAAAAAAAGCATCGACGCCTCGTCAGGGGTAGTAAGCGCTATATAAATGAAATTACATTACAATACAATATATACAGTAGATCATTAAGAATAGCAGTTCCAAGATTCACGGGAGTCCACCCAACGCCAAACAAACTGAGAAGGTTCAAGACTCCTAGAGAAGGAATCTATGCATTAAGAGGTTTTTTACTTATTTTCTGAAGGAGGCAGTCAAGGGGTTTGTCCTGGTTTCAGGTGGGAAAGTGTTCCAAATTCTTGGGGCAAGGCAAGCAGTTGTAAGTTTTCGTTTTGTTGAACTTCTGTGGTTTCAACAGTAGGGAGTAAGCGGTTCTTATGGAACGACTACCCCCAGATAGCTCGAGTGTTTTGGCCAAGTAGACAGTTGTATTATAGTGAAGGGCCTCGTGCGTCATGCATGCAATCTTCAATTGGATTCTAGCTTCAAACGGGTGCCATTTTAGATATTTTAGGTCTGGAGAAATGTGGTTGATTCTCCTGGAACCTGTTATGAGTCTGGCAGGTGAGTTTAACGGGGACAGCTTTACTTTGGGTAGGCCAGCAAGAGTAGCACTCTTGTAATCTAATCGGGAGATCACTAGAGAGTGTACTGCTTACTGAAAATCCACAGGGGGCAGTAATGGTTTGATTTTCCTTAGAATGGTAATTTGGTGATTGACTCCCCTGATGGTTGCACTAATATGATCTTGCATTTTCAGATGTTTGTCCAGTGTTATGCCTAGAGATCGAGTAGAGTCAATAATGTGGAGGGAGCAGTTGAGAGCTGTGAGTTGTTTGAGCCATTCTTTCATGGGGGCAGAGAGATTGTGAGGGGCCATCAAAAGGAATTCTGTTTTGAAGGTGTTGAGCATGAGGGATTACGTGTCAGCCAATGTTGGGTTTTAAGAAGAGTGCAGTTGAGTGTTTTGAAATCTTCAGGTGAGGAGAGTTTCAGCTACAAATGTATGTCATCAGTGTTCACGTGGTAATGAATGTTTGAGAGCTTCAAAATGTTGGTACAAGGTTCCATAAACAAGTTGATTAGCGTAGTTGAGAGAGTGGAGGCTTGAGATACTCCAATTGTTACCGGTTTAATGGCAGATAAAGATTGATTGAGTTTGATTCTCTGAATTCTATTATGATGGAATGAAGCAAACCAGATTAAAACGGGACCAGATAACCCCATCCTATTTTCAAGGAGATCCATCATGCTGTCATGTTTGATTGTATCAAACGCAGAGGAGAGATCAAGAAGTATAAGTAGACAGGGTTCATTCTTGTCAAGCAATCTTAGGGCCTTGTCAACAATATGTGTTGGAGCCGTTTCAGTGCTATGACCAGTTCTGAAGCTAGATTGGTACTGGTCTAGAAGTTGGAATTGTTCAATGTGGTTGCAGAGTTGTAGGTGTAAACATTTCTCCAGAAGCTTTGCTAGAGTCGGGATGTTGGAAATTGGGCAAAATAGTTTGGGGTCTGACTGGGCCGCATTCTGTTTTTTAAAAATTATGGTGACCTGTCCTATCTGTAGGCTATCAGGAACCATGCCCGAGAGAGCAATCTTCGTCTATAAAGGGAGCATGGAAGATCTAAGCTCTATAGCAAGCTTAGCGGGGAAGGGATTATTAAAGTGGTTAGAGGGTTTTATTTGATGTCATTATTGTGAGTATGTTGATTTAGTCAGTAATTTTGAAGGAAGACCAAGTAGCCTCATTTTTTGTAGTATATCTAGTACAAGGAGAACAGTCCAGGAGCTGCACCGGGAGGAGACTGGGCTGGCCAAGGTTGAGCAAGCGCTGAGAGGCGAGTTGCAGTTCTAATTCAATCTTCCTTGTCTTATCGATGAACTCATCGCCGTTTGGTTGTGTCTCGTTGTCTACAGAGTGGTGTTTAGAATGGCAAGTTGTTTGATTTTGAAAAGTTTTTTCGGTCTGTTTTAGGCATTAACTAGTTTCAACCTAAAGTATTCTGCTTTTGACCTTCGGATGTGTTTGTAGTAGGAGTTCCTTAATGACCTCAATTGCTTGAGGTGGGAGCCAGATGGAGAGAATCTCCATGATCTCTCAGCAAGCCTTAGAACATGCCTTTCCTCATTTAAGTTGCCTTTGAACCAGGGTTTGGACTGTCTGTTAGGTATTTTTTAAGCTGCTTTGGAGCAATCATGTCCAGTATGTCTGACATAGATTGGGTGTAATGATCAGTAATCTCCTTCACATTCAGCATGTTTGTGAGAGGAGCTAGGATGTTGTTCTTAATAGCAGTTTGCTCAGTAGGATTAATATTTCTTAGGTCTCTAGACCATTGTCTGGGTTTAAGAAGCTCACCCTATCTAGACAACACCTTTTCCAGGATAAGGAAGGAGATTAAGTTGTGATCAGACAGGGGGGATGTGGATTCCAATTGTATGACATTATCCTTGGCTATGATTAGATCAAGGGTGGAGCCTCTGTTGTGTGTTGGGCCATTGCAAGACTGGGTGAGGTTGAGGTCGGTAAGGAAGGCCTTGAAGGTGTTAAGAATGGGTTTATTTAAGTCATTCCAATGGATATTAAAATCCCCAATGAAGATCTGGTTGGTGTTTTGGTCTAAGTTAGAAGAGATGATCTCCATCATTTGTTCAATAATAGGTAAATTATTACTCAAGGGGTGGTAATTTGTGTGGTGATTACACACAAGCTTGTTATTGCTCCATATTTCTATACCTAGGTATTCACACAATGGCATTGGGGCCATTTGTGATTGTGTTATGGTGAGCATGGAGTGGTAAATGCATGCTATGCCAACTCCAGCTCTTCTGGATCTGCCCAGTCTGACGATGCCCTAGTTGGGTGGTCCTAGATTGTCCAGAGTGGGTGGGGATGAATCATTGAGTCATGTTTCAGTTAAGATAAGGAGGTTAAAGGTCTTGGGCAAGAATGAGATCAGTGATGTCAGCTGTATGTCTTACCACCAACCTGCAATTCAGCAGCAGAGATCTGACATGAGATTTGACCACTATTGTTTCATGGCGTGTCATGGGGACTTGTAGCAGATTGTACTTGTTCATGGATCTATGGTCGAGACTGGGTTCTCTGTGCAGGTTGAAGGAAATAACCTGGAGGTGCTCGACAAGGGTATCAATTCCTTATCTGTATTGGTATATGATAGCATAAGGGAGTGTATGTCAGAATCAGATAGCTGTTCTGTAACCCTCTAAGGTCTTGAGGTAGGATTGGAGTGGGGTCGAGATCTCACAAGCAAGTTTAGTGACTTCTCATTATTCAATGAAACAAGATGGGAGAAGTTAACTGTCCCAATGAATGGAGTGTATTGATTTGTGTGAGGTGTACTATTAGCCCAAGAAGTCAGGTTAAGACTCCACTGTTTCTCAAGCTTCGAGGTGATGTGTATAAGGTTCTGGAGATTGGCTTTAACTAACTGAAGGTCTTGACTAAGGTCAATAAGTTTTTCTTTCAAGGGAAGAGGGTTATCATTAGGGATGGGAATGTAATGTGTGCCCTAGGGGCGGAGGAGGTGTGTGAGGTGCGCAACCCTTAGGGATTAATGGCGGTGGGGAAGAAAAGTCTGGCAGTGGAGGACTAGGAGAGGGATTGCTGGATGTGATGCTAAGATGAGGAATAGGAAGAAGATTAATAGATGCAGCAGCGACTGCCATCCTCTGCTGGTGGGAGGTCTTTTCCAGTGAGTCAGAGGTCGTGTGGTCAATAAGGTCGCTGTACGTATTATCTCCGGGTTGAGGCTGTTGATCATTCTCTGGCAGTGGGAAGCATTTCTTGGCCTTCTATGAGCTAAGGGCATGCTCCGATCCGATAAGTGGATAATGGTATGATTGATCCCAACTTTTCCTATGAAAGCCAGTGACAATCATTTGCCCAAGGAAAATTTGCAACTTATTCAAGCATGATTTTAAAGTAATTTGGTGAAAACTGCAAATATCTGTATTGACTAATTTAATTCATTAGTTCCTTCTTTGTATCTTCTTTCCTTCATTTTATTCTTCTTTCATCATGTCCTTATTTCTATCAATCTTTTGTTCCTGCTTTCTATTGTTCTTTATTCATATTGATTCTTTCGTTCCTCTTTCCATCTTTATTACCATCTGGCCATTTTTTATCCCAGTTCACATTCTGTCTATCTTTCTGTCCTGCTTATATTCCTATTTATTTTCTTTCCATCCTACTTCCAATTCTTTAATTCTTTTCTTGCCCCTCACTTTCTTTTTATCATCATCTTGTCCTTCTTTCTCCACTTCATTCCATCCTTCTTTCTTTTATATTCCTTCCAATTGCAAATTATTTCTCTTCTTTCCTTTCATCACTCTTACTTCTGACTCTCATTTCTTCTTTCCATTGGTTCATTCTATTTTCCTGCTCTCCTTAGTTTGTTCCTTTTTCCTTGTATTTCTTTCCTTCATTCTTCCTTTTTTTCTTTTCATCTTTCCTTATTTATTTCCATTATTCTTTTGTGCCTTTTTAGGTCTCGCGCCTAGCGTTGCAGTGCGTAGCACTGCTCGCGCAGCGCGAGACCTTTAGAAAGGGCTTCTGAAAACGACCCACACGCTCGTGCGTGTGGTTTTGTTTTCAGAAGCCCACATTGGCTGGAGCGTGCGTTTTTTTAAAAAAAACGGCACGCGATTGGGCAAAGGCGGGCGCATGTCCCGCCTTTGCTCCTCCCATTCCCGACGGTGGCCAGAATGCGCAGCAGCGCGCGTTCGCCTCACTGCCGCGCTCCCTCCCCCCGCTCCTCTGTGGTGCGCGCGCACCACTGTTTATTTGGAATTACTCCTTCTTATATTCTACTGACATTAAGTATCGGACATTCTTCGCGGTTTGTCAAATGGCTAATAACACACAGCCCTTTTAACAATGACGTGGGTACTATGGAGAGTCATTTTCATTGCCGTTTTCTGGAGCGAGGGGGTGACGGTGCACCCACCTTTCCTCGAGAGGAGCTTCTTCTGAAATTAGCAGATGCATGTTGGCTTTGGGTGCTACATAAATGACACTTTGAGTGTTCTTCCAGAGTGCCTTTCTATACCCGCAGCCTAGGGCGCCCGCCCCTCCCTCCCCCCGGGCTGTGCATTCCGGCAGCTGGAGGGCTGAGCTTGGCCGCAGGGCCCGCGTGTGGGATGTGCGCAGTAACTCACAGGAAACGCTGTATTTTTACTCGGTTCCTGGGTGAGGCGGTCTTTGTGCCATCCCCGTCCTTAGGAATCCTGCACATTGATGCGAAGGTTGTGTTTATAGTGCGTGGCGCACCGTGCTTCCGGTTTGGGCAGGAAGAGAGCACAAAGGACACTGCACAATTCAAGAACGTGGTGCCGTTATTTATAGCCAGAGCTAGACGTGGAAGAGCGGGGCAAATTGTATGTCATTTCGCGCGTTTTGGTTTTCTAGGTAAAGTGGCAGAACCTCCCCTTTTTTAATTTTTTTTTTATAAAGTGTGTTTCTCAAAGGCCTGCTTCTATTGAGGGCACTGCATGTTTTTATCCACCGTTAGGAAAAATGGTTGTATCTGAGTCTGGCTGCTGGCGGGGCTGAGATTGCCCAAATCGCTTTTTGGGAGAAAAAAACTGGGAGGGTCTGCTAGTTGTTTGTTTGAAGTGTTCAGTAATTAGTCTTCTGACTTCGAGGAGCCAAATGACCCACCCCCTGGGCCGGGTTGCCCTCCAAAGCCCTGATGGCATGGCTGCTGCCTTTGAGCCACCATCCCCGCTGTCGAAAAACAGCTTCTGGGCATCTTAAACAAGCAGAAAAACAAATAATGTCCGAGTGATCAGACTGTCCCAAAGACCCTCCACTGCTTAAACCAGGACTTGGACTGCATTTGTGAAGGCTATTGCTGGCTCTTTTCTGCAGGCAACACCTCCGTTTGGAGTTGCACTTTAACACTTTCGGTATCGTTCTCGACGTCGCAGTTCTCCTTTTATCGACATCGAGAGGATGAAAGACCGGTTCAGTCGTATCCACATTGGAAGCTGTGATCAGATTGCACGAGGTACCTACAGTATCCGGGTTTTATATTTCTGCAGTTAATTTCTGTGGGATAGCCTGTTTTTTATTCTTTTAATACCTGGGTAGTGTCCGTCAGGCTTGGTAGCCAAGATACACGGGAGTGAGGAATTTGACCAACTTGTAAAATGGAGAAGAACCAAGTAAGTCCCCTGGGTTCACAGTCTCCACCTTGGCTGCCATTCGGATGTTTTAAATACTCCTCTTTTGTGTTGCCAGTGTTTGAAGTAAGCACACGCTATAGCTGGTTGAGTGCACGGTGCCTGGTAGCGTTGACTCTTAGAAATGTCATCGTATTCTCTCTACTCCCTTGACAGTTTGGTACCAGGATGCACACCAGAGGGCAGGCGCTGCTCCTGGGAGTCAGGTTTCACAATGCTGTGCGATTTGTTGGGGAACCGCTATACATCCGTGTGCATTAAATTGTACAATGTAAACATGTAAAAAACGATTGAAAGTGTGAGCGCTAGTGTTATTACATTTATATATTTCTACTGCTGCTAGATAAATATTTCTATTGTTCATCCATGAAGAGCAAACTAGATTAAACATCTCCACAAATGCCGACTACTACATAGCAAACAAGGGCTATTAAGGCACCAGATTTAAATTTTGAATGACAAGTCTTTATTTTCTGTCAAATCAATAATTATTGCATACTTTTTTCATAGATACAGTACCTTACTTTTGTGATGAAGACTACATTAATTTCTTAAGTAATCGATCAGGTTCCACCATTTTATTGATAGGGATAAGTTTAAGTTATGTGGGACTAATCAGTAGTTGGCCATGAAGCAAAAAAAAATCGCCCAGTTTTGGGAAAATTAGTTTTGGGATACTTAATTTAGGTTTTAGTAACCTTGCTGTCCATACGTCATGAATTCTCAAGTTTGGTGTCCGTCGGCCCATATGCACTCTATCTGGGTCTATGAGAAACACCTGCTACAATAAAAATGTTCTCTGTGAAATGTTCAGGTGCTCTTAGAAGATGGGTTTCTAGTAGATCAGATATCGAAATCTCGGTGATTACGGAAGTGGAGAGACGGAAAACACTGAGGAGAAAGGCAAATTGTAAAAAAATCAAAGGAGAAGAGAGTGCGTGGCCTGTTGTCGTGCAACTAGGAAACAGGCATCAATGATAAAGATTGCTGTGCATGGTAAGTCTGAGGGGCTGTGCTGGAGGGTTTCACAACAAAGTGTAACTGAACACTAGGGGTTCGGTAGGTGTTCCAGCACAGCAGGGGGCTGGGCAGGGGCGCAACGGGTGTAGGCGCATTAACAGAGGTGACGCGGAGCAATATCTTCTGCGGACAGGATGGGTTACACCCTGTTTGATCTCTCTGCTGTCTTCAAATAGACTTGAACATGGATTTTTTCTTAACATCTTGGAGACTTGAATGTGATTCACAAGTACTGTGCTGATGTACAGATGTGTACAGGTAAGGATTTTCACATAGCATAAACCTACCTGGCAAGCTAGAGAGCAGAGACAATCCTGTACATCTAGTGATGATTTAATATATGTGAATTACACATTCACATATCATGCAATGTTTACAACGTTAGGCTCAGGAAGATTAAGTGATTTAATCAGATTTCACTAAGGAATTAGAACCCATGTTAGTAGCTCGGTCACTTGGTCACATCTACTCGCGTAATAAAAACAAGCATTTGCAATGCAATAGGTCTCACATTTGCGGAGTTTGAGCTATTGGCATTGTAAATGACATTGCCTTTTATTTATGTGTTTTGAAAACCTGCAAGCATGCATAAACATGCACTTTGTACTTATAGTTGTTTCTTACGAGAAGCAAGGTTGGCAGTAACTGCGTCTCTTTTACTCCCAGCCTTGCCTCTCTTAAGCAAAGCCTATAAGTACAAATTACGTGTTTACGCACGCTGGCAGGTTTTCAAAACACATAACTAAAGGGCATTGTGATTTACAACACCAATAGCTCAAACTCTCACAAATGCGAGACCTATTGCATTGCAAATGCTTGTTCCATCCTGCTTCCTTGTTGGCTGCATGTCTTTCTCTCCTTATGCATTCTATTCTCTTTCCTTCGCACTCTCTAACTCCATTTACCTCTCTCTTACTTTTACTTTTTTTGCCATTAAATAGTTAGATTTTTTGGCGCTCAGGGTTTCTGGCTTCTTTGGCACCCTTTGGCCCCCATCACACTGCTTTCTCATGGTAATAATTCTTGCAGCACTGAGGGCAACTGATCAAAGTTAGGAATAGCCATAAAACCATTCATTCTGCTTCAGTGGCAACCCAATTAAAGGTGATATAGCGGTTGTCTCACTACACCCTTGGCTTGTGCCCTTCCACTACTCACTTTTAACAAACTACTTTTTTCTTTTTGCTTAAGCACTCCACAAGAGTGCATGTGCTTTCTAGCTGTCTCCCTCATGTACTTCTCCCCCCTCCACCTGAGCTTGTGCTACAGTGTTATGCTAGTGTGCTTCTCCCCATCAACTCCACGTTGCTCTTTCTCACCTGTGCTCTGCACATCTCCTCCCACCCTCTGTGTTGCTTCCCCCACATGTGGTCCTTACTGCTTAGAGGCACCTAGTTACAGTACTTTTTTAAATTGTATTTACTGATCCAACTTGGTTCGATAAATGAAAAGAAAAAAAGTGCCCGAGTCATTTTGTAGGTGCATGCATGTGTGGTGGGCGCCTACAAAATGGTACCTTTTTTATTTTTTCCTCTCTTCCTATGCTGCACAGCATCGGAGAGACCCATTGGCTTGCTTGCTCTTTTTAATAAGGAGGCTATTCGTCCAGTATAATTCTCAAATGTCTCGACATTTCGTATTCCTCAACATATTTTATGATCAATGGGAATATTGAAAATCAGTAAAAGAAATTCCTATGCAAGGACTTGTAAACACAGTGCATTCAGTAGGTAGCCCTTTAGTAAAACCATTGCTTTACCAAGTGATGGCAAACATGAAGCACTTTACACTCAGAGCTGGAGAAAGGTAATTGCTTTCCACTCCTGGTGTTAGCAACAGGAAGTGCTTTCCACTCACAGGACAAACAAATACAACTTTCTTTTCACTTCCAGTACTGATCACACCAAAGTCTGCTTTCATACCAGTACTGGTAAACTGGAAGTGGCTTCCATAGTGAAAACTGGTAAATAGTAATTGCTTCCTAATCCCATTTGTGGCAAACAGTTGGTGTTTTTTGTTTGAATTCAAACAGAAGACGTGGTTTCCACTCCCAGTACTAGTAAACAGCAAGTACTTTCCAATTCCTCTCCGAGAGCTAGCAAACAGGAAGTGCTTTCCATTCCTAGTACTGGCAAACAGGAAGTGCTTTCCATTCCTAGGACTGGTCACCGAGTCTTCCAAGTGCTAGTGAATATCAGTTTCTTTCCACTCCCAGGGCAGGTCAACAGGAAGTGATTTCTTCTCCTGGTGCTCTCTACAACACAAAATACTTTCATTTTTCTGATCACTTACAACGACCTTATATATTTCCATGCAGATATTCGTGGCCTCTCTAACGTATCACAACTGGAACAGTTGAACAAGCGGTATTGGTACGTTTGCCAGGATTTCACGGAGTACAAATATCCACACCAACCCAACCGATTTCCAGATCTAATGATGTGTCTGCCAGAAATACGATACATTGCAGGTAAAATAATTTATTATAAGCTTCTGCCAAATAATTCTTTCTATTGTTACATTTTAATATTTTTGCCTGTTTTACATGAAGCATAACATGTTTTCAAGCATTCAGGAGGCCGTGCTCGCGTCTTGTAGTCAAGATGTTCATAGTCTGGTCAACGTATGGTGTAATTGGTTTAGCAATGGGCTGTGCTCAGGGTCAATGGAATCAGGTGATTCCACAGGAGCAGCGTTTTCTGAATAATCATGGATTTGCTGCACTTGCACTCAATCCATCATCTGCTGCATAGTTTGCAGGCTTTAACAAAAATGTTTCTAGTTCGAACGGATCAAGAGTTATTAAAATGTTGCAAAGTGTTGCCGCACCGTGGAAGGAGCACAGCGTTTGCCTAAATCCTTTTTTAGGGTGGAAAGGGAATTGTATGGAAAGGACTTTAGCATTTTGCTTCACAAACGCAGAAAAAAATTGCATATACACTGGGGATCCTATTTCCGCTGTGTGAAGTTCTCAGCTATGGGTCACAAGTAAAATCCCGCAGGAAAAGCCACACTCCCTTCCCAATTGTACAACTGGAAACCTGTGCCTTGCATAGATGATGTAAGCCAGTATTTACAGAAGGCTAAAAGAGGAATCAAGCTAACAAATAGTCAGTTGTTTTTCCTGAGATGTGCACCAACTTTGCAAATAGCTCTACTATCGACTAGCCAGAGTATTTAAATATCCTGCTCTTCACATATTGTCTAGACAAGGAAACTGCCAAGTATGGGGTTGATGATCCACATAGTTCGCGTGGGTCGGAAGGCTGGATTTTGGCACCTCTGGTCCCCAACATCATGCAGATGTCCCTGTGCCTGCCTGTGAAGGTGTCCCCTGTGTCGCACCTATTTATTTTCTTAACTCAATGGTAAAATATGTCATTTGATACTGAAGTGTCAATAAAAAATCTAGTTGTAAAGACCTTAAAACGTCCACCAGCTACTTCAGGAAACAAATGGGAATTAACATGTATTGATTTTTCTACCTTTAGTGAGTGGCTGTACCAGCCTGCAGGGGAATATATGGGAGGTGGTCCCTGCGAACCCTTACCCCTACTCAAAGCGTGCCCTCAGGGAGCACACTTTACTGACTGTACACCAGGCACAACCAGTGTTCCTCCTGACTGCTTCTTTGCCATTGTGCCCACATCTCAGTATATAGCACAGGCACAAAGGGTTTTGCACCATAAATTCTTTACTGGATTCACATGCTGTGCATCTATTCTGCCATCTAGTGGTTGGGTCCGAAATCGTGTTTTGTCCTTTTTCTGTCTTTCTCTTTTTTTTTTCTTTTCAGTGCGTGTGGGCATTGTCAGCCACCATTTGGTGTTAAGTCCATGACTTGTGTGACGTCAGATGGTGCCCCAGAAGTCTCTGTGCATCGCTGTTAACTTAATATTCTTTTTTCCACTGTTTGGTCTGGATGCAAACCAAAGGAGACTCTTCAAGGATCTGCAGAGAAGAGAAGGAAAAGAGCACCGAAAATCTCTGCAGGCCTTGAGGAATATCGAAGCCTGGAAGAAAACCTCCTCTCAGGGAATGGGAACCCAATGTTGGAGGACCTGTGGCCGTAGAATACAGAGGACAGGGACAGATAACAGTTATGGAGCAGGCCCCCTTTAAATTCAGTCCAAACTGCCACCACCAGTTTACATAGAGAGATCCATACAAGGTTTGTAATCAGTGTCTTCTGACTGATCACATCGCCGAAGACTGTGAGGCCTGGGCCGATTTCCTACCAAAAACTCTCAAGGCCTGATTGAAGCAGCGACTCGCACACCACGGCCAGCACCCAGAAACCGAGGATCCCTGAAGAACCTTGGTCTCTCCAGTGACAATGAAGAAAATGTCGAAGAGACTGGCACAGGGGGGATAGTTGGGTGCCGAAAGGAGGGTTAGGGAGGGTTGTCGATGTCAAAAGAGCAGATGCCGCAAGGAAAGCAGCGAGGGATGCCGAAAAGTGGAAGTTAACAAAGACAACAAATACCCCCAAAGGTCACCTCAGTGTCTACGTTAAAACACTTGACGACCGAAGGTCGGCACAAACACAAGGAGCCGCACAGGTCCCAACCTAGGGAAAAAGATGACGGCATGCCTTCGAGACAACCTTTGACGCCAGCAGATGCAAAAGAGGTGCGAAAGGAAAGGGCCAAGAAGGCAAATGACGCAGAGCGAATGCCTCGAAGAGGAAGCCGACCTCGACAACCGACGTACACCCCGGAAGCTCCCTTGCGTGTTCGCCATCTTCATATTCTTTTTTCCATCCTTGGGTGTGGATGCAGTGGTGATGGCTCTGGGACTGTTTAGAGAAAAATAAAAAAATGTAAACCTAAAAACAGGAAAGCACCGAGAAAAAACTTTGAACACTGTGTTAATACAGACAAACATTAAATAGGACCAACAGAAAGGCTATTGATTTGTTGTCCCCACAAGATCCTTGACCCGCAGAGACTGCACCCGGGGTATGGAGACCGATTTTGGTACAGGGGCCGATATTGCAGCTATGCTGCAAAAGCGGCCCTGTAACAAAAACGCCCCCCCAGGGACCCAAAACCGGCCCCCAACCTGGCGGCCCACCGGGGAAACGCCCGGTGCCCGCTACGGCCAGTCCGGCCCTGGATGACGCCCTGAAAGCATTCTCTACCCTTCCATGGGTTATTCATAATTACTTAGTGTTTTCAGTGTGTAAAATTTGTTGTGCAGACTAAATCCTTTTCTGGATTTACTTGCCATTATTCCACCAACTAGTGGTTGGGTCCGGAATTGTCCTTGTATTTTTTGTTGTTGTGAGCATCGTCAACCACCATTTGGTGGTAGCATCCCTTGTGTGATGTCAGACGGCGCCCCGTAAGTTCCTTTGCGTGGCCTCCATCTTCAGATTCTTTTTTTCTGACATTGGGTCTGGAAGTACGATGGAGAAGGTCCAAAGAATCACAGAGAGAAAGGAAGACAATAAGTTGAAAAATCAATGAAGAATGCCAAAGACCATAAGATCTAAGGAACGGAAATGGGGTGCCTTCTCCACCCTGACGGTAAGACCCACGTGGCAGGAAAATGAAGAGGGGAGAGGCAGTAAAGGGTCATGGAAATACCCCTTCTGCTCCAACTGTCACCACAGATTCACCTAAAGAGACCCCACAAGGTTTGAAACCTTTCTTTGCTGAGGGACCACAAGGATGAAGACTGCAAGGGCTGCGCAGAGTTTGTACCCAAGACAATCAAGGTACGACATTGACAAAGACTAGAGCACTACACCATGGCTAGCACTCAGAAGATGCAGGAATCTCTGATAGATCTCAGCTTATCCAGTGACGATGAGGGGAACGTCAAGGAGGATGAGGGGAGTCGTACATCAAGGACTCCACAACTGACATCGAAAAAACAAAAGCATCTGGAAAAGTCACTGAAGGACCCAGAGAAGAAACTGCAAAAGGTAATCAACCCACTGAGAGTCCTTGGACTCAAATTCTTCGAAGGCAGCTTCGGAGTCGGATCACCCGATGACCGAAGGTCAGCACAAATAAAAAGCACCACGCAGGTCCCGACCAAAGGACACAGATGAGGGAAAATCACTGCCAGGACCTTCGACACAACCTAGTGGCCAAGAAGGAGCGAGAGAGAAGGGCAAGGACTCGAGGCCGGGAGAGCCATTGATGCCGAAAAAGAGAGTTCCACCCACGATCGACGCCAATGCTTGAGACCAAACAAAAGAAGTCAAAACTCAAGGTCGAAATGATGGCCCTGTTATAAAGAAAGGAGGAGTTCAACAACCCCTTGAAGGAATTTTGTATTCCGACAAGACCGTCGGCAACCAACGAGATCGAAGACGACCTGTTTGATTTGAAGGCCCCGGCAACACCAGAGCCACATGAGGACGAACAAAAAGAGTTTTGTAGCGTGAATCTTTTCTGGATTCACATGCTGTGGATTATTCTGCCATCTACTGATTGGGTCCGGAATTACTGTATTTGTCCCTTTTTTTATTTTCATGGTTGGTGGGCGTCGACATACGCCATTTGGTGTCCTTCTGTGACGTCGACGGGCTTCCTCCGGAAGCTCCCACCTTTGGTCGCCATCTTCAGATTCTTTTTTTCCGCCGTTGGGTCTAGATCGTGACGGAAGGAACTCCAAGGATTTGGAGAGAAGAATCCACGAAAATTGAAGAAATTAGTTCTACAGGTCAGCGATACCTACATTCGACGTTCCGGTCGTCGATTCCAACAGTCGGAGTACGCCGAAAGGTAAAAACAACAAAACTTCGACAAACAACCGGAGAATGCGCATGCATGGGGCTCCCTGCGCAAAGTAATGGACAAGACACCGTTCAAGTTCTGCAAAAATTGCCACCACAAGTACACGCAGAAAGATCAGCATCCAGTTTGCAACCTTTGCCTCCCACTGGATCATCAAAGTCAAGCCTGCAACGCATGCTCGGCCTTCACCCCGAAGACGTTGAGGGTGAGAGAAAGGCAGAGAAGGGCCAACTACAACATGCAGGGACAGGGCCCTCCAACATCGCTTCGAGACCTGGGCCTCTCCAGCGAAGAAGAGGACAACGTCGCCGAAGGGCCTGAAGTCGACAAGGACACAGACGTCCAGGTCGTAGTGGTAGAGAAGAAGACTTCTAAGGAGGTAAGAGATATGTCGACCACGAAAAAAGTCGACGAGTCACGAAAAACTGACTCTAAAGCCTCGAAGGGAGCCTCGGCATCGAAGCACTCGACGACCGCAGAAGCATCCAAAGATAGGCACTCCGTCAGATCCTTGGACAAGGACTCAAGAACGGCAAACACACTCGAAAAATCGAAGACGTCGAAAGACGGTCACGATAAAGACGCTTCGACGTCTATAAAGAAGTGGTCGAAACAGGCTTCGACGACCGCATCAGCGTTGGGAAGCACAAAAAGAAAGGCCGAAACTCTTGGTGTCGAAACGCACGCAACCGAGGTTGAGAAAAAGAGGAAGCGCCTCGAAGCCGAAATGGCGAACATACTACAGCGCAAAAAAGAATTTGACGAAAGCTTGAAGCAATTCAAGATACCGCTGAAAACGTCTACAGAAGTAGAGAAAGGCGTCAAGGAGTTGCAGCCTCCAACGACACCCGAGCCGCTCGACGAAGAAGAGGAGGAAGATTACTTCTTCGAGGAAGAGAGGGACGTAGATGAACACACGTATGTGGAGTCGGCGACCTCGGAGGCTCAAGATCTCCAATGGCAAGATCTCGACGCCGAATCACCAGAAGAGGCGATTGATACATATCCCTCGAGGCCCTCACCGCCAGATGACATTGGGATGTACAATCAGGTGATTAAAAATGCAGCTGAAACTTATGGAGTGCATTTGGAAGAGGAAAAACCGCAATCATGTTTTCTGTTGGAAACTTTAATGCCAATACAGTCAAGAAACCAATTCCTTCCAATGCTACCAAGTGTACTAGATCAAGGAAAGGAAGCATTTAAGGAGCCTGCAACATGCAAGGCAGTCACACCAAGAGGGGATAAGAAATACAAACATTCTTCTAAAGATCCAATCTACATCAAAGTGTCAGTAGCAGCTGACTCTATTATCACTTCCACTGCTAGGAAAAGAGCAAATGTGCCAACCACTGCTGGCCCACCACCGGACAAAGAGAGTAAGAGGATGGACCTAGTGGGAAGAAAGGTCGAGAGAAGTGCGGCGAACCAGTGGCGCATAGCTAACTCTAATGCATTGCTGAACTGCCATGCATATCAGCATTGGGAAGAGGTAGGGGATCTACTGAAACACCTACCGGAACAGTTCCAAAAGAGAGCTACCCACTTAGTGGAAGGGGGTAAAAACATTGCAAATACATGCTTGAAATCAGCTCTGGATGCAGCAGAAACATCCAGCAGACAAATGATGATTGGCATCACAGAAAGAAGGCATGCTTGGCTGAGAATCTCAGGTTTCAAACCAGAAGTCCAAAGCAACATAATTAATTCACCATTCAATGGAGAGCAATTGTTTGGGAGCGTTGTTGATGATAAACTAAATCAGTTGAAAAAAGACAACAACACAACAAGGCCTATGGGCGCTCTACAATTCATAGGCATGCGTAGGGGCACCCCGTCAAGAAGACCAACATGTAGAGGTGGTCACCAACCTACTACCACACACCAGGCATACCAGCAAACATACCAGGGATCAAGCCAAGGTCAACAGCAGGGCCAACAACAGAAATGGCAGTACCCGCAGGGAAGACAGTCCTTTCGTGGGCGCCCACGGGAAAGGGGCCAACAACAGAGGCGGTCCACAGACCACCACCAAGTGACTGCTTTCCAAAAGGGGCACACTTACCGAAAACATCACCAAGTGTACCCACAGCAGTACAACCGGCAGAAACTCAACATCCTGTAAGCGAACAGTTCATTCATCATACAACACCAGTGGGAGGCAGACTAAAATATTTCCTCCAAGAATGGAAGAAAATAACTACGGAAAAGTGGGTGTTGAACATAATTCAATACGGGTACTGTATAGAGCTAAACAAGCAACCTCCCAACAAAAGACCAAAGCTAAAGATACATTCACAAAGGGAATTATCTCAATTGCTGGAAGAAGTGCAGGAACTTCAAACAAAGCATGCAATAGAACAGGTGCCTCACAAGGAAAGGAACAAAGGCATTTACTCAACGTACTTCCTAATTCCAAAGGTAGATGGAACACTACACCCTATATTAGACTTAAGATTCCTAAACAAGTACATAAAAATACAAAGGTTCAAAATGACTACGCTGCAGGAGGTGATACCTCAATTGCAACAAGGAGATTACATGGCAACCATAGACTTAAAAGACGCTTACTTGCACATCCCTATGAACAAAAGACACAAGAACCTATTAAGGTTCGTGGTCAACAAAACACACTATCAGTTCAAGGTGCTAGCATTCGGACTCAAATGAGCACCAAGAGTGTTCACAAAGTGCCTAGCAACAGTAGCTGCACACCTAAGAAGACAGGAAATTCACGTCTACCCGTATCTAGACGACTGGTTGGTAAGAGCAAGCTCATACCATCTCTGCAAACAGCATATACAACAGGTGATACAGACACTGGTTCAGCTGGGTTTTTCAATTCATTGGAAGAAATCATCACCAGAGCCAGAACAAGTAAAGGTGTTCCTAGGCGCAGAATTAAACACAGTGTTAGGTAAGGCGTTCCCAAGCAGCAAGAAAACATTAGCTTTACTGAAGGAGACTCATCTTTACCAGAAGGGGCAACTTCTGACAGTGAGGACAGTGGGGAAAATACTAGGAATGATGGCATCATGCATTCATTTAATTCCCAACATCCGTCTACACATGAGACCATTTCAAGAATGGCTCCAACAACAATGGTCACAGTCAACAGGGAGTTGGGAGGATCTAGTGGTTGTCACGCAAAGAGTTCATCAGGAGATAGCATGGTGGTTGGGCGCTAGTGGATACTGGTGGGCAGGAGATGGCGCTAGTGTGAGTACTCCCCCTCCCAGCCGCCACAGCCACGCGTTATGTGCAGGAGCTCTGACTAGCACTCAGTGATCGGCTAGCGGACCTGATCTGTAAGGACTCACACCTGGCAGATGTCCACGGCGGTCTTGGAGGCGTTCAAACCCGAGTTCCGGACATCCAGAACTTTTCTCCACGCTCGGAGCGGCAGTAGAAGGGCAAAAACCCGAGCCTGGATTTCTGTGACATTACGTTTTTTCTGCAGCGCGAGAGCCGCTGCAGATAAGTACCGGACGGCTGCCATTATCGCTGCTTGGACTCGAGAGTTTTTTAAGCTGCTGGGTAGCAGAAACAGTGAGGAGGTGCCCGAAGTATCGTCCTGGAAGAACTGCGGCAGAGAGCGCGGAATGAAATACCCGCGGACAGAAGACTTATAAACCAAAGTCAGCGGTAACCCATGAGGAGCCAGAGAAGGACAAAATGGAGAAAACGGCGGATAAAACAGACCCTCCTCCCAAAGGTAAAAGGGATGTAGGGACCAGTAAAAAAAATACGGGGAGGCAAGGAGGAGCAAACATTATAAAAGAGAATACAGCGGGTGGCGCTGGGGGTTCTCCATCTATCACCAAGCATTTTTCTGTTCTTAAAGTGCCATCAGCGCTTACCTTCACCTCCACCGACTTAAGCTCATCTGCTGGGGGTAACTTAGATAACCCAAAACTACCGGACCCAACGCTACCTGACCAGCTGAGTCTAGAACAAGGGGCTACACAACTAATTTTGCAGCCAGTCACGGATGATTCTGGTGGGGGACCTCTCGCGAGTGAGACAGAGCGGGTTTCGGAGCTCATTATCTGTGCCCGAGATACTCCCTCTGCTACTGCCACCGCTCCCCTCGACTACGAAGCTGTAGGAAAGATTCCCCAGGGGGAAAGAGAGGCTGAGGAAAGAGGCCTTGAGCACCTGAGCCCCCGACCAACAGAGCCCCCGACCAACAGATCCACAGACCCCAGATCTAATGGTCGAGAATTTCTTTTCTGTTTCGGATGGATCTATGTCGGGAACAGGAAATGAGTCCCTCAGTTCAACAGAAAGCAGCAAGTCTGAAGGAAAAGGTTTCGACCCCACTTCTAGAACCATCCAAAAGAAAAAGGCTAGGAGTAAAAGACGTAGCCAATTGAAGTGGGACTATTCCGATTCATATGGGTCTCTCCCCATGGGGGCCTCCAATTGTCAACATGAAGCGAGCCCGCAGCTAGCTGCTGATACCCCGACTGAGCCCTCCTTGTCCTCCATTCTTGATTCTATTAAACAGTTCCAGGAAGAAGTAAGATCAGACAATCTTGCCGCTAAGGGGGCGTCCAAAAAACTTCACGGAGGCATCAGGAAATTAAACAAAATATGCACTGATATTGGCGATCGGGTCTCAATGGTCGAAGGGCGAACGGGGACCCTTGAAACAGAAGTAGCCCAAGTAAAAGAACAAGGAGCTTCCCACGAAGCCTGCCTCGCTGACTTAATGTCTAAACTAGAGGAGCAAGAAAACAGGCTACGGAAAAACAACCTGAGGCTGTTTGGGATACCGGAAGGCGTGGAGGGTGAGGACCCCAGAGGATACATCGTCAAATTACTCCGGGACGCTTTTCCGTCACAAACTAACTGGAACTGGGATCAGGAGGTCCAAAGGGCACACCGTTTTCCTTTCAATTTGAAACAAAGATGTGATGGCAGTAACTTTGGAGGCGAGAAACCTAGGGTATTTTTGGTTTTCTTTGGGAATTTTCTTTTGAGGCAACTGGTATATGACCAGGCCAGGCCTAACTCCCAGAAAGAAGTAGGTGGAATACATTTTTTTTCCAAACCAGACTTCTGCCATGCAACAGTCGAGCGAAGATGGCGACTGCGCCAAATGATAACTCCCCTACAACAACAAGGGGCTCAAGTATATCTAATGAACCCAGCAAGACTGAAAGTAATACATGAAGGAACGACCCGGGTTTTTCTATCTGAAATTAAAGCTGGAGAGTACCTAAAAGATATCGTGGGGAGGAAGAAAAAATGAGGCTCGAAGCTAAAGACTCTGATATGGACTCTGATATGGACCGCTTAAAATTCAATTGGGGTTTTAACTGTTTTTTTTTTCTCTCTCACTAAAACTCTCTCTGCATGCTTTTTCTTTTCATTCCTTTTAAGATTATTTTTATTTTATTTTTCACTGGGAGGTCAGACTAGCCTAACCTCGCTGATCAGCGGATCGAAAACTGAGTGGGTTGGCGGCTGGGGTCTCACACTTGCTCACCATCATTCAGGGTTTCCCTGACTGCTTTTTCTTGGGGGGGGGATGGGGGGAGGGAAGAGGGGTCCGTAATGAATGCAGTGGGGCTTAAAATTAAAATGTTGGCTTTGTTTAAAAATCTCGGTTTGACATCTTAGGAAAAACTACATTTGCAGCGATCTGCAAGAGAGCGGGATGCGGGGGGGGCGGAGGGGGACGGGGGGAAGTCAACTATGTGTGGTTCAATCTTCTAAAAAAAAAGAAAAAAAACTTTCTTGCTCTTTTAAGGAAATAGAAACAAACAATAGAAGAGGGCTACGGTCCCTGAGAGCCATATGTAGACTATGCTTAAAATAAGATAATGAATATGCCAAATAAACTTAGAATTGTATCGATAAATATCTGCGGCCTGAACGACTCTGTGAAGAGACAAAAAACTGCTCAGGTATTGCGATTAATGGGGGCGGATATAGTGTGTCTTCAAGAGACTCACATTGAAGGGGGCCAGAAATCTCTGTTGAATTCTTTAGGATTTAAAATTGCCGGGGCAACCTCGCAGTGTGCTCGGGTGAAGGGAGTTGGGATCTTGGTACGGAAAACACTACCTCTGGTAGTGAATCAGGTAAAATCTGATACATTAGGGAGATGGGTGATTGTAAGGTGCTCCCTTCCTTCTAATCTTGTTTTCACGATCTGTTCTATTTACGCAAGTAATTTAGATGACCCAGGGGCAATTAACTGCATAAATGAAGAACTAGTGCATTGGCCGCTCCCGGTAATCTTATGCGGCGACCTAAACCTAAATCTGCCTAGTGCCTGGGAGTCGGATGAATCCTGGAGCTACAGAGGAAGGAAGCCCAAAGTTTTCCGAGCAATGCTCAACTTGATAAAAACCCATGCCTTAAAAGATGTCTGGGCCCACCTGAAACCTGATCAAAACGGTTTCACCTTTTTTTCAGCCCCTCATCTGTCACTGGCAAGGCTTGACTATTTTTTTGTCTCATCTTCATTAACTCATGATTGTTGTATTGATGCAGGTCCCCGACCACTGTCGGATCATAACCCGCTCATTTTAAACCTAGAGGGATGGGTCGATCAGGGGCCAAGCTCGAACTGGACATTTGAAAAGGCATTGCTATATGATAATAACTATCGAGAATATATGGCGGGCTGGATACGGGAGTTTCTGAATATAAATGTTGGGACTGCATCAACAATGGTGGTTTGGGATACCCTAAAGGCAGGCATAAGGGGCGAGACACTTCGCTTTTCAATCAGGCGGAATAAAAAAGAGAAAATACAAGCTAATTTACTACAAAAGCAAATGATAGACGCGGAAAAAAAATTAATACAGGCGGTTCAGGTAGGAGCAGGAATAGAAGAGGCACAGATAATGGTATCAGTCGCTAAATCAGAGATGGGGACTGTCTTAGCAGAGAAAATGGCTGCTAAGTGGGCAGCGTCGAGAGAAAACTTTACGAATGGAGCGAACATATTGGTCATCAGCTAGCCATCTCTACTAGACAACAGATAACTGCGAATACCATCACCTCAATTAAAACAGATACCGAGGGGATAACCACTGACCCTAAAAAAAATAGAGGAAGCCTTTAGGAAATTCTACGAGAAGCTATATTTAGAAGAAACTGTAAGGTCTATTGAATGTAGAGAAACTAAGATTAGTGAGTATTTAGAGACAACACCAATAGCTAAACTTAACATTGACAAACATGATATAATGGAAATTCCTCCAGTATGGGAGGAGATCGCAGTCGCACTAGCTAGCCTCCCAGTTGGTAAAGCTTCCGGTATGGATAGCATTCCGGTTGAATTTTATAAAGTTTTCTCACAACAAATAAAAGACCTCTTCACTGATGTAGTAAGATCTATCTTTGACGGGGCCTCACCACCGAACTCTTGGTCATCTGCTAAAATTGTAATATTTCCCCAAAAAGATAAATCACCCGTGGAGATGTCATCATACAGGCCCATAACGCTAATCAATACCGACTCAACATTTTTTTCCAAAGTTATTGCCTCTAGATTATCTTCAAACATCGAGCCACTTGTTTCTAGTTGGCAACATGGGTTTTTCCCAAAAAAAGGCACTGCCGAGCATGTCCGACGGACCATTACCCTATTCGATGCCGCAGAAGTGACAGGAGACCCGATCTCACTAATCCTTCTAGACGCAGAGAAGGCGTTTGATCGGGTCTCCTGGCAATTCTTGTGGGCTATCATGCGGCGGATTGGCTGCGGTCCAAGGATAGTTCAGGCTCTACAGGCATTATATCAAAACCCTACAGCTAAAATACTAATCAATGGACATCTGTCAGAGCAAATAAAGATATCAAGAGGAACGAGGCAGGGGTGCCCCTGCTCTCCTCTACTTTTCGCCCTTTATATCGACCCTTTGATTAAACGAATTGAACTAAACCCCGCAATTTCGCCAGTGAGTAGGTTTGGTATCGACACAAAGATCATGGCTTATGCCGATGACTTAGCTATAATAACACCTGAACCTAAGTCGGCCATTAGGGCCCTGGAGCAAGAAGCTCAAGAATTTGGAACGATCTCAGGATATGCCCTTAATAAAACAAACACGCAGATTGTTATAAATAAGAAGATAATTTGGGCGGATGACAGAATCACCAAGAAAGCCAAATATTTAGGAGTCAACATCGTCTCTGACCTAGACTCAATAGTTAAAGAAAATCTGACCCCGCTGGCAGCTGACATGAAGAAATCACTCCGAAAATGAATAACCTACATCTTACAATAGTAGGGAGATGCAATGTTTTAAAAATGACTTATTTTCCCAAGTTACTTTATTTTTTTCGGACAATTCCACTAGATTTTAACAATCACATGCTCCGAATTTTTGAACAAATTTTTCTCAGTTCATTTGGGCTTATTCACAGCCGAGAAGGGCTTTCAATCTTCTTTCTCTACCCAGAGATAGGGGTGGGTGGGCCCTTCCCAACTTAAAGCTATATTATTGGGCTGCTGCTCTGCAATATAGTTCGGAACTATTGCATGAGGATTGTACCCTAAGTTCATCAGGACTGCCTTCTCCTTATTTTTTGCTCCTAGGGGAAAACGTCAGGGGTTGTCTTTGGCGTCACCTGGAATTTAGCTATTACAAACGAGTTAGATTCAAAACAATGACAAGTGCTTATCGGGTCTTTTCTAACATTCGTAAAATGGTTGGACTGGCTAAATTAAATTATTATACCCCTATCAGAAATAATGATAATCTACCACTAATCTTTAAAAACGTATACCTTCAACAGTGGTATCTGGAAGGTATTTCCAGACTAGGAGACTTGATTAGCTCAGATGGTATTCGGCCATTTGAAAATCTGTTATAAATTAAACAATAATCAGATATTTCAGTATCAAGCCATCGTGAGATATTTAACAAACAAAACCGGGGGATCAGTAGGGTTCACAAGGATAGATCTTTTAGATAAACTGCTTGGTTCTAATTTACCCAGGATAGGAAACATATATTATATGCTGAATGATCGACGACCTGAAGACTTAAACAAAATAGATAAGAAATGGCAGCTGAAACTAAATGTTCCACCTAACACCTTCTGTGCAGCTCTGGGCCTTGCACAAACATATTTGCTATCACCTAAATTGCAAGCACAGTTTTACAAGACGGGCTATTTCTTATATATAACTCCTAACAGGATTGCTAAATGGGCTACTGGCTGTGGAACTACTTGCCCGCGCTGCGCGGAATATAGTGCGGATTCCGTGCATATGTTTGCTACATGCCCAAAACTAGAGCCATTACTGACAGAAGTACAACGGTTTCTAAGCAGAGTTCTTCTATTAGACATCCAACTTACACCAACTACTATTATGTTAGGATTATATGATATGATCAGTCTAAAGGAAGGGGGTGCACTACTGTTTGTAGCAATGACCATTCTCCGGATATGTATTGCTACGTATTGGAAAGACTTGAACCCTCCTTCGTTTGGCCAATGGCAAGCTAGACTGCTTGCCACCTATAGACTAGAGAAAGCAATTTATGCTAAAAAAGGTAGACGGGCAAAAAAAAGGGCTTAGTGGTCTGGGACCCCTGGCCAGATGGATTAACACCTTGAATACTCAGGAAGTATAATAAATGTACCATGCCACTAATATGGTCTGATTTCATGACTCCCTCTCTCCGTTTCCTTTTCCCCGTCTCCCGTCCGTCCCCCTCCCGATCGGATTTCCTTTCTCGTCTCCCTCGCCCCCCATTTGGTGCCTTTTCTCCGCCCCCTCTACTCCCTGTCTGTTTGTTTTTCAGCTAACCCAGCTTCCGCTCTCTTCTAAAAATAGGATGTTTTTTCTTTAATTTTTGTTTAAAGTATGCTGAAATTCTTATTATCATTGACTAACTGTTACTCACTGCTTGTAAATATAATATGTATTGTTAATATTTTCGGACCCGGGGTGGGGTGGGGGTGGAGGGATGACGTTGGTGAATGAATTAATTGTCTTTGTAATCTTTTGGAAAAATAATTAAAACATTTTTTTAAAAAGGAGATAGCATGGTGGAACAAGACAAACATATCACAGGGCAGACCTTTCACACAACCAACCCCAACAGTGACCATAACAACAGATGCTTCCCAAAAGGGGTGGGGAGCGCACATGAACAATCTCAAGGTACGAGGATTGTGGACACACCAGGATGCAGTGAAACACATTAACTTTTTGGAGTTGAAAACAGTGTTATTAGCCTTGGAAGCGTTTCAGAAACAAATATACAACAAGAAGGTGTTGATTCAAACAGACAACACAACAACCATGTTTTATATAAACAAACAACCATGTTTTATATAAACAAACAAGGGGGAACTCAGTTTGTAGCTCTCTCTACTCTAGCCCAAGACATTTGGAAATGGGCAATCCCAAAGAACATAGACATAGTAGCAATACATTTACCAGGGAAGGACAATTTCGAAGCGGACAGACTGAGCAGACAAACGTCATCATCCCACGAGTGGGAAATGAATTAATCGGAAATTCCAAAAGATTTTCAGGAAATGGGGGACTCCACAATGCAAAATGCCAAAGCTTCGCATCCAGGCAACCGTGCAATCAGTCCCTAGGGAATGCCCTGTGGATGGACTGGTCAGGGATATTTGCTTACGCTTTTCCCCAGATCCCACTACTCCACAAGGTGATCCTCAAATGCAAGATCAGCCAGATGACAATGATTCTCATTGCACCACAGTGGGCGAGGCAAACGTGGTTCTCAGAGATAATGGAAATATCTCAAGGAACAATGCACAAATTTCCAAAAAGGCAAGACCTACTAACAATGCAAAACGGAAAGGTGCTACACCCAGAACCAGAGAGCTTAAGCTTAGAGGCATGGCTCCTGAGGACTTAGAATTTGCACACCTCAAACTACCAGAAAGTACAATGGCTGTTCTCAGAGAAGCAAGAAAACCAACAACAAGAAAATGTTATACAGCTAAATGGAAAAGATACACGCAATGGTGCCTTAAAAAACATCTGACAAGAAAGATTACAAAAGAAAGAACAGTTCTAAAGTACCTGACTCATTTGCTTCAGAGTAACCTAAGCTACACTTCACTAAGGGTGCACTTAGCAGCAATTGTAGCGTACACAAGAGGAGAAACAGGGAAGAGTTTCTTCACTTCTCATGTGGTCAAAAGGTTCCTAGAAGGAGCAAAAAGAATAGCACCACCAAAGATGGTGCCAGCGCCCACATGGAATCTGAACATAGTGCTGACACAATTAATGAAAGCACCATTTGAACCGCTACATAAAGCAACGCCGCAAATGCTCACTCTAAAAACAGCTTTCTTAGTAGCAATCACATCTCTACGCAGAGTTAGTGCGCTACAGGCTCTAACACTACAGGAACCCTACTTCCAAATACATACTGACAGAGTGGTCATGAGGACAGATCCACATTTTATGCCAAAGGTGGTATCACAATTCCACATAAATCAGACGATACAAATTCCAAGTTTCTTTCAAAAACCAAAAACTAAGGCAGAAAAAACTCTGCATACACTTGACGCCAGGAGAGCAGTCATGTACTACGTTGAAAGAACCAAAGAATACAGGAAGACAAAATAATTCTTTGTCTCTTTTGCTAATAGTTTTTTGGGAAGACCAGTAACCAAAAATACCATTGCAAGATGGATTGCACAAGCCATTCAGCTATGTCACAAACAAGCGGGTCAAACATTACAAGGAGCACCACGGGCTCACTCAACAAGAAAGAAAGCAGCTAAAGTCGCATTTCTGGCAAATACTCCAATTCCGGACATTTGCATGGCAGCAACCTGGTCTTCCGTACACACATTTGCAAGGCATTACTGTGTGGACATCCAAATGAATAAGGAAGCACAAGTGGGACAAAAGGTCTTACATCATCTATTCAGAAACCAACCCTCATCTTCCACCCAGCCACCACAAGACTAGCAAACTGCTACAAAGTCTATGCACAGCATGTGAATCCAGAAAAGATTCACGCTGCAAAACGAATAGTGTCTTAACTGTCGGTGTAGTTTTGCAGCTTGAAGAATTTGCTGGATTCACTAGCGAACCCACCCTCCTCCGCCAGGAAGTATGAGACGGCCCAAAAAAAATAAAGAATCCGAAGATGGCGACCAAAGGTGGGAGCTTCCGGAGGAAGCCCGTCGATGTCACAGAAGGACACCAAATGGTGGTATGTCGACACCCACCAACCACGAAAATAAATAAATAAATAAAATAAAAAAGGACAAATACAGTAATTCCGGACCCAACCACTAGATGGCGGAATAATGCACAGCATGTGAATCCAGAAAATTCTTCAAGCTGCAAAACTACACTGACAGGTAAGAAACTGTTTGTTCTATGATGTCGAAAAAGCGGCGATGTTCGAGGCCTAAAGCCAGTTCGAGGACAGATGGCAGGACCTCAACGCCAAATCCCCCTAGGAAGGGGTACAAAGCTATCCCTCAAGGCCTTCGCCACCTGACAACTTCTCCCTATAGGAGCCTCATCAAAAGGGCTGCAGAGTCCTATAGAGTACAGCTAGAAGAGGATAAAGGGGAAGCATGCTTCCTACTGGAAACCCTGATGCCCTCACAAAAGGCTAACCTCTACTTTCCTATGCTCCCTAGCATCCTTGACTAGAGGAAAGAGGCCTTATCCCAATCGGCCACTGCAAGAGTGATAGAGCCTCGAGTGGAGAAGAAATACAAACACTCCACACAGGACCTCAAATACATAAAAGGCATTGTCCCTGTAGATTCCATTATTGTCTCCACCACGAGGAAATGGGATGAGCTAGAGGGCCTAATGCAGCACCTTCCTGAAGAGTACTACGAGAGACCCAAAACAATGACTCAGGAGGGCAGAATATTGCCAATACCTGCCTAAACCCAGCACTGAATGCAGCGGATACTGCACTGGGACAACACTCAGGAGACATGCCTGGCTCAGGGTCTCAGAATTCAAGACAGAGGTACAGGTATCAATTATCAACATGCCCCTAACAGGCGACGCATTGTTCGGACAGGCAGTAGAAGATGCACTACAGCAGTTAAAGAAGGATAACGATACTGCGAAGGCCATGGGAGCAATCCAGTTCAGAGTAACCTTATTAAGAGGAGGGGCCACAAACACAAGGCCCACGGGCATGGGGGCATTCACAGTGGGGCAGCAACAACAAACCGCCCCAAAGCTACATGAGCCTAGTGACACAACAAACGCCTCATCATCAATGGCAATACCCGGCGAGACAATCCTTTCGAGGGAGACCAAGAGGAAGAGGTCAGCCTCACAGAGGGGGAGGCTCAGCAGGCAAGTGACTCCATTGTCACTCAGCCCGCCCCCAAACACCCATGGGGGACAGAATAGGGGAGTTCCTCAAGGAGTGGAGGACAATCACATCAGAAAATTGGATCCTAAAATAATGAAACATGGATATTGCATAGAACTTATCAAAGCACGACCACACTTGCCTCCGAAGACAAAAAACTTCTGTGGACAGGAACACACAACTCATAAAGGAGCTCAAAGAGCCCTTTTAAAAGAGAGCCATAGAAACGGTTCCTCCAAGTGAATTCCGCCATCAAGTGGTTGGGTCTGGAATTGTTGTATTTCCCCCTTTTTAGGTCGGGCCTAGCAGCCCGCATGCGCTGCTCTGCGAGGCTTCTTGTGTCTACTCTGTGGGGGTCTGACTCCTCCCACACATTGGATTGGCTTTTGCGTGTGTCTTTCAATAATGAAAGCACGCATATGGCTAAAGGCGGGTGCATGTCCCACCTCTTTTGTAATGTTCACTCCCATGGTGTTTTGCTCTCGGGAGCGAGCAGCGGCGCGCAGGGTGGCAGCTGCATTCCTCGTGGGTCAGGTTACTTTTTACACACAACGCGCTGTGCTTTCGCTTTTGCTTGCAATCTGGGGGCCGCCCACTTTTGCATATGTTATTTTTTTTTTTACAGCGCTGGATGCAGGCTCTCGATCCCCTCTGAAGGTGAACTCGTTTGTTTTAGAATATTAACTTTACTCTTTTTCCTCCTTTCGTTTGCTTAGCGCTGTGTGTTAAACTGCCGAAGACGTTCACGCTTCGTTACACACCTCACATTGCCATTTGCTGTGAAGCTGCCGCGTAAAATGTGACCAAAACGTTTACACTGCGCCTCGCAGTGCTGATTGTTTCACTAATTCAAAACGCTTTCGTCTTTCTCATCACTTCCACACTTTGTTCACTGCGCGGCTGCAGTTCCTTAAAATTCTAACTGCGCCACAGTGACAGTTACTCCTAGACTACTGTCGTCCGTGAGTCATGAGCGTTCGCCGGCATATGATTGCATCAAGATCTATCAGCACCGAAACGGTCTCAGATCCTTTTTCTCATACTCTGCCAAGCTTCGCGCATTCACAGTAACTTTCGTCTTCAAACACCTTGCGCTGTGCCTCCGCCGCAACAAATGATATCAAACTACACCGATGTGGCAGTTGCTCTTTATCACTCAGATTGACTTTGAAAGAACAGATGTCGGGCGCTCGCCTCAACTAATCGCTTTCACCAGTGCGCTGTTATTCGGCTTATTTAATAAATAAAAAACAAGCCTCCTGCCACACTTAAACATGCTGTCTCTTTCACTTTCCAGCATGTAGCGCTTGGTCTTTGTGCTTTCAGCTACACTCCACATCCATTTTCTGATACGCTAAGCTTGACTCACCCCAAATCCACAGGCTGTCTCACACAATCCTCACGGGGGTCTCAAGTGCGATTGCTCTCTTGTAAGATCCCAAAGGCGAGACCTATTGGCTATGCCAATGCTTGTTTTTTCTCTTAGTTGGCGTCGGTGTACCACCATTTGGTGTCCTCTTGTGACGTTGTCGTGCTTCCTCCAGAAGCTCTGACCTTTGGTCGCCATCTTCAGATTCTTTTTTTCCGCTATGTCAACCCAACCAACCCAGTGAACAGGATAACACTACATAATCTAATGCACAGCATGTGAATGCAGAAAAAGATTTATGCTGCAAAACGAAATTGTTACTTACCAGTAGTAGTTTTGCAGCTTGAAGAACTTTTGGGATTCACATGCGACCCACCTACCTTCACAGAAATGGGAGATGAAGCAAACAGGTGGGAAGAACAATAGTAGAAAAAAACACAATCTGAAGATGACGACCATGCACAGGAACTTATGGGGTGCCGTCTGACATCATGCAAGGGATGGAGATACCACCAAATGGTGGTCGACAACGCCACAAAAAAAACACTAAAAAAAAAAACCCAAGGGAAATTCCGGACCAAACCACTAGATGGTGGAATAATGGCATATATAAAGCCAGAAAATTCTTCAAGCTGCAAAACTACTCCTACTGGTAAGTAACAATTTCGTTTTGCAGCATAAATCTTTTTCTGCATTCACATGCTGCCGTCATGCGCACTAAAGCTCTCTCCAACCCAGCTTCGTTGCTGGGTTGGAGAGAGCAAGCACGGGCTCCCAGCCTCACTGGGAGCACAAATCATCGTCGCTCAGGCCAATCCTGATGCTGCTTTCATGCTGCCACCAGCAGCATGAGGGCAGTGCCAGGATTGGCCAGTGGAGCCTCTGCCTGCAGAGAAGAGGAGCCTGGAAGAGCACGATGTGGCAATCCAGTGATGCAGCAGCTAAATTGTCTTTTTTATTGTTTATTTGTGTCATCCATACTCCCCGTAACTCCACCCCCATGCCTTCCCCCGCCACTCTTCCGAGATCCCGGCTGCCACTACATCCAGCCAATTTTTGTTGCAAGCTGAACTCTTATGGCCATTTGTTGCAGTGTTTTAAGACAACTTTTTGCTGTCCTTGTTGTATCACCCACCACTAAAAGCAAAAATGACCTGTACACAGTACAAGAAACCGCAAAAGTGAAAAGAGGAGAGATGGCATGCTTGGGCTACAAACAATCGAAATTATTTTTGAGGCGTGCTCAATTTTAACACCTCAAGGTGCAACATTTACAAACAAAAAAAGCGTGGGCTCCTGTGCTTTTAATAACTGGGCATGGGAGTGGGGGGACAGCACAAAATGTTTTTTGGGGGGGAAAGGGCACATGGCCTCGCTCCCCGAGCCTCAGCGAGGTCCCAGGGACCCCGTCCACCATGGCGAGCTACAAAATAGAGGAAAGGGGGCATGCATCCCCCTTTGCAGAGTCTTATTAGGCCGAAATGCATTATAAAAAAGGGAGGGTCCCCAAGCCTAAAAAGGCCCCGGGGTGCCTCACCCCCCACCCCCACCCCCGAGCCTCTAAAGGCCTGAGGAAACCATCCCCCTTGGCTGGCTCAGTTACAGTGTTCTGCGGAGCCCACCCCCCGTGGCACAGTTCCTCTGCCTGCTCCAGTACAGGAGTACGGGCAGGTTAAGCATGACTGCTCCTCCTGGTGGGAGCTTTTGCCAACCCCTTTGGCCGTGCGCAGCAGGGGTTTGGCTTCAGGGCTTGACCTGCAGCCAACCTCCTGGCAGGCAGCCCACACCCCTAGCCTGCAGCCTGGGCTGTATCCAGGACCTGCGTCCAACTTCTCACAGACCGCCAACCCCATGCTGTGCACAGACTTCGGCTGTGCACAGTTGGAGGTTGGCCGCAGGCAGCCAAATGCACACTGTGCTCAGCCCCACTCCCTGAGCCAATAGTAGCCCAGGGGACCTCATCTCCCGGGGCCAAATGTGATAAAAAAGGGGAGGGGCCGCTTCCCCGAGCCTTATTAGGCCCAGTGACGCCATCCCCAGGGCCGAATGGCATTATTAAGGGGAGGAGTGCATGTGGTCTCCCTCCCCAAGCCTTAATAGGCCCTGGAGACCCCATCCCCCAGGGCTAACCGCTAATAATGGGGGAGGGGGTATGTGTTTCCCCTCCCGGAGTCTTAAGAGGCTTAGGGGACCCCATCCCCTGGGGCTGTTCACTAATGATAGGGGAGGGGGCACACAGGCTCCTCCTTGAGTCATATTAGGTCCTGGGGACCCCATCCCCCAGGGCCAAATGCATTAAAAAAGTGGGGGACACACAAACCCCTCGCGAACCTTATTTGGCCTCGGGAACCCCATTACCTGGGTCCAAATGTCATGAAAAAGAGGAGCGGGCATGCATTTCCCCTCCGGAACCTTCTTGGGCCCCGGGTTCCCCACAAATGACAAGTTGGGGGCTGGAAAGGTATGTATGCTCCCAACCGGTGGGAGTTTCAAACATGCTCCCACCGGGTGGGAGCAGTCTTCTCTTTCCCTACCCACAGAAGTGCGGGCAGGGAAATAAGTCTGCTCCCACCCAGTGGGCGCAATATCTGTTTCAGAAACAAAAGAGTGCTCCCACCTGGCGGGAGCATGTTTAAATCCCCACCCCTGAGAGCAGACATGCCTTTGCTGCCTGCGCTCCTGCTGACAAGGAAGCCATGTTTGCTACCAACTAGCACATGATTTAAAAATGCTCCCACCAGCCGGAAGCAAACATATGTTTCTGTGCCCCCACTGGGCTGGGCTTCCCGGGGCAGAGTAAGTGTGTTGACCCCTGGAGATTGGGTCCCCAGGACCGTAAGAGGCTCATGAACGGTGGCCCCTTCCTTTTTAAATAACACACAACCCCAGGGGATGGGTGTTGCGATCTGTATAATTATGCCCACCTACGGACACTGTGTGTATTGCGTTCCCTGACACCAGCTGAGTTCTAGAATGTTGACAGTTCTCAGCTGGTGATTGACGGAGTGGCTGTATCTTCTTTTGCTCTGCACCCCTGCGGAGTCTGTGTTGGTGCTACTGAATAAAGAAGTTCATCATCCATCTTTGTACTCGCTTTCATTCCGCACAATTTTGACGACGAGCACCAACACAGGAACCCACGACAATTTACCGGCATTGACATACATCGTATTGCTACGTCTGCTGATGACACGAAAATGACTGTACTTGTGCTGAAGGACTGCTACATATCTTTCACATTACAGAAGCGAGCATCTTCGTCTCACAAGTCCCAGTGTCTCTTCTGGTACTTCGACAACAGGTCAGTCAGCTCTTTTACATGCTACCACCTCGCTCTGGGTATTTCTTGCCCAGTTGACTTTGGGAGCAGATTTACTTTGCGTCTCATCAGCATTTGATTTGTACCTATTCACGTCCCTTCAGTCAGTACTCTACTGTGGTGTATCTCGCAGTGGCATATTTATTTATGCGTTTTTATAATGCGCGGACTTTACCCGAAGGTGTCAGAGCGCTTCACAATAGGAACAGTAACATTACATGAGGAGAAGGTTACAAGTGAGCATAATACAAAAGCAAGCGTTACATTACATGAGGAAAAAGTGACAATTGTGCAAATAACAAAAACAAAAAAAATACAAAAAGAGGTATACGTTACAAGAGGAAAAAGTGACAGGTGTGCAAGATACATAAGATACAAAATACAAATAGAGGTATAATACTGCAATAAGTGGCAGTCAGTCAGAACACACTTCTATAGGCATGGAGTACATAATTTCCTAAAGTGGAAGAACTTCCTTGAGGGAGTAGAGAGGGCGTGAATTAAACAGGAGACTTAAAATGAAGGGTACACAAACATAAAATCCAACACAGAACGCAAGGGTGAGGAATATACAGGAAAAAGTGCAAATTTACAATGAAGAGCGAACTTCCTAGAGGGGCCTGAGAATGAAAGTATTAGTTCTGAAAGTGTCTTTGGAAGAGAAGAGATTTGAGGTCAGCTTTGAAGATCCGGGTAGAGGAGGTGGCATGGAGCAATGGGGAAGCGAGTTCCAGATTCTCACCGCATTGCCTGAGAAGGATTGCGCCATCGATCTTTCCCTTTTGAAGACGGGGGCTCAAGCAGAAGCTTTTCCGCATTGCGAGAATGGCGAGAGCCACCGGTCAGTTTCAATTTATTCGCCAGGTAACGAGGGGAGGACGTGTGTAAGGCTTTGTGTGTGATGCAGGCAGTTTTGTAAATAGATCTTGCCTCGATCGGAAGCCATCGAAGAGAGGACAGGATAGGAGTGACGTGGTCGCTTCGTTTAGACCCTGAAATGAAGCGAGCTGCTGAATGGAGGATGGATTTGAGAGGGGAGAGGTGGGATTTGGGTAGGCCCGTCAGAAGAGAATTGCAATAATCCAGTCTTGAGAGAACCAGAGATTGTACCAAGGTTTTTAAGTCTTTCTCCGGGAAGAACAGACGGATCCCCCACAGAAGGCGCAACTGGTAATGTGCGTTCTTAGCAATAGAGTTGATGTGGGAGATTAGGATGAGTCTTTTGTCAAGAATGACACCTAGGGATTTAGCGCTGTCGACAATGATGGGTTTGCTGTTGAGTAGGTTCAGCTGATCCATCCAAGATTGAACAGGAGGAGATGAGAGAGAGGTAGAGAGGATGAGGAATTCAGTTTTGGCTGGATTAAGAATGATTTGGTGAGCTAACATCCAGTTGTGAATAGAGTTGAGAGTAGAGTTGAGTAGTGAGAGATAGTGTGCGGAAGACACCTTAAGGTAGATTTGAGTGTCGTCCGCATATAGATGGTAATGGATCCCAGATTTGCTTAGAAGGTTCCCTAATGGTTCCAGGTAGAGATTAAACAAAGTGGGTGCCAGGATAGAACCTTGAGGGATGCCTTGACCTACAGCCAATGGAGATGAAAGACTGTTCGCTATCTTGATCATTTGGAATCTGTCCGAGAGGAAAGAGGCAAACCATTTGAGCACTGTGCCATCCAATCCCATTCTCTGATGAAGAGTGTTGAGGAGGGTGCTATGATTAACAGTGTCAAAGGCTGCAGAGAGGTCTAGAAGAATCAGAAGACACGATTCCCCAGAGTCGAGTATATGCAGCGCATCATCAATCACTTGCAGCAGGGCTGTTTCAGTGCTGCAATTTTGGATGAAGCCAGACTGGAAGACGTCGAGGAGGTTATTGTCCATAATATGTAAGGAAAGTTGTTTCGCAACACATTTTTCTGTGATTTTCGAAAGAAAAGGGAGGTTGGTGATAGGGCGGAAGTTGTTGAGGTTGTTCGCATCGGCGGAGGGTTTTTTTAGAAGAGGGGTGACCTGTCCTGATTTGAGGGCAACCGGGAGGGAGCCTTGACTGAGGAAGAGATTGACTAGCCTGGTCCAGTAAGAGAGAGTATAGGTGTAGAAATCAATGGCGATGTCGCTAGGGATGGGATCAGAAGAATGGTTGGAGGGTTTAGTTTCGAGGATGCATTTGAGGAGGTCATCTTCCGAGATGACGTCAAAGTGCTGCCAGGTAACTAAGGATTTCCGCTCCTCAATGGGGGTGGGGTGGGCGACCTGATCCACCAGTGCTTTGACCTTTTCATCAAAGAATATAGCGAAATCTGCCGCTTTCTTTGTGGAATCCTCAGGCTTAATGGTTAGGGGAGAACAGTTTGGGTTTTTGATGAGGTCAAAAAGTTTTTTGGGTCTGTTTTTGGCTGAGTCAAGGAGGGATCTGAAATGTGATGCTTTTTCAAGGAAGATGTGGTTGTGGTATTTGGATCTTGCTGAATGTAAAAGAGAGAGATTGGAGGTGGAAGGAGATTTTCTCCAATGTTTCTCCAGGATTCTAAGGTTTTTCCTTTCATCGTAGAGAGCTTTATTGAACCACTGTGCTGAGGGGGTGGGTCTTTTCCTTTTGCTTTGGAGTGGAGCGACATTGTCGATTTCGACTGCTAGTACTGAGAGGCACTGAGAAGTGAGAACGTTGACATCCACGTTAGGGTCTAGTCTAGGAAGTGCCCGCATAGCAGAATCACAAAAAGTGTCAAGATCAATGTTCTTAGTGTTGCGGAACCAGGTAGTAGCTCTTTTAGGTTGGCCGTGAGTTATAACGTGCGATAGGTGAAAACGGAAGGGAATGAGGAAGTGGTCAGACCAGTCTACATGGATGGGGGAGCAGTAGTCAGCAGGTCTGCTTTGGATATGACAAGGTCCAGAATTGAGCCCTTGGAATGTGTGGTTTCCGAGCAATGTTGGAAGAGATCATTGGCTGAGAGAAAGGTGGCAAGCTTGTTGGCAGCCGAGTCTTCCAGAGAGCCCCAGTGAAGATTAAAGTCACCCAGGAAGATCTGTCTGTCACTTTGAGAAAATTGGTCACTGATGAAGTCAGTCAGTTCCTCCACAAAGGAAGAGCAGTTACCGGGCAGGTGGTAGATGGCATGGAATCTAAAGGGTGAGCCGTGATGTATTTGAAGTTCTAGGGATAGGCATTCGAATGTACGGAAAAGGGTGGTAGGGAAGGCTTTCATTTGAAGGGAGTTCCTGACGATGATAGCGACACCGCCCCCAATTTTGTCTGCCCTGTCATTTCGGAGGATAGAGTAGTCAGTGGGTACCAGAAGATCAAACAAAGTATGAGAGGAGTCATTAAACCAGGTCTCAGTGAGGAAGAACATGTCAAGATTCTGGTGGGTGATAGTATCAGAGATTTCCAATTTGTGTTTGATTGCAGATCTGCAGTTGTGGAGCAAGCAGTGCAGCTCTGACGCAGATGATTTGGTGATGGGAGTGTTGGGGTTGTTAAGGGAGATAGGGATAAGATTCTTGAATGAGGGTGCCCAGTAAGAGGGAGGCTGGTAAGGTCTGACAGAAGAGATGGTCTGAATAGGGAACTGCGTAGGATTATTAGAAGAGGAAGGTGGAGGGGGAGTGACGTTGGTGGTCACGTAGCTGGCCAGTAAGTTGGTAATGTCTGCAGAGGACAGACTGTGGCTGGCTTTATTGGGGCGCGGGAGCAAGGAACTCCTCGGGAGGTTGTTAGGGAAGGGGGACAATTTGGCGCTTAAAAGTGAGATGGACGCTACAAGCTGGGAAATGGAATAGATGAGAGAATCAAGTTTATTTTCCAGGGAGAGGAGAGCTGAGCATGGAGTGTTGGGTGGCTCGATGGATAAGGGAGGGAGTGCAGAGGGTGAGGGAGGACGGGGCGGGGTGGGGGAACGGGTTAAGGGAGGCGGTGCAGAGGGTGAGGGAGGACAGGAGGGATGGAGGAGCGGGATACGGGAGGGAGTGCAGAGAGTGAGGGAGGACGGGGCGGGATGGGGGAACGGGATGAGGGAGGGAGTGCAGAGAGTGTGGGAGGACGGGGCGGGGTTGGGGAACGGGATAAGGGAGGGAGGGGAGGGGTGGGCGAATAGGTGGGGAGTTGGGGAGCAAGGGTAGAAGGTGAGGACAGATGGTGGGCGATAGGAGTGGATGGTGAAACAGTGGTGGGAAGAGAAATATTTTTACTGGTGTTGAACAGAGGGGAAGAGAAGAGATCATAAGTATGAGGAGAAAGTTGAGGAGTAGGAGGGGGGACAAATGAAGGCCGGAGGTAAGGGAAGAAGAGGGGAGAAGAGGCTGAACAGGGAGGGGAGGGCGGGGGGTCAGATGAAGGCCAAGGGTACATGGAGAAGAGAGGGGAGGGGGCTGTACAGGGGGGGAGGGCGGGGGGTCCAAGGAAGGCCAGAGGTATGGGGAGAAAAGAGAGGATGGTGCTGGACAGGTACTGTAGGCTATGAAAGGTGAATGTAGGGGGACCGGTAACAGGTGGAGTGGGGGGAATTGGGCTAGATGGAAACTGACGGAGGAGTAAGGGACTGCAAAGTCAGAGGGAGAGACGAGGAAGGAGTTGTCAGGGAGGGAGACAAGGTTGGGAGGCAAGGGATGAGGAAGGTGGGGTTGAAGATAGATGGGAGGTGGGAGAGAAGAATTTAGGGTACGGTGGACGGGGAAGAGCGGAAAGGGATGAGGTGAAAGGGGGAGGGAAGGGGGAGGTAAGGAAAGTTGATCGGTAGACCAGGTTGTAAGCAAGGTGGAATAAGAGGGGGGAGATGGGTTGGATTAGGGGGATTAGGGGAGGCGAAAATGTTGGAGAATCGGGCAGATGCAGGGTGGGGAGGGGGGTGGAGGCCGGAGGCCAGGCAGACAAGATAGGGGGAGGAACATTTTGGGAAGGGGGAAGAGAGGGAGAGGAGGGAGCAAAGGCAGGGGGGAACAAAGGGTAGGCCTGTGTCTCCCGGGAGAGCGGCCTGCTGGAGTATTGGGGGGTCATGGGGGGAGAAAGGAGAGGAGCTCAAAGAAGAGTCGAGGGAGATCATAGTTGTATGGGTTGGGAGAAGGGAGTGGAAGAGATGGTCAAAGAGAGAGAGACAGGAGTCTGTAGCTTGAATCATGACAGTGCCATTATTGTAGAGTGTAATGGTGAGAGAGCCATTAAAGCTAGTGGAGGGGGACATTTTTAGCCGCTGTCCATGCGGGATAGATGAGGAGGAGGAGACATTGAAGAAATTGAAGAAGCTGGTGGACCAGGAAGGGATGTCGTGAGTGAAAAAAATTGTCATTTTTGAACTTCCCTAGGTGCCCATTATGGAATTGATCAACAAAGAGGGAATCAGGGAAGTGTTCAATGGTGTTGTGCTTGAACCGTTTTGCTGCTGCTTTGGACAGATTAGGAGGATAGATGACTTTGAAGCAGTTAACTCCCGACTTAATTCGAGTGGAAGCCATGATAGGGAGAAGAGGGGCCACTAGGGTAGCGATAGAGCAAAGAAGAATAATAGGAAGAGGAGGACACATAATCCGGAAGACGAGTGAGGATAATACAATAAGATTTAGGTCAGGAGGCGACTAGAAGTGCAGGGCCAGGGACTCTGGTCTAACTCCCTAATAAAACATCATACCGGTGGGATAGAAGGCTGGCTTGCCTCCAGTGGCGGTGAGGGTGTGGGATCATAACGGGGCAGACCCTACCACCAGGGATTAGGACCTCCAAGTATGGAAACCAGCATGGAAATGGGAGTCACCTAGAGGATCGAAGAGTGTGATGGGCTCCTTACTTCGCCCTGATGGAACCCCTCAGCCCTTGGAGCTCAGCTGCTCTTGGAGACTTCACACCGGGCACGGGGCTTAGTTCAAGCAGAGCTATGGGACGAAGCGGGATCGGAGCAACGGCACCTCCAGGATCGCGACTGCCCGGATGGGGGGGGGTTTGAGCTCCTTGCATAGTCAAAAGGATCCTCACCACAACAATATGAAATCCAGATTCAGTGCGAAGCAGGAATGAGACTCCAGCAGGAGAGCGACTTCAGCAGGAAAGAGGGCATTAACTTCCAACAAGACTCGGGAGGTTCCGCTCCTCACACCGGTCCGGGCACTCTCAAGCAGCGTCATCGTCGCGGCGGACCGCACTTCAGGTAGGATATTTTCTTAGCTACAGGGCTTTCCTGCATATCCTTACTTTCCAGGAAGGTTGCTCGCAAAGCTGATGTCATGCAGCCCGATGGATGGAGGGCATAACCAGGGATATTTACAAAATAGTGATCCCAAGCCCAGGAGCTTCCTTGGAGAGCTCCAACACAGTGGCCATCTTGCATCCTTGGTTTCTTTTGAGATCATTAGTATAAGTATGCACCTGGTCCTGTGGCATAACCAGTCCGATCCAGTGCAGAGGGACAGCACCCCCAACTTCGGCCGAGTGCTCCGTTTCCCCAAGCCAGCGTAGGTCGCGACCCGCTCGGGCGCCCACGAGTGGATCCGCACCCGACACCTAGCACAGAGTGTCGGCACAGCAGGGAGCAAGTCCCCTCGCGAAGCCAGCAGCCGCTCTCTGCCACCCGCACGCAGGCTCACCTGAGGGGAGGGAGGGGTGCCACAATGCCTCGGTCCTCTTCCGTTCCTCCGTGAGGCATCGGATCCATCCGGGGGTCAGCACAGTGCCGCTCAGCCTCTCAAGCAGGCTCAGCTGGCATGGAGGTGCGGCGATGCCTCAGTCCTCTTCCGCTCACCTCCGAGGCATCGGGTCCGGCCCCGGAGACAGCGAGGCGTGGCTCGATGCTCTCGGCATCTCACACAAGCGTGATTCCGGCTCACCCCTTAGGCGTTGTGAACACGGCAAGTCCCGGGGGCTGTGGGGTAGGGCAGCAGGGATTTACACCGAAAGTGATCCCAAAGTGATCCCAAAGCCCGGGAGCTCTATCCTAGAGCTCCTTCCCCGTGGCCATCATGGATGTCGCCCCCAGGCAAGCCACGAAGGTGCCACTACTGGCTTGCGTCAATCTTTTGCACCTTCTCCAGGATAGCTCAGCAGAGGTTTTAAATATGCGTGTCTGTCGATTCACTGCTGAAATGTGCACGTAAGATGGAGGCTCTGGCAATGAAGTGGAGCTGGCTGTATGCAATGCTAGAGAAAGCTTGGTTAACTTATGACCCTGCTGCCTGTCTGGGACCGGCTCTCTAGGTCTTTATTGCAGGTCTCAAATCTGCTCTACCGACGAAGAGTTCATAGATCTCCCGGCTGTGCACACGGAACATGCGCTCAGGATTGAGTTAACATTCTGTATATTTTAGGCACCTCAGCCCATAGCGGTCGGGTCCCTCCGCACTTCCAGGCGTATTCGTGGTCTTTATCACTTCTCGTTGGTCTGGGGTGCACCTCGCTGCAAGGAACTCCCGCGCTGCAATGTTCTACGGGGTCCTCGTTCCCCGACTACGGCAGGGCATTCACTTTCACTTTCGGCCGCGTGCTATGCGGCCACGCAAGGCCGGTGCTGCACGTCTTCAAACAGGCCGCAAGTCTCAGCGAGGCGATGGTGTCCCTCCGGTCGCAGTTACTCAGCGGATTTCGGGTGTCGATCTTGATGCCTCCGATTACCACAGAGACAGGTTGCAAAAACGGATGATTGAGGATTAGGGCCGGAGCCGCGTTACAGCGCGGCCACGCAGCTACTTGCTGCCGTGACGCCTTAATGGCCCTCCGCTAACCACTGAATTTTCCACCCTTTTGTGTGAAAAATGTTGTTGCAGTTCATATACATCATTTTTCTTCAAAGACAGCATGTGGTGGAGGCAGTGTGGTGGCATGTTTACCTGAGGCGGCATCTGCGCAACAAATCCCAGTCAGTACGGTGTTGACAGTTCAACCATTGCCAACAAACTTTTTCAACTGACAGCTGTCATCTATGTCATCGCACAGCTGAGGCAGCGTCTCCACATTGCCTGGTAACGACGCAAGCTCCTGCACGTCATCCGACGCCATTTTGGCTCATTTCAAGGTCGGAGTTCCAGTTGTTTCTGCCTACGCATTACGCAATGTACGTGACACCATCTTTAATCACAGCTCTTCAGTCTTCGGGCATTCCTCACATACATCGAATCACACGGATCAGCTCTCCTCAGTAGTGAATTCTTTTCAGGAGGGTAATTCCTGCGATCGACACCACGGAGGAAGGTATTTTCTTGAGTGCTCGCTCACGTTGATGAGCACAACGTTTCTGCCAATACGCTATCCTTCAGCTTTCACTGTGAATGTCCATACTTCACCATTACGGTGTATTCACGAACACTGTACTCTAATCTCTTTCTCCCGTGCTCGTTCACGCTGATGGGCACAGCATAACTGAAATAAATTTTCACCTCCTGTATAGCCCCTCTACACTACCATTACACAACTGCTCAGTTGCTTCTCTGTCAGCGCCAGTTACAGGCAAGGTGACCAGTCATATTCACATTCACTCCTTCCTTCACTAACATGTCTACAGGATATTTGTGGAACTTAGCGCCTCCCCAGACTTTCCTACCAGCGGGGGGTGAGCCTGTACTCAAATGGGAGGAGTGGAGAGAGTACTTCATGAACTATATCTCTACGTTTGATGACGAAGACTTTACTACAGAAAAAAACCTCAAAATTCTGTTACATTATTTGGGCGCTGGTGGTATCAAAGTGTACAATAGTATAAATAAGAAAGTTAGAGGGGAAGATGAAGGTGACATATTTGCTAATGCTATAGATGACCTTAATACTTACTATAAACCCACTGTCTGTGTCGCTGTGGATAGGTACAAGTTTTTCCACAGGAAACAGGGCATGGAGGAGTCAATTGATGATTATGTCTCCGCATTGAAAAATGTGGCCATTAATTGTCGTTTTGGAAATTTGCACGATGAATTCATCAGAGATCAGATTGTTATGCAGGGCTCTAACACCAATATCCAGGACAGTTTGTGGGCCAAGGGTGAATCCCCTTTACAACCCGTTGTGGATATTGCCAGGAGAGCTGAGCTTACTGGTCGGTGTGCCAAGGCTGTTCTTTCTGAGAACAAAGAAAAGAAAGAGGATGGTACTGTGGCCAGGGTGGTTGATAATAAATCCTTTTCCAAACAGAGCAGGAAAAACAGCAGTTCTAAACCTTTTGCCAATAGAATGCAAAGCAGCAATAGGAGACGTTGCTACAGGTGTGGTAGTTCCACCCATTTGGCACACAATATTAAGTGCCCAGCTAGAAAGGTAAAATGCTCATTTTGTGGTACTATTGGGCACTTTCAAAAAGTATGCCAGAAAAGATCCTCAGGCTCAGTTAAACTGGTCGTTGTGGATCATGATGTAACCAATAACACATCCAACGATGACGAAGTGAACATGTATGTTCTTAACATTGAAGACAAGTGTGTCTTGCAAATTAATGATGCTCACACCGCCAAAACGAAGAAACCTATGTGTGACATGTCCATCGGGGGAGTAGACATAAGCATAGTTGCTGACTCTGGATACCCTTACACCATAGTCAACAATAAAGTTTGGGAGGAAAAGTTTGTGCCGCATCTAGGGAAACAGTTGGAAAAAGCTGACATCACCATCAAAACATTCACGGGGGATCCCATAGAGGTGTGTGGTGTTAGAAAAGTACGTTTTTCCTTCAAGGGAAGGGAGTCCTTAGGCAAACTATACGTATCGTCTGTGGGCCCTTCCGTTTTGGGTTGGATGGACCAGGGCAGCCTGGGAATCATACTTGATCCTAGTAGGTCTGATCCTGTCTTGGTCATCCAAAATGATGAGGAATACAGCAAGGGCTTATTAAACAGGTTCCCTAAAGTCTTCTCTGGTAATATCAGTGCCTTGAGTGGGTATAAGCACAGAATACGTGTTAAGTCCAATGCCATCCCTGTTGTGCATAAAGTCCGGAATTTACCCTTTGCAGTAAAGGAAGAGGTAAGAGTTCAACTAGATAAACAACTTCAGGATGACATCATTGAGCGAGTAGAAGCCTCGGAGTGGGTGGCTCCCTTGGTCGTGGCCAAATGGCCTAACGGAAACCTGAGGCTATGCATAGACTTGCGCGACCTCAATGATAACATCGTGGTTGAACAATTCCCTCTTCCGAGAATTAACGAACTGTTGGCACGCACAAAAGGTATTCAATGGTTTTCCACCATAGACCTAAATTCCGCCTACCACCAGGTTCCCCTACATCACGATATCAAAAACCTTACCACATTCATAACCCCTTTTAGATGCTATCGGTTTACCAGAGTACCTTTTGGATTGGCCTTTGCGGCCGCTATGTTTCAAAGGCTGATGCACCACATTTTCAAGGGGGTGACAGACATTTTAATGTTCCAGGATGACATTCTTGTGATGGGAAGAACAAGGGAGGAGCATGACATGAAAGTAGACCAGGTCCTCAGTATCCTTGAGGCTAAAGGTTTAACGGCTGAACATAACAAATGTAAATTTGCATGCACAAAAGTAAACTACCTTGGACACGAGATTACAGGTGACGGTATCAGGCAACAAGGAAGAGTTACGCTCTTTTCTTGGCCTTGTTGAATTTTATGCGAAAATCATTAAGAACTTCTCATGTAAAACTTATGAACTAAGGCACTTGCTCAAGCTAAAGAATAAGTTTGTGTGGAACAATACATGTCAAGACTCATTTTGTACCTTAAAGAAAGAAATGTGTTCTGTGTTACCATTACAAGGCTTTGACCCCATGTTAGAGAACATCATCACGACTGATGCCAGTTGCAAGGGTCTGGGTGCCAAAGGGGCAGAGTATACCATTGTTTTTGACCCCTACGGAAGAAAAATACTCCGTCATAGAGCGGGAGGCACTAGCATGCGTTTGGGGTCTCGAACATTTCCACCAGTTTGTCTGGGGAAATAAGGTTACCCTACGCTGCGACCACAAAACGCTTACCAAAGTGTTCACCACGAGAGGCTTATATGCAGCTTTTCCTAGGCTTGCACGCATGTCTGTTCGCCTATTTGATTTTAATTATGTGGTCCAGTATGTTCCCGGAGTCAAATATGTGGTTGCTGACTTCTTGAGTCGCATGCCTGTTCGCACTTCGGATCCTGGTAGCCATGATGATGAAGAAGAGTTATGCATTGCCAATATACACAAAGAGTTACACGGGTTTCAATGAATGAATGGATGCTTGAGCAAACCAAACACTCTGTTGTATGCGATGTATTAGAAATGCTGTCCAAAGGCTGGTCTAGTAAAAGTAAAATGCCAGATTCACTACGCCCTTTTTGGGAAGCCAAACATGAATTGTCTGAAGAAAATGGATTGCTGTTAAGAGGTGATAGGGTTGTCCCTCCCTCCAGCCTTAGAAAGAAAATACTAGAAATTTGCCATGAAGGGCATTTGGGCATTGGAAAGACCAAGAGCAGGGTCAAAAACTGGTATTGGTGGCCTGGTATTAGCAGGGCTGTTGAAAGAATAATCAGAGACTGTGCTCTATGTGTCAATTCCGACAAAACCCAAGTCACCTTCAGACCTCCCCTACATCGCACCACATGTCCCACCATGCCTTGGGAAAGAATTGGGGTGGACATCATGGGACCCATTCTTGAACAGGGTGAGCAAGTGTACACCATAGTCCTCATTGACCATTTCTCCAAGTGGCCTGAGATAAAGTTTGACACCAAGCCCGACGCCCACAGTGTTGTCAGCTTCCTTGACAACGTTTTCACCCGTGAAGGCCTACCTAAGTACATAATTAGCGATAATGGTCCCCAATTTACCTCAGATGTATTCAAGATCTATCTTGACAGAAACAAGATAAGCCATAAAACTACCTCAGTCTACCATCCCGCGGGCAACGGTGCAGTTGAACGCTTTAACAGGGTCATCAAGGGCATCATCCAATTAGCCAACAATAACAGGCTGGTGTGGAGACAGGAAACAGGAAATCCTTAAGACACTCTGGCCCTATCGCATTACACCGTGCAGCAGTACTGGCCATAGCCCCTTTAAACTCATGAGAGGTAGGACACCCTTGTCAAAGGACAACGTAGGTTGGTTAGTGGCTGCAAAAAGAGTTCATTGGTCGGCCGACCAAGTGAAGAGTAGGTTGGTAGAGGCACAATCCAGTTGCAAGGACCGTTATGACAAGAAACATGGTTGCAGACCTGTCAAATTAAATATTGGAGACATGGTCAGAGTAAAAAGGAGCGGATACACAAGCAAAGGGATGAACAAGTTCTCGCAGCCCTTATCAGTGCGCAAGGTATTTTGCAACGCTGCACTCCTTAGTGATGGTAGAGTGTGGCATTTTTCTGCGCTTTCCTTGTGCAAACAAACCCCTGTAGATTGACAGCTCCGACCCAGGCAGCCCCTCCAGGGGTAACCACCCCAACACTGATTCGTGCACCCCCACACAGGGCAGATCAATGAGTGATTTGTCAGATGAGGAAGTTGACAGTGATTCTTCTCAAACCAATATTGAGGTACAGGCCTCATCCTCCGAGCCCAGCGCTACGCCCATGCTAGAGACTCCTTGTCCCAGTAGTACAAGTAGAGTAGGTAGAAGGTTAGTGCCTCCTTTGAAACTCTCAGATTATGTTTGTAAATAATACTCACATGCAATGCTTTGCTATTCTATGTTCGTGCCAAGTGCGCCTTGCACCTGTGATACACTCTCTCTCTCTCTCTCTCTCTCTCTTTCTTTCTTTCTTTCTTTCTCTCTCTCTATCTTTCATTCTCTCTCTTCCCCTGTTTTCCCAAGGAGGAAGATGTGTTGCGATCTGTATAATTATGTCCACCTACGGACACCGTATGTATTGCGTTCCCTGTCACCAGCTGAGTTCTAGAATGTTGACAGTTTTGCAGCGTGAATCTTTCTGGATTCACTATGCTGTGCATTATTCCGCGGTCTAGTGGTTGGGTCCGGAATCGTAGTCTCTTTTTTTTTTTTTTTTTTGTGTAGTCCAGGTGGGCGTCGACGTCCCACCATTTGGTGTCCTTCCGTGATGTCGGCGCGCTTCCTCCGGAAGCTCCCACCCTTGGGCGCCATCTTCAGATTCTTTTTTCCGCCGTTGGGTCTGGATCGTCGTGAAGAGCTCCAGAGTTGGCAGAGGAGAAAAGAGGAGAGAAAAAGCAGAAAGAACCGAGAAAATTGGAGTTTCTTCATCACAAGACAAAGAACATACTACTGGGACGACGAAGTAGGTGAGAAGTGGAGAAAACTTCGACGTCCGACGGAGAATGCGCACACAGGGGGCTCCCTGAGCGCGGGAATGGACAAGACACCATTCAAATTTTGCTGGAACTGCCACCACAAGTTCGCGCAGAAGGACCAGCACCCAGTCTGCAACCTCTGCCTACCGATCGACCATCAGAGTACCGACTGCAACGCCTGCTCGGCATTCACCCCCAAGACCCTCAGAGTGAGGGACAGACAGAGGAGAGCAAACTACAGTATGCAGGGGCAGGGACAACCCCCGTCGCTGCGGGACCTGGGCCTCTCCAGCGGGGAAGAGGACAACATCGCCGAGGGACCAGAGGACTGCACGGTCGTAGAGACCGATACCAGACCAAGGAAGGAGGTAAGAGAGACGTCGACCCCTAAAACCCCCGACAGACTCTCGAAAAGCAGAGCCAAAGTCCTCGAAAGGAGCACTGGCGTCGAAGCAATCGACGACCACAGCTGCGTCCAAGGACAAACAGCCCAGCGGATCCTTCGAGAAGGACTCCCGGTCGGCGAAAGCTCAAGAGACACCCAGGTCGTCAAAGCACGGCTCCGAGAAGCCACACCCGACGCCGAAGGGGAAAGAGCAAACGGCAACTTCGACGTCAACATCCACAACCTCGAAGAGAGCCGCCGAAACTCTCAACGCCGAACAAACGGCAGAGATGGAGAGGAAGAAGAGAAGGCTCGAGGCCGAGATGACCAGTATCCTACAAAGAAAGAAGGATTTCGACGAACGGATGAGTAGATACACCATCCCTTCGAAGCCCTCGACGGTTATCGAACCAGAAGTCCAAGAGGAGTTCGACGCCACCGAACCGCAGAAAACTCCCGAACCGTCGGAGCAACAGGACGAGGAGGGCCTGTATTACTACGCTGAGGGCGACGACGACCAGCAGGCTCACTTCGGCTCGACACCCTCGGAGGCTCAGGACCTGGACTGGCAGGATCTCGACGCCGAAAATCCAGAAGAGGCCGTGGAGACGTATCCGTCGAGGCCTTCGCCGCCGGATGACATTGGAATATACAACATAGTCGTCAGGAACGCTGCAGCAACCTATAGGGTGGAAATGGAGGAGGAAAAGCCCAAGGCCTGTTTTCTCCTGGAGACACTGCTGCCAACTCAAACTAGGAGCCAATTCCTTCCGATGCTCCCAGGTGTACTGGACCAAGGCAGGGAGGCTTTCAAGGAGCCAGCTACCTGCAGATCTATCACCCCCGGGGCAGAGAAAAAATACAAACACTCTTCTAAGGATCCCCCATATATCCAGGGATCTGTGCCGGCTGATTCAATTATTACTGCAACAGCCAGGAAGAGGGCCAACGTTTCCACAAACTCCGGGCCACCTCCAGACAAGGAGAGCAAAAGAATAGACCTCACAGGGAGGAAAATTGAGAGGAATGCGGCAATCCATTGGCGCATTGCCAACTCCAATGCCCTGATAAACAGGCATGCCTACCAACATTGGGATGAAGTTGGGCAGTTGCTCAAACTGCTCCCGACTGAACACCAGCAAAGAGCGGCCCACCTGGTGGAGGAGGGCAAGAATATGGCCAACACCTGCCTGAAGTCGGCCTTGGACGCAGTGGACACGTCAAGCAGGCTGATGATGATCTGGGTAACAGAGCGGAGACATGCCTGGCTGAGGATCTCCGGGTTCAAACCGGAAGTACAAAACAACATCCTGAACCTACCCTTCAATGGGGAGAAGCTGTTCGGCACGCCCGTGGACGAGACGCTGACACAGCTCAAAAAAGATAACGAAACTGCAAGGTCCATGGGGGCACTGCAGTTCAGAGGGATGAGAAGGGGCACCCCCTCACGTAGACCAAATGGCAGAGGAGGGAACCAGCCGGGAACATCACACCAGGCCTTCCAGCAAACATTGCAGGGAAGCAGCCAGGCGCAACAGGGTCAGCAGCAACAAGGCTGGCAAAACCAACAAAGGGGAAAGTCCTTTCGAAGCCGACCAAACGGACGAGGACAGACAAGAAGAGGCAGCCAGCAACCCACCCAAAAGTGACTCCACAGTACCAAACGTGCCCGCACTAACAACATCCTTAGTGGCGCGGCTCAACAAAAGACACAAACAACCATTCCAAATCAACGACCATGTGACACCCGTAGGAGGCAGACTAAAACACTTCTTCCAGGAGTGGGAGAAGATAACAACGGACAAATGGATACTCAACGTCATACAGTTCGGCTACTGCATAGAACTGGTAAAGAGGCTACCAAACAGGAGGCCAACCAACAAGACACGCTCAGCAGAAGAGCTATCACTGATGTGGCAGGAGGCACAAGAACTCCTCCACAAGCAGGCTATAGAAAACGTACCATACAAGGAAAGAAGCACGGGAGTGTACTCAAACTACTTCCTAGTACCAAAAATAGACGAAACGTTAAGGCCCATACTGGACCTACGGTTCCTAAACAAGTACATAAAGACTCAAAAGTTCAAAATGACGTCCTTACAGGAGGTTATACCTCAGATAAGGCACGGGGATTTTATGTGCACAATAGACCTAAAGGATGCCTACCTACACATTCCCATGAACCAAAGACACAAGCATCTACTGTGATTTACCATCGGCAAGGCGCATTACCAGTTCACGGCCCTAGCCTTCGGCCTAAAGTCCGCGCCAAGGGTCTTCACAAAATGCCTAGCGGCCGTAGCAGCACATCTGCGGAGGCAGGGAATACATGTATACCCCTACCTAGACGACTGGTTGGTGAAGGCGGACTCCTACAACAAATGCAAACTACATACTCAGCAGGTCACACACACCCTAACAAAGCTAGGCTTCTCCATACACAGCGGGAAGTCGTCGCTAGAACCAGAGCAAGTGAAAATCTTCCTGGGTGCAAAAATCGACACCATTCAGGGCAGGGTGTTCCCCAGCGAAAAGAGGACCTCAGCACTGATGAAAGAGACTCACCAATACCAGAAGGGGCGACGTCTGACAGTGCGGACAGTGAACAAGCTCATGGGGATGATGGCGTCCTGCATACACCTAGTCCCCAATATTCGACTGCACATGAGACCATTCCAGGAATGGCTGCAACAGCAGTGGTCACAGGCTACAGGGAGTTGGGAAGATATAGTGGTTGTAACCACGCAGTGCAGGAGGAGATAGCATGGTGGAACAAGGACAACATAACAAGGGGAAAGCCGTTCACACCACCAACTCCAACAGTGACCATCACAACAGACGCATCCCAAATGGGGTGGGGAGCGCACATGAACCTGCTCAAAGTAAGGGGGTTATGGACACAAACAGATGCCGTCAAGCACATCAACTACCTAGAGCTAAAGACTGTGTTCCTAGCACTAAAAGCGTTCCAGAAACAGCTGTACGGGCAAAGGGTGTTAGTGCAAACAGACAACACCACAACAATGTTCTACATCAACAAGCAGGGAGGAACACAGTCAGTGGAGCTGTCAGACCTAGCGCAACAGATATGGAAATGGGCAATCCCACTACAAATAGACCTCCTGGCAATACATCTGCCGGGGAAGGACAATGTGGAAGCAGACAGACTGCGCAGACAGACGTCAATCTCACACGAGTGGGAGCTCAACCCGCAGGAGACGCAAAAAATATTCAAGAAGTGGGGGACCCCACAACTAGACCTGTTTGCAACACACCAGAATGCAAAATGCCAATACTTCGCATCCAGGCAGTCAGGCCACCAATCCCAAGGAAATGCCCTATGGATGAGCTGGTCAAAGACATTTGCCTACGCTTTTCCACCGATACCGCTGATACACAAGGTGCTCAGCAAGTGCAGAACAAGCAACATGACGCTAATTCTGGTAGCACCACAGTGGGCCAGGCAGTCCTGGTTCTCACAGATAGTGGAAATGGCACAGGGACCACCACACAAGTTCCCAAGAAGGAAAGACCTGCTCTCGATGCAAAACGGAAGAGTACTCCATCCAGAGCCAGAGAGCCTCAGCCTAGCAGCATGGCTCCTGAAGACTTAGAGTTCGCTCACCTCAAGCTTCCAGAAGGCACGCTGGCAGTACTGCGGGAAGCCAGGAGGCCCACCACACGGAAATGCTATGCAGCAAAATGGAAGAGATTCACTGAATGGTGCATCAACAAAAAACTCCACAGGAGAATCACTAGAGAATCTACAGTGCTAAAATACTTAACACACTTACTAAAAAATAACCTAAGCTGCACTTCAATAAGAGTGCACCTGGCGGCAATAGTGGCGTATACAAGAGGAGAAACATGGGAAAGCTTCTTTACATCTCAAATGGTAAAAAGATTCCTAGAAGGAGCCAAAAGAATAGCACCACCGAAGAGGATGCCGCCGCCGGCATGGAACCTCAATGTAGTTCTAACACAGCTTATGAAAGCACCGTTCGAACCTATTCACAAGGCATCGCTACATATGCTCACAATAAAGACGGCCTTTCTGGTGGCAATCACCTCACTACGTAGGGTGAGCGAGTTGCAGGCACTCACGCTACAAGAACCCTACATTCAGATCCACAATGACAGGGTGGTAATGAGAATGGACCCACACTTCATGCCAAAGGTGGTGTCCAAGTTCCATATAAGCCAAACAATACAAATTCCCAGTTTCTTCCAGAAACCATCCACCAGCGCACAAAGGGCACTGCACACTCTGGACGCCAGAAGAGCAGTAATGCATTACATCGAAAGGACTAAGGACTGTAAAAAGACAAAACAGTTCTTTGTGTCCTTCGCAAGCAGTTTCCTGGGCAGACCAGTAACTAAAAATACCATCGCACGATGGATCGCGCAAACAATTCAATACTGCCACAAACAGGCAAGCCAAGAGCTACAAGGAGCAGCTCAGGCACACTCGACCAGGAAAAAGGGAGCAACAATCGCCTTCCTGGCAAACACACCTATCCAAGACATTTGCCTGGCGGCAACATGGGCTTCAGTGCACACGTTCACTAAGCACTACTGCGTGGATATACAGATGAACAAAGAAGCACAAGTAGGTCAAAAGGTGCTTCAACATATATTCAACAACCAACGCTCATCTTCCACCCAGCCGCCACAAACATAACAAACCACTACAAAGTCTATGCACAGCATAGTGAATCCAGAAAGATTCACGCTGCAAAACGAATAGTTTCTTACCTGTCGGTGTAGTTTTGCAGCTTGAAGACTTTCTGGATTCACTAGCGAACCCACCCGCCTCCGCCAGAAAGATGAGACAGGAGGAAGATGGGACTAACAAAAGGAAAACACCTTCAAAAGGGTAAAAGGATAAACAACACAAGCACAAGACCAAAAAAAAAGAATCCGAAGATGGCGCCCAAGGGTGGGAGCTTCCGGAGGAAGCGCGCCGACGTCACGGAAAGACACCAAATAGTGGGGCGTCGACGCCCACCTGGGCTACACAAAAAAAAAAAAAAGGGGAGAAAAGAGACTACGATTCCGGACCCAACCACTAGACCGCGGAATAATGCACAGCATAGTGAATCCAGAAAGTCTTCAAGCTGCAAAACTACACCGACAGGTAAGAAACTATTCGTTCTCAGCTGGTGATTGATGGAGTGGCTGTATCTTCTTTTGCTCCGCACCCCTGCGGAGTCTGTGTTGGTGCTACCGAATAAAGAAGTTCATCATCCATCTTTGTACTCGCTTTCACTCCGCACAATGGGGTCTCCAGGGCCTTTTAAGGCTCGGGGAGGGGGGCTGCGTGGCCCCCTCCCCTGTTTTATGATTTCAGCCTTAGGGATTGGGGTCTCAGGGCCTAATAAGGCTCCGGGAGGAGGGGGCCACTCGCCCCCCACCCTTTAATTTAGTATATTTATGCCCCTGGGATGGGGTTTCCGGGACCTTTTTAGGCTCAGGGAAATGGACTGCCCACCCCTCCTTTCATTTTGTACCTCTGCCCTGTAGGATGGGGTCCCTGGAGCCTCAGAGAGACTCGGGAGGGGGTCACACGTGCCCCTCTCCAAAATAAAAATGTTGCGCTGCTCTGGGGAGTATTGTAAAAAGTTTTGCAGCGTGAATCTTTCTGGATTCACTATGCTGTGCATTATTCCGCGTTCTTGTGGTTGGGTCCGGAATCGTAGTCTCTTTTCTGTTTTTTTTTGTTGTTTTGTGTAGCCCAGGGGGGCGACGACGCCCCACCATTTGGTGTCCTCCCGTGACGTCGGCGCGCTTCCTCTGGAAGCTCCCACCCTTGGGCGCCATCTTCAGATTCTTTTTTCCGCCGTTGGGTCTGGATCGTCGTGAAGAGCTCCAGAGTTGGAAGAGGAGAAAAGAAGAAAGAAAAGCAGAAAGAACCAAGAAAATTGGAGTTTCTTCATCACAAGACAAAGAACATACAACCGGGACGACGAAGTAGGTGAGAAGTAGAGAAAACTTCGACGTCCGACGGAGAATGCGCACACAGGGGGCTCCCTGAGCGCGGGAATGGACAAGACACCATTCAAATTTTGCCGCAACTGCCACCACAAGTTCGCGCAGAAGGACCAGCATCCAGTCTGCAACCTCTGCCTACCGATCGACCATCGAAATACCGACTGCAACGCCTGCTCGGCATTCGCCCCCAAGACCCTCAGAGTGAGGGACAGACAGAGGAGAGCAAACTACAGCATGCAGGGGCAAGGACAACCTCCGTCGCTGCGGGACCTGGGCCTCTCCAGCGGGGAAGAGGACAACATCGCCGAGGGACCAGAGGACTGCACGGTCGTAGAGACGATAACAGACCGAGGAAGGAGGTAAGAGAGACGTCAACCCCTAAAACCCCGACAGACTCTCGAAAATCAGAGCCAAAGTCCTCGAAAGGAGCACTGGCGTCGAAGCAATCGACGACCACAGCTGCGTCCACGGACAAACAGCCCAGCGGATCCTTCGAGAAGGACTCCCGGTCGGCGAAAGCTCTAGAGACACCCAGGTCGTCGAAGCACGGTTCCGAAAAGCCGCACTCGACGCAGAAGGGGAAAGAGCAGACGGCAACCTCGACGTCAACATCCACGACCTTGAAGAGAACCGCCGAAACTCTCAACGCCGAACAAGCGGCAGAGATGGAGAGGAAGAAAAGAAGGCTCGAGGCCGAAATGACCAGTATCCTCCAAAGGAAGAAGGATTTCGACGAACGGATGAGTAAATACACCATCCCTTTGAAGCCCTCGACGGTTGTCGAAGCAGAAGCCCAGGAGGAGTTTGATGCCACCGATCCGCCGAAAACTCCCGAACCGTCGGAGCAACAGGACGAAGAGGGCCTGTATTATTCCACTGAGGGCGACGACGAACAGCAGACGCACTTCAGCTCGACACCCTCGGAGGCTCAGGACCTGGATTGGCAGGATCTCGACGCCGAAAACCCAGAAGAGGCCGTGGAGACGTATCCGTCGAGGCCTTAGCGCCGGACGATATTGGAATATACAACCAGGTCGTCAGGAACGCTGCAGCAACCTATAGGGTGGAAATGGAGGAAGAAAAGCCCAAGGCCTGTTTTCTCCTGGAGACACTGCTGCCGACTCAAACTAGGAGCCAATTCCTTCCTATGCTCCCAGGTGTACTAGACCAAGGCAGGGAGGCTTTCAAGGAGCCATCTACTTGCAGATCTGTCACCCACAGGACAGAGAAAAAATACAAACACTCTTCTAAAGATCCACCATATATCCAGGGATCTGTGCTGGCTGATTCAATCATAACTGCAACAGCCAGGAAGAGGGCCAACGTTCCCACAAACTCCGGACCGCCTCCAGACAAGGAGAGCAAACGAATAGACCTCCCAGGGAGGAAAATTGAGAGGAATGCGGCAATCCATTGGCGCATTGCCAACTCCAATGCCCTTATAAACAGGCATGCCGACCGGCATTGGGAAGAAGTTGGGCAGTTGCTCAAACTGCTCCCGACCGAACACCAGCAAAGAGCGGCGCACCTGGTGGAGGAGGGCAAGAATATGGCCAACACCTGCCTGAAGTCGGCCTTGGACGCAGCAGACACATCAAGCAGGCTGATGATGATCGGAGTAACAGAGAGGAGACATGCCTGGCTGAGGATCTCTGGGTTCAAGCTGGAAGTACAGAACAACATCCTGAACTTACCCTTCAACGGGGAAAAGCTGTTCGGCACGCCCGTGGACGAGACGCTGACACAGCTCAAAAAAGATAACGAAACTGCAAGGTCCATGGGTGCACTGCAGTTCAGAGGGATGAGAAGGGGCACCCCCTCACGAAGACCAAATGGCAGAGGAGGGAACCAGCCGGGAACATCGCACCAGGCCTTCCAGCAAACATTTCAGGGAAGCGGCCAGGCGCAACAGGGTCAGCAGCAACAAGGCTGGCAGAACCAACAGAGGGGCCAGTCCTTTCGAAGCCGACCAAACGGACGAGGACAGACAAGGAGAGGCGGCCAGCAACCCGCCCCCAAGTGACTCCACAGTACCAAACGTGCCCGCACTCACAACATCCCTAGTGGCGCGGCACAACAAAAGACACGAACAACAATTACAAATCAACGATCATGTAACACCCGTAGGAGGCAGACTAAAACACTTCTTCCAGGAGTGGGAGAAGATAACGGACAAATGGATACTCAACATCATACAGTTCGGCTTCTGCATAGAACTGGTAAAAAAGCCACCAAACAGGAGGCCAACCAACAAGACACGCTCAGCAGAAGAGCTATCACTACTGTAGCAGGAAGCACAAGAACTTCTCCACAAACAGGCTATAGAAAACGTACCATACAAGGAAAGAAGCACGGGAGTGTACTCCAACTACTTCCTCGTACCAAAAATAGACGAAACGTTAAGGCCCATACTGGACCTACGGTTCCTAAACAAATACATAAAGACTCAAAAGTTCAAAATGACGTCCTTACAGGAGGTTATACCTCAGATAAGGCACGGGGATTTTATGTCCAAAATAGACCTCAAAGATGCCTACCTACACATTCCCATGAACCAAAAACACAAACATCTACTGAGATTTACCATCGGCAAGACGCACTACCAGTTCACGGTCCTAGCCTTCGGCCTAAAATCCGCGCCAAGGGTCTTCACAAAATGCCTAGCTGCCGTAGCAGCACATCTGCGGAGGCAGGGAATACATGTATACCCCTACCTAGATGACTGGTTGGTGAAGGCGAACTCCTACAACCAATGCAAACTACATGCTCAGCAGGTCACGCACACGCTGACAAAACTAGGCTTCTCCATACACAGCGGGAAGTCGTCGCTAGAACCAGAGCAAGTGAAGATCTTCCTGGGTGCAAAAATCGACACCATTCAGGGCAGAGTGTTCCCCAGCGAAAAGAGAACCTTCGCACTGATGAAGGAGACTCGCCAATACCAGAAGGGGCAACGTCTGACAGTGAGGACGGTGAGCAAGCTCATGGGGATGATGGCGTCCTGCATACACCTAGTCCCCAATATTCGACTACACATGAGACCATTCCAGGAATGGCTGCAACAGCAGTGGTCACAGGCTACAGGGAGTTGGGAAGATCTAGTGGTTGTAACGCCCGCAGTGCAGGAAGAGATAGCATGGTGGAACAAGGACAACATAACAATGGGAAAGCCATTCACACCACCAACTCCGACAGTGACCATCACAACAGACGCATCCCAAATGGGGTGGGGAGCGCACATGAACCTGCTCAAAGTAAGGGGTTTATGGACACAAACAGATGCCGTCAAACACATCAACTACCTAGAACTAAAGACTGTGTTCCTTGCACTAAAAGCGTTCCAGAAACAGCTGTACGGGCAAAGGGTGTTAGTACAAACAGACAACACCACAACGATGTTCTACATCAACAAGCAGGGAGGAACACAGTCAGTGGCGCTGTCATATCTAGCGCAACAGATATGGAAATGGGCAATTCCATTACAAATAGACCTCCTGGCAATACATCTGCCAGGGAAGGACAATGTGGAAGCAGACAGACTGAGCAGACAGACGTCAATCTCACACGAGTGGGAGCTCAACCCGCAGGAGACGCAAAAACTATTCAAGAAGTGGGGGACCCCACAACTAGACCTGTTTGCAACACACCAGAATGCAAAATGCCAATACTTCGCATCCAGGCAGCCTGGCCATCAATCCCAAGGAAATGCCCTATGGATGAGCTGGTCAAAGACATTTGCCTACGCTTTTCCACCGATACCGCTGATACACAAGGTGCTCAGCAAGTGCAGAACAAGCAACATGACGCTAATTCTGGTAGCACCACAGTGGGCCAGGCAGTCCTGGCTCTCACAGATCATGGAAATGGCACAGGGACCACCACACAAGTTACCAAAAAGGAAAGACCTGCTCTCGCTGCAAAACGGAAGGGTACTCCATCCAGAACCAGAGAGCCTCAGCCTAGCAGCGTGGCTCCTGAAGACTTAGATTTCGCTCACCTCAAGCTTCCACAAAGCATGCTGGCAGTACTGCGAGAAGCGAGGAGGCCCACCACACGGAAATGCTATGCAGCAGAATGGAAGAGATTCACTGAATGGTGCATCAACAAAAAACTCCACAGGAGAATCACTAGAGAATCAACTGTGCTAAAATACTTAACACACTTACTAAAAAGTAACCTAAGCTGCACTTCGCTAAGAGTGCACCTGGCAGCAATAGTAGCCTATACAAGAGGAGGACTAACAGGGAAAAGCTTCTTTACATCTCAAGTAGTAAAAAGATTCCTGGAAGGAGCCAAAAGAATAGCACCGCCAAAGAAGATGCCACCGCCTGCGTGGAACCTCAATGTAGTTCTAACACAGCTTATGAAAGCACCGTTCGAACCCATTCACAAGGCATCGCTACATATGCTCACAATAAAGACGGCCTTTCTGGTAGCGATTACCTCGCTACGTAGGGTGAGCGAGTTGCAGGCACTCACACTACAAGAACCGTACATTCAGATTCACAATGACAGGGTGGTAATGAGGACGGACCCACACTTCATGCCAAAGGTGGTGTCCAGGTTCCATATAAACCAAACAATACAAATTCCCAGTTTCTTCCAGAAACCATCCACCAGCGCTGAAAGGGCACTGCACACTCTGGACGCCAGACGAGCAGTAATGCATTACATCGAAAGGACTAAGGATTGTAGAAAGACAAAGCAGTTCTTTGTGTCCTTCGCAAGCAGTTTCCTGGGCAGACCAGTGACTAAAAATACCATTGCACGATGGATCGCACAAACAATTCAATACTGCCACAAACAGGCAGGCCAAGAGCTACAGGGAGCAGCTCAGGCTCACTCGACCAGGAAAAAGGGAGCAACAATCGCCTTCCTAGCAAACACACCTATCCAAGACATTTGCTTGGCGGCAACATGGGCTTCAGTGCACACGTTCACTAAGCACTACTGCGTGGATATACAGATGAACAAAGAAGCACAAGTAGGTCAAAAAGTGCTTCAACATATATTCAACAACCAACGCTCATCTTCCACCCAGCCGCCACAAACATAGCAAACCGCTACAAAGTCTATGCACAGCATAGTGAATCCAGAAAGATTCACGCTGCAAAACGAATAGTTTCTTACCTGTCGGTGTAGTTTTGCAGCTTGAAGACTTTCTGGATTCACTAGCGAACCCACCCGCCTCCGCCAGAAAGATGAGACAGGAGGAAAATGGGACTAACAAATGGAAAACACCTTCAAAAGGGTAAAAGGATTAACAACACAAGCACAAGACAAGAAAAAAAGAATCCGAAGATGGCGGCCAAGGGTGGGAGCTTCCGGAGGAAGCGCGCCAACGTCACAGGAGGACACCAAATGGTGGGGCGTCGACGACCACCTGGGCTACACAAAAAAAACAAAACAGAAAAGAGACTACGATTCCGGACCCAACCACTAGACCGCGGAATAATGCACAGCATAGTGAATCCAGAAAGTCTTCAAGCTGCAAAACTACACCGACAGGTAAGAAACTATTCGAAACGTGGGAGCCTGCCTTTTTTTAAACATTAGTAAAGCATAAGGTGACAAAACAGATGGCTAGGGAAGATGATTTGAGATATTTAATGAATACAAAATCTGTATCTCCTTTGATAAATGCGTGGCTCGAGGACGAAACATTTCCCTATCTTGAAAGTCTTCCAAATGAATGTTTATGAAGGTGTCTTTTAAATTCAGATGTGGTGTTAACCAGGTTTTATTTTCCCCAGCACAATGCTCCCTTTTAGATAACAATAGAATTTGTGAATGCGGTCTCAATATGAAAGGGAATGTAGTGCATATTTTAGTAAATTTTCTGAGGTGTTTAGCCCAATGGAAGGCGCTTTTGAGGCCAATTCTGCATAAATATATTCGAGTAAAGGAACAAGCAATTCATGTATTTTTTAACTTGCAGTATTTGAATGTAGCTTGTGCTTTAAGACATTTTTATTATCAGTAAATGAAGTTTTATTATCTGTAAATGAAGTGTTATTATCTGTAAATGAAGTGTTAGTGAAGAATTTAAAATTTTGATGTATATACTGGATTTTATTAATTGTGAATTCTGTTTGTTTTTAACTGAAATGCTTTTATAAGATATGATAACTGTTTCGAGTTGGTACTATGCACAAATATTTGACCAAGGTTTAAAGAAACGTATATTTTTACAGTGACAGAGAGATTAGGAAGAGACATATTTCCTGTTGGAAACCCTGAGTCCTCTGCATAGAATAAATCAGTATTTGCCTATGCTTTGAAGTATTTTGCATCCGAATAGAGCAGCCGTGGTCCGTGCAGGTAACAGCGGTGAGGCCGCATGGGGGGGGATTTCGAGGGACGATGCTGAGGGAATATTATTTATTTATTTGATTTTCCCTTGGCATCGTCACTTGAAATCCCCAGCCCCCCCCCCTCCACCCCCCACTCGAAAGCTCCAAATGACAATCCTCCAAGACGCCATTCCATTACTGGAGGAAAGGTACTGCTTTGCGACAGTAGAGCTAAAAGTCTGTGCCAAGAGGATTTACAGAAACACTGATGGTGGCAGCGGGTCACCCCGGAAGGCAGGTCATTCAATTATATCTTATGCGGCTGATAAAGGCGAACACACACAAAATGCAAATTGAGTCTTCAAACAGTGGTGAATCTACTGTATCAGGTAGGATTCACAGTCAATTGGAAACAACCATTGACAAAGCCCAAAGGTCTCGCCTTTGGGAGCATTTGGCTATGCCAAGGCCTTTTGTCCATGCTGTGCAGCATGGCTTTGCCCATTTTGCCAATGGTTTGTAGCCATGCTGTAAAAGCAGCACGGCTAAAAATCCTAATAAAAACACATTAGCGCAGACAGTGTCATTGCACTTTTGATTATTATTTGTAGCCGTGTGCTCCCCATCCCCTCTCCACATCATCCCAACTCGCCCCCCTACAAATAAATGGGGTTTGGTGGATGAGGTAACACAGAGGGAATGTAGGAGAGAAAAACATGGGTGGCGAAAGGTTGGCGAGAGGTGATAGGGCACACAGACAATTTAGAGTGGGTGGGAGCTTCTGGGAAGCAAACAGAGAATAAGCACACGAACAATAGAGGGTGGGCGGAAGTGGCTGGGACTGGGAGAAACACATGGACAATGCAGCATGAGTGTGAGTGGCTGGGGAAGCACATGGACAACAAAGGGTGGTCGGGAGGATAATATGGGGGAACATGGAGGGGCATTAGTAAATAAGGGAAATAGCTGGAAAAAATACATCCCCTTGCAGAGTGCTTAAACAAAATGAAAAAATTAGTATCTGAGAATGCGAGCAGTGACTGGACACAGTAATGTGCCCATACTCCTGGGGAAGGTCAAACTCAAGAAAATGAAGGAATGTCTACCGAAACTGTCAAATTAGAAGCAACGAAATGAGAGCAACAATGAAACCAAGCACTGGTAATTAATGGCCGGGCTCAAAGCTCAATGTAAGGTAACAAAATGTCTCACAACGGACCACACATGCTCTATCTGAGACGAGACCTAAAAGTCATCCCCTCTCCAGAGATGAGAGACATTCTAGGGGGCAGAATTAGACACACTGAGGGCAATTGTCAACTCCACAGTGAAAATGGTGCAAGAATTGCAGGATCAGATTCTTTAACAAACATCTTTGGCTCTGACAGTGGGGACGGTTATGAAGTTGTTTGGCATGTTGGCTTGATGTAGGGACAATGGGAGGGTCTCTAGTAGATGTCACAAACAAGGTCAGCAATAAATAAAACAGTGGAACAAAGCCCATATATTAAAGCTAGGATCCCTCAAGACACCAGCCCCATAAGCCATCACAACAAGAGGTGCATCACAGGTAGGGTGGGGTGCTCACATAGGACAGCTCAAGATAAGGGGACTTTGGTCACCTCGGGACACAATGAATAACATACATTTCCTAGAGCTCAAGACTGACTTTCTACCACCGAAAGCATTTCAAAGTCCAAACCTCAGCAAAAGTATTCAGGTTTTGACAAATTAGAACTACAGTGTTCTAATAAAGTGAGTGGTACAGTCTCATACCCACTTTCAGATCTAGCACAGAAGAACTGCAGGTGATAATCCCATTGCGCCCATCATGTGCCAGGGCGGTAGACATCCATGATGCAGACAAACTGAGCAGGAAAGCCGGCACATCCCACAAGTTGGAACTAATAGAGTCGGTGGCAGATATATTGTTTCTGCAATGTGGCACACTTTACGTAGATCTGTTTTCAACGGTAGAAAAGTAAATATGCCAAAACCTTGCGTACATGCATTACCATCTTCGGTCAGAGGAGAATGCATTGACGATAAGCAAGTACGGACATTTTCTTGTGATTTTTCAACAATCCTGCTGATTCCAATGATTTAAAAAAATGTTTAAAGTCTCTAACATGACCTTGATTCTCAGTGCACCGAAGTGGCCACATCAGATATAATACTCTCATCTAATGCTGGTGGCAAAAGGCAATGTAATCAAGATTAAAAGGCACAAGTATACACTTACAATGCATGGGAGAGGTATTTCACCCATGCTCAAAGGAAATGCAGCTGACAGCTAATATATTTTAATGTAGTCACTTGAACCTCCATGGGAAAGTTCCAAATATCACTAGAGGCGCGTAGACCTAACACTAGGAAGTGTTGTGTTCTCAAGTGGAAGCGATACTTTGGGGGTTGTACTTGCGGTAGCTTCCAGCAAAGTATAACTGATGAACCTGTAATAGAAAGATGCTTTTTAAACATATGTTATTATTTGTATATAATGTCAAAGATATTTAATACAGAGCACAATACAGAACTTGTACCACATTCGACTTGAGCCACATTCAGAAAAGCATGTTTATCTTTACCCACATATTAACAATGAGTAAGACGTCAAGTGATGGAGAAAGAGACACACTCACATTCCTAATAGCCATAAAGTGGGCACTGTTTCTAGACCTTCAATGTCAGGGTTTCAGTGTACTTGTTAGTCATAATAGTTCAAGTGGAGGGTGTCCCTCCCTCAAATATCTAGTGGACTTGGGGTGAGGCGGTGGGACACTATCAGGTACTCATGATGCATCCACAGTACAGGTAGACAAAAGCTGTTCAAAGGGGCATGTTGTCTTGCATCCGTCATGAGGTTCCAGAGTACAGTTTACAATCACACCTGACATTAATTTCAACATCAGTGGTACCCTATGGGATTTCCAGTCCTTGACTATTCTGCTTTGTATATCAGTAATCGCGGAAAGTCAGCAAATTTGGTATTATCAATGTTGGCTCATTTGTGTGCGTGCTGACCCCCAATATGCACACTTTGGAGCACATCGTCAAATGCCCCGCTAATGCTGCATTGATTCAGACTGGTCTGGGCAGTTCCACACCATATTAAAAAAGACAGAATCCATCCAGGGCATAACATCAAGGGCAATTCCAGGAAGATGTCTTGCATATTCTGCAAGGTTTAGCCTGCAAGAGGTAGGTACGATGGAGGTAATGGAACTGGCTTGATTCTATTATTTCTCGAGACTCAGGCCACCTGTTCTGCCACCCGTCCCATTCTTCAGCTCCTAATTCCCTGCCAACATAGTCTTCCTATTATGTACTTAACACTGGCACTGGTTTTTGGTTATCCTAGGCTAGTGATTAGGTGGCTGTACATAGGTGTTACCACCCTTTGGCCAGAAGCCCATGCCAGCAGGATCTGTAATTCTTAATTTGTAGATAGTTAAATATTATCCAGTTTCTTGACCATGTCTGACAGTCAAGTCTAGTATGTGTTAGAAATTTACCTTGGGCTACTCTAGCCCTGTATTTCCTCAGACTTTAAAAAGAAGACATAATAGTATAGATCCCTTACCTTTGCCAATGCATATTTATATCACATGGATATATCGGCGGACATCGAGGTCTTCCAATTTGCCAGCCACGATATTTCTTGGGCATAAGCCCTATTTCCCTCGGAATTTAGATATTTTCCCCAGCAGTTTTTGGCTGTATGAATCAATTTAGGGGTGGGTTATTTCGTATCATAGTTAGCAAATCACAATCACCACAGCGTATCTGAGTGAGTCACTATTGTGAGGAATCAGACCTCCGTTGTTGGGGAGATGTGGACCTGTTTACCAACATGGCAACATATTGCAGTTTGCTGCAAGATAATAAAGCTCGTAGTACGATGCCCTTAGCACCACCACGCTTTGAGGACAGGGTTCTCGTGTGTTCAGTGCAAATCTTCTTCTACCATCTTTCCAAATGAGGGATGCTTATCGTGTTCAATTCTCTGTTTTGGGAATGTGGCATGATTATAAGCAGGTGGGGGAGCATAACCATTTTGGATAAGACGACCCTGCCCAACACTCCCAATAGAAGTGTCTGCCAAAATCCCATTGTATACCTGATGCCCCCATGACCTTCTACACGTTCCTCCTCAGTAGGTTATCTTCTGTATGATAGATTTGGATACCCAGCTATTTACATGCTGCGTTTCTCTATATCAGCTGAGTTGGATCATGGCCTGACTCTGCAACTGGGACAGCAACAGATAGGACGTACCCAATTAACTCCAAGGCCATATATTTCCTCAAACCAATTCAGATGCTTCATTCCATCGCTCATTTATGACACTGTGTCTTTTGGTGTACAGCAGTTTTTCATCTGCATGCATTGAGATCATATTATGGTACCCCACAACCTTCAATCCATGTTCTAATTTGTAGATATTGAAGTGACATTCAAAGGCTTCCTTGGCCAGTATGAAAAGAAGAGGCAAGGGGGCATCCCAGTTTTGAACTGTGCTCGACGCCCCATCTTGCTGAGTAGATTTGGCCTGTCTCAACCCTAACTGTTGGGGAAGAATATAGTATTCTGGTCAAAGCCAGCATTTTCAGACTAACCCCAAATTTTTCACATGGTGCGTTTCGATATGCCCACCTCAGCGTGTTAAATGCTTTTTCCTTAGCCTGTGAGGCAACTAATGTATTTGGAAAGTCAGGGGGTACTACAGTCAGCACATGGAACAGCTTTATGTTGTTGGGAGTGGTGCTATACCCTGGAATAAACCCACTGGTCCAAATGGCAGAGGTTGGATTACATTGGGAACAGTCTGTTCGAGAGTAGTTTAGCAAGAATCATGAAATCCAGACTCAGTCATCACACGATTCTGTATGAGGCCTTTCCAGTTTGTCCTTCCCGGTTAAGACTGTACCACTATGAAGAGCTCCTTGGTGGTGTCTAAAAAGGTACCCATAGAATTTCTGTCATCATATGGTTTTAGGAGTTTGAGGCACAAGTAGGAGGCAAATTTATCATAGAACTTCACCGGTGGTCCATCTTACCTGGACATTTTGTTTCTGCCAATAAGTTTGAAAGCTTACTTAATCTTACCAGTCGTCATTGGTTGTGTAAGCACCTAAACCCAGTCTCTCAATAATGTCACTAACCCAGCTGACTCGGTTAAATTAGTGCGGTGTCCCAGGGAAGAGGAATAGTTATTATTATGCAAAAATATGATACGTACTGGACTGCAAACTTAGCTGTGCTTTTTATGTCTCGGATAGACAGCGCATGCGCTGTCTCAAAGAGACATGTTGTGTTTAATCTGTGGGCTTCAGCCTGCCCACAGGCTTCCCATTTGCTTGCTCCATCATCTGTTTCATATCCTTTGTCACCATTTGTCCGTGGAATACATGGCCATGCCGCTTCTTGTGTTTAGCCCTCCCCTCAGAGCATGGACCATGTACTTGTAAACATTGACTGCTCCCGTTTTTACTACCAATTTAGGACCTATTTTTCTCTTTCTTTTTCACCACTCTACACAGTACTCGTGCTTTTACCAGCTCCCTAGCCTCCCACCCACCCTCATGCTCCTTCCACAGATCACCCACTGCCCATCATTGCTTTTCCCTTTGTTGCTGCTTTCCGTTTTCCCCACCTCCTTCCACCTGCGTCCTCTTTTTTTCTCCTGTCTGGATCCCTGAATTATCCAGAAAAACATTATATAAGAACTCCCATCCTCTTGGTTGAGTCCGCCGTGGTGGTATAACGCTACCAGGGTGTGGATAGACACCAATGATGAAGCATGTCACGATTCAGTAAGTGAGGCGTCTGTTTCAATATCTTTGAATACTTTGGTAGGATTGTGCACTTACTGAACTCCGTCCTTTTTCCTTTCGCCTAGTTGCCCTTTTGTGACTAAAAAACTTTACGCAAGGACACATTTGTTTTTGTAGGCGAGATTATGTAATTTGCCCAAAATGAAGGATGTTAAGCCGACGCCGAAACTCTAACATGGTTTACCAGCTCTACAGTTGGCAGCTCTGGCCCTTATGTCACATTCTCTTTCAAAAGGACTCCATATCATCTCCCTAGCCTCGGCCTCAGTTCAACACTTTGAGATTACAGATAAATCACTTAATCTACCCGTTTCTAAACACAACAAGCAGTGGCAAAGCCAGTAGAATTCGACTGTGCAAAATCTATTGTTTTTAGGTCTCAGCTAGACAGCGCATGCGCTGCTTCGTTAGACAGCACATGCACAGTCTCTTGGAGACGTGTTGTGTTCTATCTTTGGGCTTACAGGCCGCCCATCTCCTACCATTGACAAACTTCAGCATTGCTTTCATTTTCTTTGATGCCATTTGTCATGGCACACGGGCGTCATGCCCTCTTCTTTTGTTTGGCCCTCTCATAAGTAAATGTCTCCTTACACTTCTTCCAGTTTGCACCGCTATTTTTTCTTTCTTTTCAAGCACTCCATAGGAGTACTTGTGTTTACAGGCCGTCTCCCTTGTACACATACCACTAAAATGCATGCATGTGTACATAAACAAATGCATTTCTTAAAAACTTGTTAAAACACGAACAGCACTTGTTTATTTTTATTTTTTGCACAAGGTTGGTTCAATCTCCTGTGATTCTGGGCTTTCAGGGACTTTGAGCCATGCTGAACAGCAGATGTGCTGCTAGACAACATGGATAAAAGACATTCACATTGACAAGGTCAATAGCTCGGGCGTTGTCGCGACGAATTGGCTTTGCCAATACTTGTTTAGAATGCTTTTGTTGGCAATTGCTGCTTATAACAGGGGAATAAACAAGCAGCAGATTTGTTTCTATCCCAGTAATCAAAAGGTTCCTAGAGTGAGTAAAGAGAATATATCCTCCACATGCAGTTCCTCCATCACAGTGGAACTGAAATTTGCTTCTGGCAGGACTCATGAAACCACAGTTTGAGCCAATGCATACAGCTTCTTTGAATTATCTCACTCTACAGACAGCATTTCTTATTACTATTCCTACTTTATAAATGGTGAGCTACTAGCACTGTCAGTGCAGGAATCGACCGTGACCATTTTAAAAGACACCTTCGATGCACAAGGGTCAGTAATGTATTGCATAAAAGAGACAACCGATATCAGGGCAGTCAAAACAATGCTTTGTAGCAAAAGCACGGTAAGCCGTCACTGGCATTGTCGGATAGTATAGACTATTGAATTCTATTATTAGTTGGCAAACAAAATCCTTGCAGTCTAACCAATAACTCATTCTCCTGGAAGGAAGGGTGGCACAATAACCTTTATGGCTAATGGGTTTTTCCAACACATATACATGGCTGAAACATGATCATCTAGACACACATTCTCTACAGGCTATTGTGTAGATATGAACATATGGAAAGAAGCAGCTGTTGGACAGTCAGTGGTAAGACATTTGTTTAATACCACTCCCCCTTCACACTCCCTCTTCAGGGGACATAATACCCATAAACAATCTATGCATAGCATACGAATCTAGAAGAGATTTCATGTGCAAAAGAAACCAGTAACTTATCTGTGAGAAAGGCTTTGCAGTTTGAAGCTCTATTAAATTCACAAGCAAACCTCCCACGTCTCTAAAGTGAAAGTAATGTTGGGGGCATTGAGGGCTGACAGTCCACACCACAATGAGTGATACTGACTCTGCCTATGTCAAAATCCAACTAGAGGACAGAGTTTAAACACTTCGAGGCCTAACTAGTAGATCACAGAGTAATGTGCAGCAGGTGAATGTAGAAGTGCTTCAGGTTGCAAAACCATTCTTACAGGTAAGTAACTGGTTTCATTCTTACCCTTCCCACACCAGCAGGTGCCCAGTTGCACTTCCCTTTCTTTGTAAATATTCAGTTCTCACCATCTAGTTTGTTAGGAAACATTTGTGAAGATGTATACGGACACTGTGGTCTCTACTGGTAGACCACTATTTGAGCATATACAAATATCATTCCACATGCCAGATGTTTTTTCGTAAACAGATGTAGAGTAAATTTGTGAATTTACAGAACATGTGCTATTATTTCAGACTTTGCGAATCCTATCCATAATTTCCACAACAAAAAATTACATAAAACACATCTAGTGATGCAAGGGTATGAAAATATTTAAGAAGGTGAAATAATTTCAGCATTGCACACAAGGCCTAGCAACCAGTCTAGAATCACAAAAAAAATGTTTAAATTATGCTTCAATGTTATTATTCCATTTTAAATGTCCCTTCTTTTTTGTGACCCTCAAAAGAAGGGATTCCCTCAAATGTGTTTCAACCGAAAGTTCATGTTCGAGGCATATGAGCTGTAGAACATATGCTTTAGCATAGATCGCCATCTGGTGTTGGATCCGGATGTTTGCACTTTGTTTTTGTTCGAAGAAATCTTGTAGTCACGAGGTAAGTGACTCCTCCTTTCGGTGATAGTGCGCATGGGCATCGACTCCATCCTTAGATTGTTTTTTTCCGCCATCGGGTTCGGATGTGTATTGCTGCGCTCCGGTTTGGTACCGTTTTTGGACCCCTTCGACGCGCAATCCTCTACCCTCAACAGTATTGTTATCGATCGCGGTTCCTCATTCAACGCACATCGTCTCACTACGAAAAACTTTCCATCGGAAACCTCGAGGCAGGCCGTCGGGCCTACCTGTGCCGACCGCGCTAGCAGTCGATGGAACGGACTCCATTCAAGCTATGTCCCGGGTGCCGTGCTAAATTTCCACGCACCGACTTGCGCGAAGTTTGCAACCTCTGCTTGTCCCAGGAACACGACGAAAAGGACTGTGATGCGTTTCGATCATTCCGATCGAAAAAGACACTTCGTGATCGTCGGGCTCGGCGCCACGAAATGCAACATCAGAGCGACTCTATTCCGGACATCTTTGGAGAAGATTCCGGTATCCAACATCCAGCTCAAGAGACAGAGGAAGAAGAGCAGATCTCCATGTCCGAGGCCCACTCCGACATGGAAGAAGAGGAAGACATCACTGCGGGTCAGCGTACCGTGATTACAGATCCCCCTGTGCCCATTCCACATAAGACAAAGGCTCCGGTCCCTCCTTCGCCCTCGGGTTCAGGTCGGCACCGGCAAAACCTTCCTGATTACCCCGCCCTCCAGCCCGGCTCCGAAACAAAAAGAGAAGCCTTCTGGCTCGGGCTTGAGCCAGCCCCGCTCCAATGCCGAACCGACACCTTCGGCAACAAAACATAAGACCAAGCATCTATCGGTTAACATACCTTCGGGACCGAAGATTCTACCTTCGACGCTGAAAGGCTCGGAACCGAAACCCTCCAAGCCCAAAGAATCCAAGCCGAAACCTTCCAAGGCCAAAGCCTCGGAGCCGAAATCCTCAAAGGACAAAGACTCGGAGCCGAAACCATCGACGCCCAAAGGCTTGGAGCCGCAACCTTCGGCGCCGAAATCTCCACGGAAAGAAAAAGACACTCTCCCCAAAGTGCCTCCATCTAATGAGCCAACTTTCGACCTGAAACAGAAAAAGCTGGTTATAAACCCTAAAACAGGACATATTCAGGCAACCATTCCAAAAAAACGGAAAGCTGACTTGCCAGAAGACTATCATATCCCTCTTAAGAAGAAGAATGTGGGCACTAACCCTTCTCCTCCTTACATTCCACCTCCTTCTCCTCCTCCTAATCCTAACTTACTTATTACACCACTAAATTCACCACAAAGGCCAATTACACCTGACCCACAGGATGAAGGGGATGGGGATGATGATCAGGACACTGACGCTTGGGAAGATTACCACACAGATCCAAAGACAGATAATGACCCTGATTTGTATCCCTCCAGACCTTCCCCACCTGATGACAACATTGGTTATCTCGAGCTCCTTAACAGGGCTGCTCATTATCATGGGGTAGAACTTCATAAAGAGCCTTTAGAAGAGCATTTCCTCTTTGAGACACTTTCTTCCTCACGAAGAACTACTCATACCTTGCCAATGCTGAAAGGCATGTTAAAACACACAGACGAGGTCTTTAAGGATCCTGTAAGGGCAAAAATAATCACACCTAGAGTGGATAAAAAAATACAAATCAGCTCCTACCGATCCTATTTATATTAAAGGTCAGCTGCCCTTAGACTCTCTTGTAGTCTCCAACGCACGCAAGAGAACTAACTCGCAAGCCACAGGAGAGACCCCTCCTTCTGACAAGGAGTCCAAACTTATTGATGCCTCAGGCAAAAAAGTAGCTTCACAGGCAGCAAACAACTGGTGCATTGCCAACGCCCAGGCGCTGCTAGCTCGTTATGACAGGGCTTATTACGATGAGCTAGAAAAACTCATGCAACACTTGCCTGACCAATATAAATCTAAGGCTAACGACCTTATTCAGGAAGGTAAGCTTATTACCAACACCTCCATTAAATGTGCACTAGACGCAGCATCTCGTGCAATTAACACCAGTATACTATTACGCAGACACACTTGGCTCAGAATCTCTGGATTTAAGCCAGAGGTGCAAACCTCCATACTTAACCAACCATTTGATAAAGAGCATCTTTTCGGACCAGCTGTTGATACCTTGCTGGAAAAGATGAAAAAAGACACTGAGATCGCAAAGTCCATGGGGGCTTTACAGTTACCTGCCAGTAGAGGTTCTTTTCGCCGCTCATTTTACAGGGATGGCTCAAAAACTGTGTCCACTGAGAATGCCTCCTCCTTTTACAAGGGCAACAACCAGTTGCCCTCTTCCAGAGGTTATTATAGAGGAAATTTTAGAGGAAACAACGGTAGGGGAAGAGGTAGAGGTAATTCCACACACACTTCCCCCGCAAACAAACAGTGACTTCCCTCCACTACCCCCGATCATTCCACTCCTGTTGGGGGACGTCTCTCCCAATTCCTACCTGTCTGGAATTCAATCACCTCAGACAAGTGGGTGCTACAAATTATCCAATATGGTTACTGCCTGGAGCTTACAAGCACTCTCCCAAATATTCTTCCAAGAGCACATGCAATGTCACCGGAACATCTCACCCTCTTAAAGCAAGAGGTTCTATCTCTATTACAAAAACATGCTATAGAGCCTGTCCCATTAATATATCAAGGGACCGGGGTGTACTCCCTGTATTTCTTAATTCCCAAAAAGGACGGCTCTCTCAGGCCTATACTAGACTTCAGACAGCTGAATCTGTACATACAGTCAGACCACTTCCACAGGGTCACACTCCAACAGGTGCTCCCACTACTTCAGCAAGGCGACTTTCTATCCACTCTAGACTTGAAGGACACCTACTTCCATATTCCCATTCACCCTGCTCACAGAAAATATCTCAGGTTTGTGGTGGACGGACATTACCAGTTCAAAGTTCTCCCATTCGGAGTAACTACAGCACCCAGAGTTTTCACCAAGTGCCTGGCAGTAGTCGCAGCTCATCTAAGAAGACAGCACGTTCATGTCTTCCCTTACCTAGACGACTGGCTGATAAAAGCCAGATCACAACAAAACTGCCTACATCACACTCAAAGGACAGTCCAACTGCTTCACAACTTGGGGTTCACTGTAAACCTCACCAAGTCTCACCTCCAACCATCCAACACACAAGTGTATCTAGGAGCCACAATAGACACTCGCAAAGCTCTAGCGTACCCCAACCCAGTCAGGATGCACAACATGCAAGCTCTAATATCGCAGTTTCAGCCTCAACACTCATTACCAGCCCGAGTGTTCATGCAATTAATCGGAATGATGGCTTCTTGCATTTTAATCGTTCCCTATGCAAGACTTCAAATGCGTCCCCTACAGGAATGCTTAGCACGTCAGTGGAACGAGGCTCAAGGTCCGTTATCAGATCTGGTGTTGATAGATGGCCGTACTCATCGCTCTCTGCAGTGGTGGAATATACAAAACCTTTCCAGGGGGCGGCCATTTCTCGATCCGGTTCCACAGATAGTGCTAACAGCAGACGCATCCCTTACTGGTTGGGGAGCACATCTGGGAAAACATACCATTCAGGGCATGTGGACTCTGCAGCAAAAACAACTCCACATAAACCATCTCGAACTACTAGCAATTTTTCTAGCGTTGAAAGCTTTTCAACTTCATCTAGTAGGGAAAGCAGTCCTGGTTCGCACAGACAACATGACAGTGATGTACTACATACAAAAGCAAGGGGGGACGCACTCTCTACAGCTCAGCTCTCACAGCTTGCAGAGAGCATCTGGAGATGGGCCATACCTCAAAAAATATATCTCCTTGCAGAACATCTTCCAGGAGTAGACAACCAAGTTGCAGATCTGCTCTGTCGTCAACGACAACAGATACACAAATGGGTACTTCACCCTCAAGTTCTCCTCCCATTCTTCCAAATGTGGGGCGTCCCAGAGATAGATCTGTTCGCTACCCACCTAAACGCAAAATGCCCAAACTTCGCGTCCAGGCATCCACACCCATTGCCCAAAGGCAATGCACTATGGATGAATTGGTCAGGGATATTTGCTTACGCTTTTCCACTTCTCCCACTCATTCCATCAGTGGTTCGGAAACTCAAACAGCACTCCCTGTCGCTTATCCTAGTTGCTCCCACATGGGCCCGACAACCCTAGTTCACAATTCTGTTGGAACTATCAGTAGTTCCCCACCAAAGACTACACCTCTCCCCCAAGTTTCTTACTCGGAACCATGGAGAGATAAGACATCCAGATCCCAATCAGCTCAACCTTGCGATTTGGCTCCTGAAATCCTAGAGTTTGGCTACCTTAATCTTCCGCCAGACTGTATGAATGTTATCAAAGAGGCTAGATGCGGTAGATGTGGTAGATGTGGTAGGCCACAAGAGCATGCTACGCAGCAAAGTGGAAGAGGTTTGTCGTTTATTGTAACAACAATCAGATTGATCCACTAGATGCTTCAATACAAGACATCATTTGTTTTCTATTACACCTACAACGTTCTAATTTAGCGTACACATCCATACGCTTACATCTCGCTGCAATAGCTGCTTATCTGCAAAATAGACAACACTTGTCTCTTTTTAGAGTGCCCGCTATTAAAGCTTTTATGGAAGGACTTAAAAGAATCATTCCTCACAGACTTACACCTTCTCCAGTGTGGAATCTCAACATAGTCCTTACAAGACTCATGGGTCCACCATTTGAGCCGTTGCACAAATGTGACATACAATTTCTTACCTGGAAGGTAGCCTTCCTTATAGCCATCACTTCTCTAAAAAGAGTCGGTGAGCTTCAGGCACTAACCATAGAGGAACCATTTTTGCAAATACATCAAAGCAAAGTGGTTCTTAGAACTAACCCCAAATTCTTACCTAAAGTCATCTCTGCCTTTCATATCTACCAATCCTTTGAGTTGCCTGTGTTCTTCCCTCAACCAGATTCAGTGGCAGAACGTGCCCTTCACACATTAGATGTTAAGAGAGCATTACTTTACTACATAGAAAGAACAAAACCTTTTAGGAAAACCAAACAACTTTGTTGCTTTTACTCCACCACATAAAGGCAATCCCATATCAAAATCAGGCATTGCAAGGTGGATAGTTAAGTGCATTCAAATATGCTACATCAAAGCTAAACGCACATTAACAATTCCCCTAGAGCGCACTCTACACGCAAACTAGGGGCTTCTATGGCATTCTTAGGAAACATACCCATAGATGACATCTGCAAAGCTGCAACATGGTCTACACCACATACACTCACAAAACATTATTGTGTGGATGTGTTAGCGAAACAACAAGCTAGTGTGGGCCAGGCAGTTTTACGAACACTATTTCAAACCACTGCAACAGCTACAGGCTAGCCACAGCTTCAGAAATAACTGCTTTATAGTCTATGCTAAAGCATATTATCTACAGCTCATATGCCTCGAACGGAAAATGCTACTTACCCAGTATGCATCTGTTCTTGGCATATAGAGCTGTAGAGTCATATGCGCCCACCCTCCTCCCCGGGTGCCTTTACCTGTTGCAGTGATATCTTACTTAGATACAATTTACATGGACATCTATCTTTACTACTTTACTAACTCCATCATCACCCTTTATGGCAAAACAATCTAAGGATGGAGTCGATGCCCATGCGCACTATCACCGAAAGGAGGAGTCACCTACCTCGTGACTACAAGAGTTCTTCTAACAAAAACATAGTGCAAACATCCGGACCCAACACCAGATGGCGATCTATGCTAAAGGATATGACTCTACAGCTCCATATGCCAAGAACAGATGCATACTGGGTAAGTAGCATTTTCCTTTTCTCTAGGAATAAGTGGTTACTTGTCCAACAAGCATCAATAGATGGTCTGGGCAGGTACCATATGTGTTGATTGTCTAGGTTTTAGGTATCAAACAGCAGATCATAATGGCAATGCTGGTCCCATGGTGGCCAAATTGTTTCGCATTGCACAGCCATACTCCGTTGACCGACCAACAAATCCTTTTTGCCCCAACAGGTAAACTAGTAAGTGTACCCCTGGAGCAGCTGCCTCTGCTGTTTAAAGCAGTTCTGCACTCCTGCAAGAATAGCCTGAGCAGCCGGCCTGCGGTCTGAAGCCTTCCATGCCTTGAACTCTGATTCTGCAGAAAGTCGGGGTATCTACTTCACCGGAGACCGAGAGCCCCGGACACATGCGGCAGTCAGCTCACAAAGACGACATTGACCCTGTGATTGTAGCAAGAATCTTTTTTTAATTAAAAAAAAACTCTCTTATATATTTATTTCACGACCAAGTTGAATGTATAATTTTCAACACAGTGCACATTTTCTGTACAAATGCAGCTGTTGCATTTCCTCGGGAGTTTACAGAATGTAAGATGTCTAATGTTACAGTGTTGCCATTTTTTAGGTTTAGTTTCTTTTGTTTTGGGGGGATATGGGGATATTATAAATATTTCAATAGGACTGAATCAGACTACCTCATTAAAGTAGAAGACGTGTAATGTTACTGTTTGTTTACCCACTTCCAAAGTATTTTCAGGTTTTGTTCCCCACCAACGTATTTGCTGCGTAAAGCAAACTTGTTAGTTCCCGAACAAAGACGCTGCGACTACAGCATAATATAATAGATGTAGGCAGTTTAAGCAAATGATTTGTGTAAGGTGAGCTGTCACTCAAAACTTGCCTCAGATTTGTGCTGGTGGACCTGTGGCGTAGTCCAAATCACACAATCTGACACTTGAAATTACTCTTTGCTTCCAGCGTTGGTGCTCCCTGAATAGATCAATTGGGAATCAAAAATCAATGACTTTAATTCTTGGAAACAGTTGTTGCCTCTCTTCTACTTAAAGCTCAGGTGTACACCAACATGTTGTTTGGCAACAGAGTTTGAAACTAAACCTGATGTTGCTGAAATCATGTATTTTTTAAGGTTAATGAGAACCTTTTTTGTGTTTATTTACTCTATCTTTAGTTGATTATTTTCAGAAATGCCTGAGAACCTCCGGTATGATGGAATGTATTGTGTTTGTAGTCCTCAGAAGATTTTATAATAGCATATTATCCTTTCACAACAATGAACACATTACCAAAATGGCGACAATTCCTTTAAAGTTTAGTTAAATTAGCTTTACATTAATTTTGCCTGTAGGGAACCATACGATGGTCCCTACAGGCTCAAGAAAAAAGTGTATGACTAGAGTTACAACTGCATACAAGTCAACATCACACCACATGGACAATCCTGGCCTTTCAATAAATTAGTCAGTGTGTGCTTGGATTTGTAGTCTTAACCTATTTCAGTTGAACAAACGTAACTAATGTAACTAATGATCATTAGTAAAAGGAAAGACCAGAATCGTATATTGGTGTAAAAATGATGGAAATTCCAAAAAGAGGTAACTTAGGTAGGTAACCTCCTTGTATCTAATACTCCATAAAAATGTTAATAACTGAAATATATTGCGTGCAGATCACATTTGGACTGAAGCATAATTTCTTAAACCAATACACTAATTATGCCCTTATAAACAAAAAAAAGGTAATTTCTTGGTTTGATGACACCATCACTCTGTAAGAATCCAGTTGAATATCATAGTTGGCATCTGATGTATGTCCATGCCTGCTTCGTAGAACATTTTGAGAATAACAAACTATGATAACATTATGTAGGTATGGAATGAAAACAGAGATAGTGTGAAATCCCTATTGGCCTGCAGGATAGGACCAAAGAGGACCGCCTGTGGTGGCATAGCTACATCATAAATATCTGCCCACATAGGGAGTGTGTCTTACTATCTTTCAACTCCTCCAAATGTTAGCGCCAGTTATTGTGTAGTTCGATAAGAAAGAATACATAATATAAAGACAGTAATTTAGACAAGCGAGTAACAATAAAGAGCATTTACATTTTTTTGGTAACTAAAATTAGCAAGTACGTTTGCTACAGAAAAATGAATACATATTCAACCATTGCTACATAATAAAATATATAATATGATTTCAGATTTATAGCCCTGGTCTGTCTGAATGGGGCCGCACCCATGTGAAAGGCAGAGTGGATTTGATATACTTCAAAGATCTGTTTCCCTATTAATTTATATTTCTTAATGTCTAATGTTCCTTCAGCCAGGAACCAACATATTCAGTGTCAGTCTAGTCAGCTGCCAAATAAAAGCAACTATAAAAATTAACACTTTACCTTTCAAGAAAGTAATAGCATGACTCGGCCCCCCCATGGACATGCCATTGTCACAGTGTGTGTGTATATGAAATAGTATAGTAATGTTGTCACAGAATACATAAAAGTTGAAATTACCATACTCCACTATCCAAAACGATTTTCATCTTGAAAACAAGAATGGTACAGACAAAACATCACATCCAGTTGCATGCCTACTACATTTAATTTGATGTAATAAACTATAGGTAGATACAACGTATGAATCATATCCACACAAAACACAATTTGTGAGTATGCAGAAGGGTTGTAATTCTTTATCATTCAAAAGAATAAATGCTATGTGTTGTGCTGCAAGTCACTCTTAATTTAGTACCAGCTGAACTCCAGTTGTGTAATGTATCAGGCCATGATCGCACAAATAAAATCTTTCCAAGACTCAGATAAACAGAACTGCACCCAGAATAGTGCACTGGTGCAGTAATATCTTGTAATTTAATATAAAATTACTTACTCTTTAATATAAAAACAGATTATAGAAGTTGAACCTCAACTGTTTCTAAGATATGTCATTGATTGGGATCATCAAACTCATCAGTTCTTAGTGGTCATCAATCTTTAGAAATTACTGTCACCTTTTAATGAGAGACAAAATGTGTACCCAAATATGGCATGTGTCTCTGAGTTTGGTTGTTTTGATTATTTGGACACCACCAGTATTATACTGTACAATAGTTAAAACACTAATCTGTATCTTGACAAGGTTCCATTTTTTTACTCTGTTTTCCCCCTGATTGCACGTACTCCAAATGGTAATTTTATACCTTTCAAATGTAAAACAAAAGCCCTGCTAATGTGAAAAATTGCTGTATTAATTTGCATTTTTTTTTAACCTATTTCCAAGTAATTGGTAAGGAAAGAATCCAAATCTTATTTTGCTGATCTGTGCATGCTCGTGTTTTTTTTCTTTTATAAATGCCGAAATTTAAGTGGTAGAGGTCAGTGTTATGTGACAAAAAATCAAATATTTCCCAAAATCTGATCTTGACAGCAAATTTTTGTGGAGTGGACCAACAGCTGGAAGCATTGCTCAGGTGAAGATATTGGACTGACAGAATCCCTCTTGGTTGTACCCTTGCATACATAGTAAAATTGTATTCAAAGCTCCCTTACAGGGTCATTTGAAGATGCAAAATCAAAGCTCTCTTTGCATTCAGTGTGTGTACCTGACAGGCAACAACCATTACTCTATGTAGAGTCAAAGAGGAAAGGCACAAACCTCATAATGCTCTTAGTGTAGATGAGATTTGTTTTGTTCCTTCAATTTGGTACCAATATTTGTTATGATTTAAGTACTAGATGAACTCAGTCATTGTTACATTACCAGATACTTTTGGCTTTACATATTCTCCTCTAAAAAGATATTACGGGTAACCATTGTTGCTGGGATCAGCAAGACACATATCCAAAGTATGTCTTTTGCATATAATGGCAAATGAGATAAGCACATATCACTCAGGAAAACCGTCTGTGTCTTTACAGTATTTTGGAGCCAATAGAAAGTGGAATTCTTTATGCAGTTTTCATTTTTTCCAACCATTTCACTGGATAGCTTTAGCACGGGGGTACCTCTGGCATGTCCTTTTTTGCTTTCTTTTAGCTTTGCAAAGTTCTCAACACTTTTTTGCCATTGTGATTGGCTAACAGAATGAATGCTATTAATGGAAAATTGCGAAAGGTTTCCTTCAGATCCTGCATGAGCTAGTTTTTTGGTTAAAAGCATGGTGGGTGAAATTCAAATTTTGCAAGACAGATGTTGAATTCTTTGTAAGATAGTTCTCCTAGTAGAGGCAAGATTAATCTGACATTTTTACTGTAAAACCTATTTTTGCAGAATTGTTTTCTCTCAATTTGGACATCGCAAACTTTGTGAAAAATGCAAAGTTTGAAATCTTTTTGACATTTGCAAAGTAAAAGCTTTAAAACTTTGCACACTCCCAGTTAAAGGTATTGTTTTACAATCGGATAAACAATCCTTTTCTCCTGATATCCATACTGTGCTATAACTGCACAGTAACAAATATTGCCTTATGAATTCAAACGAGATTAGTTTTACCTGCAGAAATAGATTTCCTATAGTGTACTGTCCTTTTCATTACACTAATTTCTAAATGTGGTTTTGAGAATGTGAAGCATTACTGGGCTGTTTCTCTGTATAGATATTTGCCGCCTTATCTCACATGGAAATCATATTGAATTTTTAAGTTTTATAATAACACCCATATAAATTTCTATTATCTATTTGGGCACTGACAATGGCAGCAGGCAGGCTGTCTTGATTGCTGCACAAATAATGTAATAATTCAGATAAATAGCACAAATAAATGCAGCAGTGTACATTAAGGTAATTCGGCAATAGCTGCTGTGTACATACTTGTTTTACCACAAAAGCATTGCGTCTGACAAATGCAGACTTTTTAAATATACATTGAAACATAAATTTCAAAAAGCATGAACAGTCTGTGAATGCTAACAGGAATGGACAAAGCCAGAGTCTTACCCTTGGCTAGTGATACATTTCTTCTGCATCAAGCAATTTGTAGCTTGATGTTTTAAACAGGGTAAACTAAATGTATTTCAATGCAAACTCAGGCGTTATGGCAGGGCATTAATGGAGTAGATTTAGATGTAGCTAGGTTAGATTGTTATTGCTTATGTTTGCAAGTTTGGTTTGAAGGACACATACAAAAAGGGTATTGCACCTACCATTCATAAATATAAGCATGCGTGTCAGCTTGTCTTTTGGTGCCTACGTTATTAAGAGGTGGTTTGTTTTTACTTACATCATGGAATCCAGTATTTTGTGCAGTGTTCTTTTAACAGTTGGTCTATTCTGGCCAGAAAATTGAACAGCGCAGGTCACATGTATGATTTTACTTTCATGGAAATTAAGATTTGGAACATAGAGGTGTTTATTCAAGCCAAGAAATTTCTAAACAAAAAACGAATTTAAACATTTGTGTTAACATTTCAGAAATGTGGTATTAATTGCAATGTTGATATTGCAGAGCCCTGATCTCATTCTTTGCTTGAATAACCAAACTTAACTTGCTAGGCAGTGACTAGGTACCTACCAGTGCATATGCCTTTGTCCCTTTAAAAAATATGCCTTATGAGCAACACAATAATAAGAAAACCTTTTACTTGTGGTTTATAAAGCAGATCCAAAATCTGTGTCAATAATCAATAACTGAATTCATCAAAGTTTAAAAATAAAATGAATAGCTTGATCGCCAACATTTCTTCATCAATGTATAGCATCATTCTTTAGATTTAAAGATGTCTCAAATCTTTTCTAAGGGAAAGAAAACACAAAGACCTGTTAAAGTTCCAAGTATTTCCTTGTTAGGAAATATCACACATGAAATCATATGTATTGGGTGGCAGGTTTTTACAACAAAGTGGGTAAAAAACATCCTTTTTCAATGTAGTCATAGTACAGCAAGACTTCAGAATGTATGTTGCGGAAGTATTGCAGTAATTTTACAGCATATCAATTTCAATGTAATATCAGTCCTTCTAAGCCAAAATCATATTTTTTAAACTTGAATTTTGCTGTTTTAACTTCCTTTCTTTTTTTAACCTCATTAATGTGATATCCAAGTTGTTCCTTTCCCTTTCTTTTGTTGATTTTTTTAGATTTGAAAGTAGGTGTTTGTGAAGATGTTATTTCTGTATTTCTCAGGATAATAAGTGGCAATCATTCTTGCCAAGTAACAAAAGGCAGGAAAAGTGTGTTGGGGTTGGGGGAGGGAGGGGGTTTGGTGTATAGTTATAAGTATGGAGTTACATTTGTACGTTTTTTGACTGTGTGAATCAATGATACTTCATAGCATGCCAGCATACAGATACAGTATTCCTGTGGGTTTGCAGTGCATTGTTTGCAGTGCAGTCACAAAGCTCAGGGATATAATAAAATGTGACCCACAGAAACACTGATTCTATTGCTTACACTGTGGCTTCTTTCATGGACTCTGTAGGATCATTAGTTGACCATTGCCTGAGAATTCCTAATTTTGAAAATGAGATTGTACACACTGAAACTTAAGTATTGGCATTGAGTACTTTAAATGCAAGTGCCCTCAATGGCTTTTACATTATTCTGATAATGCACTGCATGACTCAAGACCTCCACAGACCTCTCAAAATCTCAAAGACACCTGTATTAAAATAAATTATGAGATTTTCATATAGGTCAGGACCCTTATAATGTGCATGAAATGTTCAGTTTGGGAGAGTGTAATGCCTACTGTTTCTATTGTTATGATACGGAATGACCATGATTGTATTTTCATTAAATAAAAGTGATCCTACTGGACCGCATAACATAATTTCCCTATGCTAATCTTGGGAAACAGATTTTATGTGAGGACTTTGATGTAGCATTGTGTAGAATTTTAATACAGTTTAGATACATTGTGCTTCATAGTTTGGTAGGAAATATTGTGGTAGTATCTATAACACATCTTTACAACCGTAGATGTGTAACTGTTTATACTATTGCAAAATCATTTGCTCTTTTGAAAATGTTTTATTGTAACTTTGGGGTAGTACATTATTCGTTTTGGGAATTACTAGATAATGTTCAGTGTTTGCATCAAGGGTACCTGTCTCTAAATATTGGAATTGACATGAAACAAACTCATCAGAGGCCTAACCCACTCCAGTAAATTATGTTATACTGTATACACCCTCTTCTGTATTGTAATTAACAATATACAGCGGTTTAATACTTCTTCATATTACAGAATATTCTGCTGTCTTCATAGCCAAAATTATACAACTTATTTGTACATGAATATTTGAGGTGTCATGGTCTTTGTGCTGTACATCCATAAAGCATATTCTGTTACTTTTATCTGACGATGGACTGAAACAATGAAACAATATTTCATTTTGTTTCCATCAAAATTTGTAACGTTGATGAGCAATGGAAAGCATATATGGGAATGCTCAGGAAAGAGTTGTACCTTATGTTAGCTAGTAGCCAGAAATATTTCACCAAGAGTTAGTAGAGATTTATTAGCTTCTTCATACATATCTTCACCTCCGACTGTACACGATCTGGAATCTTGTATGACGGTATCATGTCCAAACTCATTTGTGTGTGTTTTTAGCTTAATATATTGATATTTATTCCTAAAAGTTAGTATTTGGCTGACTGGTGATCCACAAAAAGCCCATGAAAGAAGTCCGGTGCCGTGTGTAAGAAGCCAGCCGATGGCATTGAAAATAAATCAACAAGCTGCATATCAACCTCACTAATTCCTATTGTGATTGTCTTTCCTTTAAATATTATGTCTTGTAATGGTTGGTACTTTATTGACTCAGATTTCCAATACAAAACTACCTCTTGCGTGTCATACTGTTATCATGAAGGGATTACGTCGAAAATACTGTTACATTTTTCTGTTTACAGATCTCCACTAAGATGTGTTTTTTATTGTGAGGTATTATTATAAAGTGTTTTTGGTACATTACAATTCTTGCAACATTTTACCTTTTGTGTGACATTCTGAGTTCCTCTGGATGATATAGGTTTCAGAACTTGGGTTTGCAAAATCTTTCAAGCCATGGATTGCAAAACTAAACACACTTGCTATTCTCATCACTCACTTAATGTAAAACCTAGATGCACCCTATCATCTGCAGAGTTATTGACACACTCGTAGGGCTTAATTAATCAATTAAGTCATGATACTGTTAACATAGTTGCAGCTCACGTTGCTAATTAAATACACTTTTCCCAGGTTAATTTGCATTGCTCAATTCTGTGTTGTTTACAGCGATGAAAAAAGCTGCTTTTTATGCTGCTAAATAGATTTTTTAGTGGAGAACTGGTACCACAGAATGTCTCTCTCCATTCCACTTTCAAATAATACCCTCCTCTGTTGGCCTTCCGTTCAAATATAAAATTTACACAGCAATGGGTAAACCAAAGAACATACTACAATGATTCCTTTATAAATAAACACAAAAGACAGTTTTCCCTTGATAAATCCAGAGAAACAGGACACCACCTAAACATTACAAATAGTTTAAATTTAGCTGTTGTGTTTCACATCGGCAGAGTGAGACCTCACGATGGGTTGCAGATTTAGTCAGTGACATTGGCAGTGTTATGAGAATGCTTTATACTACACACAAAATGGTTAGACAATAGTTTTGATAATTTGTTATCAATTAGTTATGTAAAGAAATAAAAATAATCACAGCCCAGGATACTTTAGGAAGTCATATTGTTTTGTTAGAACTATGGGCCTAATTTCGATGGCAGTAGGACCACCAGCCACAGACCGACGGTGGCGGTCTGACTGACCAATTACAATACCGGAGGTCGGACCACAATCTGTTGGAGGGAAAACTGCTGTCTCCACCAGGATCTCAGATCCCAACAGGGTGGAGGTCGGAATTGTAGTCACACCAAGAGACGGTGCCGAGGCAGGCACTGCCGTTGGGATTCCGATACCCCTTTCCAATGGCCCTTTCATGTCGGATAGACCGCCATGATAAGGCTGTCAAAACGGGTTTTGGGCCCCGTCCCTCGTGGGCCACAGCAAAGTGGTCCTGGGGGGACATGTGGTGCCCCCACACACCTCCATGCACTTTGTGCATGGAGGTGCAGGAGATGCTCAATACCATGGCGGCTTGTGCTGCAGCCCTTTTTAAGGGCCGCAGCACAAACCGCCGTGGTGTGGAGCAGTTTCTGACCACCATCGCAGCGGTCGCATCGTAATACGGTGGTTGGACTGCCAACTGCCAGTTCAGCAGTCTCCTGACCCCCATGATAGCAGTCGGCGGTCCAACCACGCGGCATCGTAATGATGCCCTAAGTTTCTATCAGATTAGTTAAGTATTCTATTTCTTCTACTTCAAATTGTGATCAGTAATTTAAAATTCTGACAGTATTTCCCTTAACTGCAAATCAGTTAAAGAATAAAACATTTCGTATGTGGCCTAACTTATGTTTCCTGTCTATTTCTCCTGCCATTTTGTCAATTTCCTTGTGTGACATCACTACTCTCAATGTCATAATGCTGCGATGATGTCCTAGGAGGAAACAAGACAACACAAGCCTTTGCTGGCTATGATTTAAATAGCAATACTATAAAAAACAAAAATGACGACAATGGAAAATTGTCCGCCAATTAATTTCGTATATAAATATCTAGACTAGAGATTAATTAACCCTGCTTTAAGATAACTGGGAAAAGCAGAAAAGTGCAGTATTGCTTTTAAGCCAGTTCAATAGAGGGCATTCAGATACGTTAACCTCTCGTTTGCTTGTTTAAGTCATTTTTACTGATCTTAGAATCGGCTAAATATTTGAATACTGGAAGAGGCAACAAAATACTTTAAAATAAGCATTATTGACTTGCTTCTTCGCAATCAAGACGTTTTTTTATTATACTTGGCTCGCTTGATCACCTGGATTTCCCCGAGGGACGTGTTACTTTTTGTTGAGTGGCATGCATCTTTCACTTTTAAAATGTTCGATTGTTATAACATTGTTATAAACATTTAAGGTATTAATGGCCTAGTGGATCTAAGCATTTGCTTACCTCCTTTTTGTAAAAGTTAACTTTCTCTGCAATGTCACTGGCTACCTCTGTCCATACAGCCTCCTGTCTCTGCTTCAAAACCATCCAGCTTTAAGGAGCCTTAGACCAGGGCAAGTTCATTGGCTGGAAGTCACAGCATGTGCTCTCTCTAGCCCCATTAAATGACCAAATATTGCTCATAGTAAATACTCAAGGGTTCCTTAAACTTGCATAGGCGTTATAATGTTAATCCTAAAAATGATTGTTAATTCATGATGCACCTGCCAGGGGACTTCCAGATGTTCCCAATGTGGCTTGTATTGAATGTCTGTCTACCACTCTGCTGTTCTTTGACTTGACTACCTGTGGAAATGTGACCAATAAGTATTCAATGCATGTTTAGCAATTGTTAGATATTTGAACAAATAAATGTGAATCATTTCTCCAAATTCTGTTGGGTGTGTTTCATTCAATTGTACTTAGTGTGCTTGGCTTATTTAACTCGTTTTAATGTTATGCAATGTTATGTTATACTGTGACCTCTAGGCACTAGTCATGTGGTTAAATTGGAATCCGGTGGGAGGAGAGCACTGCTATGTTTTGGAAAGGGACAGGTATAAATGGTTGTGTGAAATGGCAGTGATCTTATTCCAAAGCCTGGTAGCTGGTACTTATAAAGTTCAGTCCCCTGTTACACTGCAAGGACATGGGCCATCCAGAGGGCCGCTCAGGCAAATATTTGGCTTTAATACAGGGGATGTCCATAAATATGAGATTTACAGTGGGTTTTAGGACTTATACTGGTTGCCAAGAAAGGTGCCATGTGATCTCCTTAGTTTGTCCTGATTAGGAGTCGTAGTGTGGAACAGTAAATAAGGTGGGCAAGCAATGTGTTGCAGAATGAAATCATGAACCTTTGCAATGGAAACGTCTACTTTGAAATGGTACATAGTTCTATACAGAACTTGGCATGAACATGCACAGACCAAGATTGTGGCGAGTATGAGGATGACTAGGACAAAGAGTCAAAACTGTGTGTTAAAATAGAGTATAATTACACATGGTATTTAAGTGAATGCTAACTACCCAGTACAAGGCAATACTATTCATCACTGACATTTTGCGTGTCAATATCTTTTCCTCAGACACTTAGAGGAATATTAAATGACATGGGAGATGGTATTCACATGAGACTAAAACTACTGTGAGTTTACGAGGAATGTTCTAGAGTTTATAAGGTGCCTCTTGCAGCACAAAGAGTTCCAGCCTCCTAATCGCTGTAATCTATTTGGTCAAAATGTAAACCACCCATATTCTTACTCATTGGCACTTGCAGAGTAGTCAACTTTTATGTCCAAGTATGACAATAGTAAAGAGAGCATCTTTCAAATATGGCTTTATAAACAAAGTGTCTTAAGACTAAAATAATTTGATGTTCAAGCCGGATATTTTATTGGCTATCTTATAGGTAACCTCTGTGATGGAAGGCCATCACAATGGATTAATGGCTCAGAAATTAACTGACTTCTGATTAAATGAATTAAGAAATATTGGTCACCCTATAAAATGGGTATTCCCTCATGTTCAACATACATTACGTTGAAATCAATTGTACCGAAAGAAAATCCTTCCATACTAGTTTACTAAGAAGCAAGCTCTCCGATTTGTTAGCTCAGGGAGCAGCAAATCAGAGAAAGCATGTCACAAGGGAGGCAGGACCCAGAGTCAGGTTCACCTGTTTGGTATCATGGTCCTGACATTGATGCAGGGAGAAAAGTTATTTTTCTATCTGCGGCAATGGAGTACCAGAGGCTGAAGAAGAGCAGAGTTTGAGGTTTGGTAGGCGCAACCTGTAGGAGACCCGCTGAAATGCCAGCAGTGTCGGAGGGTGAAACGGTGGCAATGTTGATAGTAAAGGGATGTGTAAGGTGGCACTGAAAGTTTTTGAACAAAGTCAAAATGCAGAAAACGTCTACAAGAACATTTCCAGGTTAAAAAGACAATCAGTTCAATCAGATTTTTCACTAAACATCATGGAAGCATGAGTTAAATTAAAAGCAAGAAACTCAGATATTAAATTATTATTTCCTTGCAGACTTTGACTTAGATTCTTTTTCTGTACTTTAACTTAAAGCCAGCCTGACAACATTGGTAGGCCTTGCCTTCATAATACAAATACATTGAAGACAATATGTAATCATTGCTTAAGGGAAAAGAAAGAAAGGAAAAACAAAAGTTCTGAAGTGAAATAGACATCAACATTATATCAACATACAAAGACCTACGGCGATCCGGCAAACCTTAGTGACAGCCTTTCTCTCTGGGGCCTGCACAATGGTGATGTATCCTTGATTGCCTGTATATCCTTGTTAAGGGAGCATGGTATCAGTTGAGGGCAATTTTAAAGCTGTTGGGTAGCATGGCTTTCTTCATCCATTTGATTCCAAACACAGGACACATGAGACCCATCCAGGAGTGGTTGAGTAACTAGCCATCACAAGCGATAGACAAGTGGGGGGATCTGCTGGCCTTAACCAACAGTCAGCAAATAACCAAAATGGTGGAGCAAAACAGTAAGTGAATTTGTAGTGAATGTGATATTACTGTTTTTGCTACTCTACACGCTGTAATTCTGTAAAGTGCTCTGATATCCGCAAGGGTCATGTTCGTGCTATAAAAAACGATTAAGATAAATAAAATAAACTATGTTTAAAGACACTTCTATCACAAGCCATCATACCAACAGATGCCTTGCATGTGGGATGGAGCATGCACTTTGGTCATAATACCCACAAGGGTCATGTTCACACTATAAAAACTATTAAAATAAATAAATAAACCCAAGGTGAGGGGAATTATGGTACCCTAGCAGACAGTTAAACATCAGTTACCTAAACCTAAAGATGATTATTTGGCATTAAAGGCTTTTCAGAGCCAAAAAGAGAGCAAGAGGATTTAGATTTGGATGGTCAATGCAACTGCAATATTCTTTCTCAACAAGCAAGGGGAGGGAAGTCTCTTACTATCAAAGCTGGAACAAAGTATATGCAGGAAAGCAGTTGTGAGAAACATTCACCTGGTAGAGAATCACATTTATTTATTTATTTTATAGTTCTATAGAGCGCGAACCAGACCCGTGAGGGTATCAGAGCGCTTTACAGGATTAAGGGTGGTATACAAAGAGTTAGGAAGGGAGGGACCAATTGGGTAAAATAGGTGGATACATTATACAAGAAAAAAGAGCATGCAGTCTAAGGTCCCGGCTACATATGGGATAAAAACGAAAAACAGGTAGATACATTATAAAAGAAGGCACGCAGTCTCAACTCTTGAGTGGGATGCCCAGGAGTGCAGGAATAGGTATCATCCGAAAAAGCCATGGATAATGCCGAAGTGGAGGGTGGAACGTGTCGCTGAGGTGATTGTAATGTGATCGTTAGGCGAGGAATTTGCTCATTAGGAAAGTTTTGGTCTCCTTTTTAAAGTGTGCCAAGGACGGAAGTCTTCTGATGGCGGGTGGGAGAGAGTTCCAAATTCTAGGAGCGGCCCCAGAGAAGGCCCGATTGTAGGTTTTGCAGCGTGAATCTTTCTGGATTCACTATGCTGTGCATTATTCCGCCATCTCGTGGTTGGGTCCGGATTCGTAGTCTTTTCTTTATTTTTATTTTTTTTATTGTTGGCCCAGGTGGGCGGCGACGCCCCCACCATTTGGTGTCCTCGGTGACGTCGTCGCGCTTCCTGCGGAAGCTCCCACCTTTGGTCGCCATCTTCAGATTCTTTTTTCCGCCGTGGGGTCTGGATCGTCGACGAGAAGTTCCAGAAAGTTGGACGAAGAATCTCGAAAATTTGACAATAATCACCAAAGGATCGTTTCCTGAAGACACCGGACGAGGAGACGAGTACAGGAGGCGACGAGAAGGACGACGAGGTAGAAGGTCCACGACCAAAATCTCGACGCCTACAGAGAATGCGCTCACAGGGGGCCCCCTGAGCGCGGGTATGGACAAGACACCGTTTAAGTTTTGCCAAAACTGTCACCACAAGTACGCCCAGAAGGACCAGCACCCAGTCTGCAACCTCTGCTTGCCGCTCGACCACATCAGCGAAAACTGCAACGCGTGTTCGGCCTTCACCCCGAAAACCCTCCGGGTGAGAGAGAGGCAAAGAAGGGCTAACTACAACATGCAGGGCCAGGGAGCACCTCCATCGCTCCGAGACCTGGGCCTCTCGAGTGGAGAGGAAGACAACATCGCAGAGGGACCGGAGGACTGCTCAGTCGTCGAGGTCCACAAGAAAACTTCGAAGGAGGTAAGGGAGACGTCGACCCCGAAGCACCCAAGCGACGCTCGAAAGAGTGAAGCTAAGGCCCAGAGCTACACTCTCAGAAGTGAAGCCAAGTCCTCAAAGGGAGCGTTGCCGCCGAAACACTCGACGAAAGCAACAGCAACCAAGGACAAACAGCCGAGCGGATCCTTCGGGAAGGACTCCCAATCGGCGAAAGCCTCCGAAAAACCAAGGGCGTCGAAGGTAACCTCCGAAAAGGAAGCCTCGACGCCCAGAAAAGAAGGCCCGGCGTCATCCTCGACGTCCGAGACCGCGAAGAGGAGCGCTTCAGCCATCGACGCCGAAAAGGCCCACGAGATGGAGAAGAAAAGGAGAAGGCTCGAAGCAGAGATGGCGAGCATCCTGCAACGGAAAAAGACTTCGACGGAAAAATGAAGCTATACGCCATTCCGTCGAAGCAATCAAGCGAAGCACTCGGGGAGGGCGACACCGAAGACATCGAACCCCCGAAAACACCTGAACCGCTCGACGAACAGGGCGAAGAGGACGACTACTTCAGCCGAAGGCGAAGAAGAGTTCCAGTCTTACCGGGACTCGACGCCCTCGGAAGCACAAGACTTAGACTGGCAAGACCTCGACGCAGATTCACCAGAAGAAGGGGTAGACTCTTACCCCTCGAGGCCTTCGCCGCCAGACGACATTGGAGCCTACAATGTGGTCGTCCAAAAGGCTGCAGCAACGTATGGCGTCGAAATGCAAGAGGAGAAGGCGAAGGCATGTTTCCTTTTGGAAACCCTACTTCCTCAACAAACCAGGTCCCAGTTCCTACCCATGCTTCCAAGCGTCCTGGACCAGGGAAGGGAGGCCTTCAAAGAACCGGCAGTCTGCAAGGCTGTTACACCAAGGAGCGAAAAAAGTACAAACACTCCTCAAAAGACCCTGCGTACATCCAGGGGTCAGTGCCAGCAGACTCCATTATCACGGCAACGGCCAGGAAAAGGGCCAATGTACCCACTAACACAGGTCCACCTCCAGACAAGGAGAGCAAACGAATAGACCTCACAGGACGAAAGGTGGAGAGGAACGCAGCCATACACTGGCGCATTGCCAACTCCAACGCCCTCATCAGCAGGCATGCATACCAGCATTGGGATGAAATGAGCCAGCGCGTAACACACCTGCAACAAAGGGCTAATCACCTAGTGGAAGAGGGCAAGGCTATCGCAAACACTTGCCTAAAATCAGCCTTGGACGCAGCAGAAAACTCCAGCAGGCAGCTGATGATAGGGGTGACTGAAAGGAGACACGTATGGCTCAGGATCTCCGGTTTCAAACCTGAGGTACAAAGCAATATCCTGAACACGCCATTCGACGGCCAGAAACTGTTTGGAGCCCCAGTCGACGAAAAGCTGACGCAGCTTAAAAAGACAACGAAACTGCAAGGTCCATGGGAGCACTGCAGTTCAGGGGGATGAGAAGAGGAACCCCTCAAGGCGGCCCAATGGTAGAGGAGGCAATGCGCCCGCCACTTCCCACCAATCTCCCCAACAAGGATATCAGGGGAACAACCAGGGCCAAAGCCAACAGGGACAACAACAGCAAAATTGGCAGTATCAACCCAGAGGACGGTCCTTTCGAGGACGCGGGTACGGACGGGGACAGTCCCGAAGAGCGGGTCAGCAGCCCACCTCAAAGTGACTCCGCAAAGAAACCAAACCCTCCCCTATCAACACCAAGGGAGAGGAGAAGTCAACAAAAGGAAAAAATAAGAAACACACACAGCAAGCAAATAACCACCGAGCATACAACCCCGGTGGGGGGCCGAATAGGAAACTTCCTCACACAATGGAGAGAGATTACCACGGACAAGTGGATACTGAACATCATACAGCACGGATACTGCATAGAACTCCAAAAACACCCCCCGGGCAGAAAACCAAGACACCGGCCACTGCCCGCAAGGGAGCTCGCACTCCTACGTCTAGAAGCAGAGGAGCTGCTAAAAAAAGAGCAATAGAACCAGTTCCAATCAACGAAAGGAACAGGGGAGTATACTCAACGTACTTCCTAGTGCCAAAGGTAGACGAAACACTAAGGCCAATACTGGACCTCAGATTCCTGAACAAGTTCGTAAGAACTCAAAAATTCAAAATGACGTCACTTCAGGAAGTAATACCCCAAATCCAAAAAGGGGACTACATGGCGACCATAGACATGAAAGACGCATATCTGCACATACCCGTCAACCACAAACACAAACGTCTATTAAGATTCGTGATAGGCCAGAATCACTACCAGTTCACAGTGCTAGCCTTCGGGCTCAAGTCCGCACCAAGGGTGTTCACAAAATGCCTAGCAGCAGTGGCAGCGCACCTACGGAGAAAGGGCATACATGTATACCCCTACCTCGACGACTGGCTTGTAAAAGCAGGATCATACAGACACTGCAAAGATCACATCAAACAAGTCATACAAACACTGTCCAGACTAGGTTTCTCAATACATTGGGAGAAATCGTCAACAGAACCGCAGCAGATCAAAATATTCTTAGGGGCAAAAATCGACAGCACACAGTCCAAAGTGTTCCCCAGCGACAAGAGAACTATAGCGCTCCTGAGGGAAACACGTCATTACCGCAAGGGGCAAGTTCTGACAGCGAGGACGGTGAGCAGACTAATGGGGATGATGGCATCATGCATCCACCTAGTCCCAAATATCAAGCTGCACATGAGACCGTTCCAGGAATGGATACAGCAACAGTGGTCACAAGCAACAGGGAGTTGGGAAGATCTAGTGGTTGTCACACACGCAGTGCAGCAAGAAATAGCGTGGTGGAAGGAAGAGAACATATTACAGGGGAAGCCATTCACACAGCCAACTCCAACAGTGACCATCACAACAGACGCCTCACAGCAGGGCTGGGGCGCGCACATGGACAGACTCCGCGTCAGGGGGCTGTGGTCACAACAAGATGCAGTGAAACACATCAACTACCTAGAACTAAAAACTGTGTTCCTAGCCTTAAGAGCCTTTCAGAAGCAGCTTTACGGCCACAGAGTGCTGATACAAACAGACAACACAACCACCATGTTCTACATCAACAAACAAGGTGGAACACAGTCAGCACCGCTATCAAGCCTGGCACAAGAGATTTGGAGATGGGCCATCCCTCTAAGGATAGACCTACTGGCGATACACCTTCCAGGAATAGACAATGTAGAAGCAGACCGACTCAGCAGGCAGACGTCGGCATCCCACGAATGGGAGCTCAACCAACAGGAAGTGCAGCGGCTGTTCCAAAAATGGGGTACACCACGGATAGACCTGTTTGCAACACCCCAGAATGCAAAATGCCAACATTACGCATCCAGACAACCGGACCAAAGGTCCCTAGGGAATGCGCTATGGATAAGTTGGTCGAACGAATTTGCATACGCTTTTCCCCCGATACCACTGTTACACAAGGTACTCAGCAAATGCAGGAGCAGCAGCATGACACTCATACTGGTGGCACCTCAGTGGGCCAGACAGTCATGGTTCTCACAAATAATGGAAATGGCACAGGAACCAGCGCACAGGTTCAGCAGAAGGAAAGACCTCCTGACAATGCAAGACGGAAAAGTGCTCCACCCAGAACCAGAGAGCCTCAGCCTAGCAGCATGGCTCCTGAGGACCTAGAATTCGCACACCTCAAGCTACCACCAAGCACTATGGCAGTACTCAGAGAAGCAAGGAGACCCACTACAAGGAAGTGCTACATTGCAAAGTGGAAAAGGTTCTCACTATGGTGCCTTACAGAGGGACTGCAACGAAAGGTCACAAAAGAATCAACGGTACTACAATACTTAACGCACCTACTACACAGCGGGCTGAGCTACTCGTCACTAAGGGTTCACTTAGCAGCCATAGTGGCCTACACCAGGGGAGAAGCGGGGAAAAGTTTCTTCACCTCCCAGGTGGTCAAAAGATTCCTGGAGGGGGCTAAAAGAATAGCCCCCCAAAAGGATGCCAGCCCCAAGCTGGAACCTCAACACTGTGCTAACACAGTTGATGAAATCACCATTTGAGCCCATACACAAGACCACACTGCACATGCTCACACTAAAAACGGCATTCTTGGTGGCTATCACGTCACTGCGAAGGGTCAGTGAACTGCAGGCTCTTACACTACAAGAGCCCTACTTGCAAATACACAAGGACAGAATTGTCATGAGAACGGACCCACACTTCCTGCCAAAGGTGGTGTCGCGGTTCCATATTAACCAGACAATACAGATACCAAGTTTCTTCCAGAAACCATCAACGCCCACAGAAAAGGCGCTACACACGCTGGACGCCAGAAGGGCAGTGATGCACTACATAGAAAGGACAAAGGAATGCAGGAAAACAAAACAACTCTTCGTTTCCTTCGCAAGCAGTTTCCTGGGACGACCAGTAACTAAAAATACCATAGCACGATGGATTGCACAGGCAATACAACTCTGCCACAAGCAGGCAGGACAAGAATTAGAGGGAGCCGCCCAGGCTCACTCAACAAGGAAGAAAGGAGCAACGGTTGCGTTCCTAGCGAACACACCTATCCAAGACATTTGCCAAGCGGCAACATGGTCTTCCGTGCACACGTTCACCAAACACTACTGTGTGGATATCCAGATGAACAAAGAGGCACAAGTAGGACAGAAGGTCTTACAGCACATTTTCAGCAACCAATGCTCATCTTCCACCCAACCACCGCAATAACAATACTGCTACAAAGTCTATGCACAGCATAGTGAATCCAGAAAGATTCACGCTGCAAAACGAATAGTTTCTTACCTGTCGGTGTAGTTTTGCAGCTAGAAGACTTTCTGGATTCACTAGCGATCCCACCCGCCTCCGCCAGGAAGATAACATAGGAGGTTAAGGGTAAAACTAGACTACATAAAAGGTTTAGAGGGATCAAAAGAAAAATAGAAGGATAAAAGGACATAGACTACAAAAACAAAAAAAAGAAAAAAAAAAAAAAGAATCCGAAGATGGCGACCAAAGGTGGGAGCTTCCGCAGGAAGCGCGACGACGTCACCGAGGACACCAAATGGTGGGGGCGTCGCCGCCCACCTGGGCCAACAACAAAAAAAAAAAAAAAGAAAGAAAAGACTACGAATCCGGACCCAACCACGAGATGGCGGAATAATGCACAGCATAGTGAATCCAGAAAGTCTTCAAGCTGCAAAACTACACCGACAGGTAAGAAACTATTCGTTTTTTTCTTCCGGAAGCGTGCTGGTTGAAGCAAAAGGTCTTTGGCAGATCAGGAGTATCTGAAAGAGACACGTTAGTGACAGATTCCTTACCTTAGAATATCCCCAGGCGTCAGGCTGGATCCGGAAAGTTTTGCGTAGCAGTACCCTTGCGCGTCGGTAGGCGGCGTCGTGCGGCTCCGCGTCCGTCGTCGGCGTCGTGATCGCCGGGATGACGTCGCGGGCAGTACTTAGGCGCCGCCCCTGCGCGCTGACGTCAGTTCTTCTTTTTCCGCGCCAGCAAGCGCAGATCCGGGAAGAGCAGTGCCCTGGTCAATTTTTGACCATACTTTTTGGTGATTTTTTCACTGTTTTTTCCAACTTGAAGGTGTCGTAGGGATGCCCGGCTTCAAGCGATGCGGCGCCTGTGCGCGGATGATGTCCGTCACCGACCCGCATTGGGAGTGTCTCTTCTGCCTCGGCCGAGGCCACGACACCGAGTCTTGTCCCGAATGCCAGGCCCTCAACCCGAAAGCTTTGCGAGAGCGGTCTCGAAAGCTCCTCGAGGCCCGGCATTCGGCTCCACGGAGGCCCCGGTCGCGTGAGAGGTCCAGGGGTCGCTCGCGGAGTGCACACCGGTCGCCGGCGTCGAAGTCTTCTTCGTCCGGTAAGTCTAAGCACAAGAAGTCCAAGAAGCATCGTCGCTCTCGGACTTCGCCTCGCCGGTCTCGCGACTCGGCTGAGGCCCCTCCCGGCACCGTCCCCGCCCCGCGGCCCCGGACTTGCCTGTGGAGTCGCCCCCGCCATACCCGCCCTTCCCGGGTTCGGGGGCGGATCCGGCCAAGGTACAGGAGTTCCTGTCGGCCATGGCCCGCCTCTTCGGGCCTTCAGGCCCCTCCGGTGCGCCTTCGGGCCCCGCGGGCCCTAATGGGGTTGCTCCGGCGCCGCCGGGCGGCTCCGGCCCCGGCGTCGCCCGTGCCTCCAGCCTCGATTCCGGCTTCGGCCCCGGCCTCGATCCCGGCTCCACAACCCCCATCGACGCCGGTCGACCTCACGACACCTCCGCCGGCGCCGATGTCTCCGGTGCCGTTCTCGACGCCGCCCTGGGCTCCGGGCGGCGTCGTCCCCAGTTCCTTCCGGCTCCGGACATGGACCCGGAGCGACGCCGCTCGACGCCGGCTCCGGCGCCGATGGGACCTTGGGTCCCAAATGTCCCTCCTCCTCCTTATTTTGAACCAGAGGAGGACCAGGAGGACTGGGAGGGGTCTGATGACCCTCTGACGCGCAACTGTCAGTATGATGAGGACTGGACAGAGAGTCTAGGGAGGCCAGTGGTCTGGATACTTCCCTGACACTGGCATGCTGTCTCCTCCCGTGGCTACGGAGGAGGGGGCCAATTTTGGTACGGTGTTGCGTAGGGCTGCTGGGGCCTTACGTCTCCAGCTCCCTACTTTGACGGTCAAGCCTAACATCTTGACAGAGGTGCTTCAGCCGGCAGCCTCCTCTGCGGAGACTGTGCTGCCGTTTAACGACGCCCTCACTGACGTTCTTTTGGGCGCCTGGTCCAAGCCCAACACAGGGGCTCCTGTGGATCGGAACGTGTCACGACGCCATCGCCCTGCTCCGGGCGACCCCCTGTTTCTTTCTGTCCACCCCACTCCTGAGAGCTTGGTTGTCCAAGCCTCCGCTTCCCAAACCGCCTTCCCTACCGCTCCTCCGGATAGGGAATCCAAACGCCTGGATCAGTTTGGGAAGAAAGGATTTTCTTCCTCCAGTGCTGGCTTGCGGTCCGTTAACACCGCTTGTCTTTTGGGCCGATATACCCACTCCCTGTGGGATTCGGTGGCGGATGTTTTGCCCCAGTGCCCTGAGGAGGTCCAGGCACTGCTTTCCCGCGCCATTGCGGAAGGAAGGGATGCGGCCAAATACACTATCCGTTGTGGCCTTGACACCGCCGACTCGCTGGGCAGGTCGATTGCAACGACGGTGGCGCTCCGACGCCACGCCTGGCTGAGAACCACTGGTTTTTCAGGGGATGTCCAGAATACTCTCATGGACATGCCCTTTGATGGAGTCGGTCTTTTTGGGTCCAAAGCAGACCATGCGTTGGAGCGCTTTAAGGACTCACGGGCTACTGCCAAGTCCCTGGGCCTTTCTGCTACACGCCCTCCGCTGACTTCTGCTTTTCGCCCCTATCGTGGCCACGGTAGGGGCGCCCCTTCACGTCAGCAGCCCAGCCACCGGCCCGCGCAGCAGGCGTCTTCGCGTGGCCGAGGACGTGATTCCGCCGTGGCGGATCGGGCAACCAGCGTGCGGGTCAGGCCACCACCTCCAACCCGTCCGCGGCCTCCAAGCCCTCCTAGTCCCTCCTTTCAGGTGCACGGAACGCCAGTAGGGGGCAGGGTCCGCCATCACCTTCCCCACTGGCGCACCATCACCTCGGACAGGTGGGTCTTGGACATTGTCCGAAGGGGCTACTCCCTCCCCTTCGAGACCACCCCCCAGCCATGCCACCTCAATTCCACCGCATGTCAGGGGATCACTTGGTGCTTCTACAGAAGGAAGTCACGGCCCTCTTGACCAAGAGGGCCATCGAGCATGTTCCGACCCCAGAAGTAGGGCGTGGTTGCTACTCCCACTACTTTCTGGTGCCCAAAAAGGACAAGGAGGACATGCGTCCTATCTTGGACCTCCGGAACGTCAATCGCTTCCTCCGGAAGGAGAAGTTCAAGATGCTCACCCTAGCTCAGGTCTTGACTGCCCTCGACCCTGGAGACTGGTTGGTAGCGTTGGACTTGCAGGACGCGTATTTCCACATCCCCGTCCTGCCGGCCCACCGGCGTTACCTTCGGTTCACGGTAGGCCCCGAGCATTTTCAGTTCACCGTGCTCCCCTTTGGCCTTACCAGTGCCCCTCGGGTGTTCACGAAAGTGATGGCGGTGGTCGCAGCTCATCTGCGCCGGGCAGGGGTTTCAGTCTTCCCCTACCTCGACGACTGGCTGCTGAAGGCGGGCTCGCCCCAGGCAGTCGTCTCCCACCTCCAGACTACGGCCGAACTCCTGCACTCGCTGGGGTTCTCCATCAATGTGCCGAAGTCGCATCTGATTCCTTCTCCACAGCTCCTTTTCATCGGAGCAGTTCTGGACACGACGCAGTTTCGGGCCTATCCTCCCGAACGGCGAGTCCGGGATATTCAGGCTATGATTCCGATCTTTCGGCCTTTATCCTTGGTTTCGGTACGGATGACCCTGAGGCTGCTGGGCCTCATGGCCTCCTGCATCCTGCTGGTCACTCATGCCAGATGGCATATGCGGGCTCTGCAGTGGGACCTGAAGTTCCAGTGGGCGCAGCACCAGGGCAACCTGTCCGATCACGTCCAGATCTCGGAGGGGACTGCAAAACAGTTGCAGTGGTGGCTCTCGAACCGGCAATGGGTCATGGGCAGATCCCTCTCCTTCCCCAGCCAGAGCATACAGTTGTGACGGACGCGTCCCTTCTGGGATGGGGCGGTCACATGGGAGAGGCGGAGATCAGAGGCCTCTGGTCTCCGGCGGAGTCCCGGCTCCATATCAACCTTCTGGAGCTCCGGGCGATCCGGCTTGCACTCAAGGCATTCCTTCCCTCTGTCAAAGGGAAGGTGGTGCAGGTGTTCACAGACAACACCACCGCCATGTGGTACTGCAACAAACAGGGCGGGGTGGGGTCTTGGACCCTTTGTCAGGAGGCTCTGCGCCTCTGGACATGGCTGGAACATCAGGGCATGTTCCTAATGGTTCAACACCTGGCAGGTTCTCTCAACGCCAGGGCGGACGAACTCAGCCGCAGGTGCATGATGGATCACGAATGGCGTCTTCACTCGGAAGTGGCGCAAGGACTCTTTCTACAGTGGGGAGAGCCTTGGTTAGATCTATTCGCCACCGAAGAGAACGCGCAATGTCATCAGTTCTGCGCGTTGGAATTTCCAAGGCGGCACTCGCTCGGCGACGCTTTCGTCGCGAGTGGAGTTGCGGTCTGTTGTACGCCTTTCCGCCTATACCACTTCTACCCAGAGTGTTGAAGAAGATTCGGCACGACCGGGCCCAAGTCATTCTTGTGGCTCCGGACTGGGCTCGAAGAGTTTGGTATCCCGAGCTACTCAATATGAGCATAGATCCCCCGATCCGTCTGCCTCTTCGGGAGGATCTTCTGTCGCAGCAGCAGGGACGGTCCTCCACCCGAACCTGTCCAGTCTACACCTGCTTGCGTGGAGATTGAGCGGCGGCAGTTGATTCCTTTCGACTTGCCTCCCGAAGTTTGTGATGTGATTCTGGCAGCCAGGCGTCCCTCCACTAAGGTGGTATACGCCTGCAGGTGGAACAAATTTGTGGCATGGTGCACAGCAAAGGCTGTGGATCCCCTTTCTGCCCCTCTTTCTGAGGTCCTTCTGTTCCTTCTCTCTCTGGCCCAACAGGGTTCTGCCCTGGGTACCATCAAGGGTTATCTTTGTGCTATCTCGGCCTTCCTCAGGCTCCCTGATCAGCCCTCCCTTTTCAAGTCCCCTGTTGTTAACAGGTTCTTAAAAGGCATTACTCACCTCTTCCCTCCTGTTCCGTTTGTAAATCCTCAGTGGGACTTGAACTTGGTTCTTACCTTTTTAATGTGCGCTCCCTTTGAGCCTCTGCATAACTGTCCTCTTCGTCTTCCTGACTCTGAAGGCAGCCTTTCTGGTGGCCATCACCTCCGCTCGGCGGGTGAGTGAGCTCCAGGCTCTATCTTGCAAACCTCCCTTTCTGTCTGTTCATCCAGACAAGGTTGTTCTTCGGACGCGTCCGTCCTTCTTGCCAAAGGTGGTTACTGCTTTCCACATTGGGCAGACCATCACTTTGCCCACCTTCTTTCCGCCTCCGCATCCTTCCAGAGAGGAAGAGAGGCTCCACCGTCTGGACCCAAAACGTGCGCTCTCTTTCTATATTGACCGCACAAAACACTTCCGGGTGGATGACCAGCTCTTTGTTGGCTACGTGGGCGCCAAAAAAGGTCGGGCGGTGCACAAGAGGACCATCTCCCGCTGGGTTACCTTGTGCATCAAGACCTGCTATTCTTTGGCTAAGAAGGAGCCTCCTGTTGGGCTGCGTGCCCATTCCACCAGGGCAACGGCTGCTACCACGGCCTTGGGCCGCGGTGTTCCGCTGCCGGTTATCTGTCAGGCAGCTACGTGGGCCTCGCTGCACACGTTTACAAAGCATTACTGCCTTGACAGTCAGGTCCGGAGGGACGGCTTCTTTGGCCGTTCTGTCCTCCAGGACTTCCTTGTCTGATCTTTGTTCGCAGACCCACCACCGGGGTTGGTATTGCTGGGGTATCTATTCTAAGGTAAGGAATCTGTCACTAACGTGTCTCTTTCAGATGCACAAGTTACTAACTTGTGTAACGATATATCTGTAAGAGACAGTAGTTAGTGACGGATTCCTTACCGCCCCACCCATCCTCCCCGTTCTGCGAACTGATTTCTAGGGTTAAGGACATCCCTTTCAGGGCCCTAGTATTTTTCAGACACCTGTGTCAGCTTCTTGCATGGCTCTGCGTTCCTGGCGCGGAAAGTCGTGTACAGAACTGACGTCAGCGCGCAGGGGCGGCGCCTAAGTACTGCCCGCGACGTCATCCCGGCGATCACGACGCCGACGACGGACGCGGAGCCGCACGACGCCGCCTACCGACGCGCAAGGGTACTGCTACGCAAAACTTTCCGGATCCAGCCTGACGCCTGGGGATATTCTAAAGTAAGGAATCTGTCACTAACTACTGTCTCTTACAGATATATCGTTACACAAGTTAGTAACTTGTGCTTCTGGCTCCTCCGGATATCACGAGTTTTTGGGCGAGAAATGCAGGGGACTTGGAGTAGAGAGTAGAAAACATGTATGCAGACACATTAGCAGACAAACAAACAGCTCTCATGAATGGGAACTAGAGACTTATCTGGTAGACACACTATTCCAATAGTGGGGCACAACCAAAATACACCTATTTGCAATAGTAGAAAACAAAAAATGCCAATTTTTCGGATACAGTTTTTACCATCCTAAGTAGCAGGGGAATGCAGTTCGAAAAGCTTCTACGGGATATTTGTGTACACTTCCACCGATGCCACATACCGAGTAGAGGCATTCAGCTTGGCGTTAATTCTTGTGGCTCTGAGGCAAATTTGGCACTCTCGCCTACTGCAGATAGTACAGTGAAAAACTCAAAATTCAGGTCCGCAAACACACTCCCAATTTGGGGGTGAGGAGTGTTTTTCCATCCACATCTAAAGGACCTACAGCAAGCGGAATGAGATGGCTGAACATAGTCACATAAACCTCCCTGAAAAGACACTAAATATAGTGGAGGTATGTAAACCCTCCACCTGAAAGTGTTATGCCCTTAAATGGAACATACCTTGTGTGGTAGCAACACAACTATCTTCCGCACTGCATGGATGATGAATCGGTAATGATAAGATACCTTACACGCCTTGTGGGCTGCAGACTGACTTTTGCTCGTTAAGGGTATATTTATTTGAGATAGCAGCACATATTAAGGGAATGCATATGGGGCAGATTTTTGCCATTCCAGCCAATGAGAGGATCCTGGAGGGAAGACGCTTCCCTTCACATACAGTTCCAGTACCCCAATGCATCCTGAATTTAGTGCTAGTATGCCTAATGAAACCACCATTTTGAGACCATGCACAACGCTTCACTAAAATATTTTACATGAAAGACAGGCTTTCTTCTGGCTATCACATCTCTAAGGGGAGTAAGCTAGTTGCATGTACTCACAGTACAGGAACCATATCTGACCATTTGCAAGGAAAGGTTATCATGAGAATACATCCCAAGTTCCTGCCAAAGGTAATTTCTCCTCTCCATATCAACCAAATTATAACTCTCCTGACTTTCATCCAAAGACAAAGTAGTGCAGCAGAGAAAGTATTGCACGCCCTAGATGTGAAACGTGCAATAATGTACTACATACAAGAAATCAGGAAGACCAAATAGTTCTAAATTGCCCACTTTCAACAGGCCCCTGGCACAACAGTGACCAAAGTACCATTGCACTTTGGACAGTGCAGACTATATAGGACTGTTAATAATTAGCAAACAGAACATTGAAGGAGAAACAAAAGGTATTTACCACCAGCAGTGGGATAACACTAGTGTTCATGACTAACGTGTCCTTGCAACACATCTGCAAAGCAACTACAGAGGCTTTCAAGCTTTAAAACTCAGATATACAAGACACCATTGTGTAGATATATAACCCTGCAAGAGGGTAGTGGTGGGACAATCTGTGCTAAAGAATTTGTTCTGATCTACTCCTTTAAACCCAACTTCATGGGGTAAGTAATATAGCTAGGTAATCTATGCACAGCATATGAATCTAGAAAGATTTTATGCTGCCAAAGAAACCAGTTACTTGCAGCAATGGTTTTGCATCTTGAAGCTCTTCTAGATTCACATGTGACCCTCCCACCTCCCCAATGAAGAATGCTAGAAAAAAATAGATTCTAAAATGAAACACAATTTAGGGGGCATTGTAGGCTTATGGTTGACATCATATTCTGGCTCCACATATGATGAAGTGTACTAAGAGTAGGGAACCGTTTTGTAACCCAGCACTTTCGAACCCAACCACTAGATGGTGGAATTATGCACAATATGTGAATCTAGAAGTTCTTCAAGCTGCTATACCATTATTACAGGTCAGTGAATGGTTCATTCTTGCTGGTTAATCAAAGGGTAAGTCTCCATAACCAGATGGTTGCACGCACAATTGGGAAGGAGGGTACATCGATAAGATAAAATTTAATCTCTTCCATATGTCAATTTGGTGTAGCCATGACCATAGGAAAGAGCCTCCCTTTTGACCATTCCTGGGAGCTGTTCCATCAATGTTCCATCAATGCGTTAATGTCTTCTGGACATTCTTTTTCCTTAGTAATAATAATACTGACATTTATAAAGCGCAAACAGCTACCTCTACAGAGGTGTCCCGGCACTCCAGCAGTGGCAGCATGCAGCAGTGACCGGAAAAGCAGACCCCCAAGACGCCCCGGGAGACTAACCCAGACTAAAGAGCCAAGTTTTCACAGCCTTCCTAAATACTGGCTCTGACTCAATCTGGCGAAAATTAGATGGCAGAGAGTTCCACAGTTTGGTAGCTCCCACTGTGAAAGATCTGCCACCCAGCCGCGCTTTCATAAATCGTGGAGTCCAGAGCAGATTTTGAGAATTAGATCTCAATAAGCGCTTCTGTTTATAGTGACATAGCCGACGTTTCAGATAACTCGGACATTTGCCATGACATGACCGAAAAGCCAAGGTCAGAGCCTTAAACTCAATTCTCCTTGCCACAGTAGGTAGACTCATCTTCTGTTGAAACTTAAAAAACGATAAAATAGCCAGATTCTCTGGAGATGACCAAGTTGAAGATGGGAAAGGGTGCCTTTGAAATAGAGAGTAGTACTTGAAAGTGGAAATGAGCCTTAACAGTGAAAGACATCTGTGTAACTTGAATGCTTGCTTATGGTCTGTCATATAGGAGCGAGCTACTCCATTTCTCATCCGGTTCGGGCTAATAAAATGTCCTATTTTTCTATGATAAAAGACGAGCCATACTTTCCTCCTCCTCCAGAGTGAGAGGTTTGTTTATATCTCCTACGTCCATGAGATCCTCTCCACAGATTCTGGTATTAGAATTCTTTGCTGGAATTCCACTTATGTTGTGAGTACCTTCTTCTTGCACTTGTACGTAAACTCTGTTGAGCATCAATGTGAAGAGATGAATCTATTAAAGCTGCAATTGTGGCAGGTTTGTTTACAACCAGGGCTAATGCACACTTCAGCTTGACTCTTAACCCATGGGTGAAGGGTGCTGCAGCAACTTCATCTGGCCAGTCGATGATGGATGGGTGGAAAGATGGTAACATAGTAAGATGGATGGATCTTGGTAGGTTCATGGATGGATGGGCACATTGATGCATGGTTGGATGCATGCAGGCATGCATGAGCAGGGACAAACTCTTGATGCATACTGTCCATACTGTGAAAAATGTAGCATTGATTACTTTGCTGTGTCTCGTTGTTAAATGAGTTGTAGCTTCCTGTATTAGCTGGAGATCAAGACATTCTGGTTTGGACTTTGATGTAAAAAGCTGATATTACCCATACAGAGATCAGGAAGGTCTGTGAGAAATACCAGAGATAGTTTCAAAGCCTTGGGACCTTCTGGTACACAGTCTGCTCTTCTAATGATACAACCCAAGTGAGCATCTGGCAAGCTTTACAGCCTCTCAGTTTTACGGTGATACTAAAACACCACCACCATACTAAAAGGTTCTGTTCCCCTAATGCCCCACAAGCCAAATAGGCTACTTTCCAACCTTGTAAAGTGCTCCGTTTACTCAGCTACATCAGATAAGAAGGTAAACTCTAGTTGAGACTATGTTGATGTTGAGACACAAACACATTTTTTTAGAAATCCCAATAAACAAAGAGGAAGTGAAAGAGTTCCATAGATTCCATCATTCTAAAAAATATTACAATATTATGACCTTCTGTAGAATTACATGCTGGCAGTAAGTGTAGCTCTGACTAAATGCCTTCCTTAGGTAAGTTGGCCAATTGTCCACTAATTACATGGCCTGCTATCTGGGTCCATCTAAATGCTCGTCTCCAGCAGATACATCCTTCAGGCTGAATACAGTCAGATGCTTGTCTTCGGCAGTTGCAGTATCCGGACCGAATTCAGACAGTTGTTCGCCTTTGGCAGTTGTAGACTCCTGGTCTAGAACTGGGCTTCTATTAAAGAGACGAAGACAGCTCCTTCAACAGATACGCCATTGGGAGACCGGAAGACCCTTCACAACTTCGCTCCAGATGGCAGTCAGCTGCTTCTGGGAGTTACATTAGGAACACAGTTGACTCCTCCTTCTGGACAGGCTCTTCTCCTGGCTAGGCACTCTTTCTCTCTCTGAACAGGCAGGCAGGTGTCTAGCTTCTAGGAAGACCCTCAGATTGTCTAGCAAGTTGGAGAGTCCAGGAGATGTCCCATCACCTATGGAGAGCTGTCTATCATGCAGACCCCAAACCAGGTAACACAGCAGCTTTTCAAGTAGTCCATAGCGCTCTCCCTTTCTTGATCAAGGAAAACATGGTACTGGAAACATGTGAGGTGATTGTGTCCCACTTTTATGCTCATATTCCATTCAGGGGATGTGGATCTGCTGTCTAAGATCATGTAACCAGTTTGATGTGGTTCCCTTTCAAGTGTAATTTTTTCACTGTAGTAAAGACACAACTGTTATGCGAAGTGATGGCTCTCATAGCAGATACTGATGATTCTGGCTCCTAGCATCCAAAATATGGGCACAAGGAAGTTTGTAGTCTCTGCACCTGGCTGTCTTCAGCCTTCCTGTATTAGTAATCAAGGACAAACAAAACAAAGGCTCTGTCTAGGAACCTACTCATCTTTCAAAACAGAATCTGCTGACTCACCTGTCTTCCCCTACCATCTACCAAATGGCACTGCTCAGGAAAATCTAATCTCCGCCCCTTGCTTAAAGGACTTTATTGAATTTCTAAGGGTAGCCATGTCTTCATCCTCGCTCACTTCAGTGTCTGGGTCTCAACCTTCCAGCTGCTGGAATACAGTCAATATACTTCCACTATGGGAGAAAACTGAATCCACCCTCCATCTTGTGCCATGCTATACGAGGGCCACCTAAAATGGATCTACTGGTCCAAGCAGTCATACTACACAGTCACATTGCCATGTATTAGCCACTCATACATGTGTACACAACTTGTGCATGGAATGTCAGCGCAATGGGCTAGGAGTAAAAAAAAGGGGAACTTTACACAAGGGTGGACAGTGCACACAGGAAAAAAGGTCTGGTCAGGACCACTAATTTAAAAACTCTGCCATCCCAGCTTTATATGATAAATCTGCCACACTTAACAGTCGTCCTATGTTGGTTCTGAGAGCATAGGACACTTGATGCACCACTCTAGGTCACAGAACAGTTTATGAATCTTGGCATGTCCATGGACAGGTGTAGGCCATAGCTCATATGCTAGATTAGCATGTTTGCAAGGCGAACCATAAGTCAGGATAACAGTTTCATGTACAATTACTTCAATCCGGGCAGGGGTTCATGATGGTATGCCAAACAGAATAGACACAGACACACACGCTCTTCACTCACTCTCCTTTTCTGTCCCTCTCTTTCTCTACTACTACTAATGCTGAAGAGCAAAAAGTCCACGTTCATCAACAGAGCACTGGTTCTGGTACTACCATTCATGATAAAGGGACACAACCATGTAACAACTGTCCCTTGTGTTGACTTAGTATCAATATGTTTGCTAGTTTTGTAAGCTTTAAACAAGTGCAGTACCATATAGATGTTGGTACTATACTCAAATGTATTCTACAAAGCAAATAACATAAATCTACTTTGACTTGTATTGTTCTCAGCTGTCTATTTACTTACATTTATATCACTGCTTGTCCTACTCAAATGTGTCCATAAAACTGACCTTTTGTCCTGAATTTCTGACCTTAATTTTGACCCTAGGTTCTGAATTTTTACAGCCACTGCCCAAAATTTCCCTCTATATAATGTATATAAGCCCACAATGTACATGGTTACCATATTTAGATTCTTTTTTCCTCCATTGAATTTGAAAGCAGTGTTGGGAGTTAAGATTCAACAGTTTTCAAAAGAAGTAGTGGACTGTGACACAGGGATTCAGAGAATGGACAAATAGTGAAACTTGAATCAAATTGGCAGAGTGTCAAAAGAAACATCAAGTTAACAAGAGAGTAAGTTCATTTGGAAAGGAAACCAGTTGCTCTATAATACAGCCAGTGATGTCTTCCAGGAACAAGGAAGACCTAATGGTCAAAGATATGCTGGCCAAAGGGGGCACAGTACAAAACAATTCCCAAGGCACCTCCAAACAAGGAGAATCTCCCTCATAAAAATAACTCAGACATGTGAAGACTAGCTGATTACAAAAAGCTTAATGACAGATCTTTCTTAAACTCTATGGGATGACCTGAACACGGTAACAGAAGAACAGTGGAACAACATACTGGAGGTGAAGAAAGATACGAGTGATTTGTGATTGAGTCATCATTATGGATGAATCTAACAATGAGAAAGAAAAGGAACTCGAAGTTTTGAGACCAGAAGTAATGTAGTCCACAAGAGAAATTCGAAGATCTAGAAAATTGGTTGAGGTGAAATAACATCAGAATCCGGGAGATACCACTGGGAGTGGAAAGCAACAACATTGAAGGATGCAACCAAAGACTATTTCGGTAGACTAGACTTGAGGGTACTCTGTAACAAACATGAGGAGGTGGTACCCCTTCCACCAAACCCTTGGGCCTTCCACTCTATTTTTTAAGCAAGTGGACAATCGGTTTTCCTTCAGTGCCCTCACTGGCTCTGCCATAGGAAAATGTACTCTGAAGGCCTGATGAAGTATGGCCTGTCAGAGTAAGGGTATTAGACCACCCACCCTGTTTAAAGCAGATCAACTGATGTCCTCTTAAAGGGAGTTAGAAATATTCTTGTTTACTGGTTTATGCTTTTGAAGCATTACAATGTGTGTTCTTAGGGAACGTAATGTGGGGGAATGTAGGCTGTGATTACATACACAATGCTAATTCAATATGCCACCACTACTTGCTTCTTTGATCCTTATTTAAGAACTATTGATTACATTGAGTCCCACTCAGAGTGGGCATCGCACACATGTCAACATCCATTAATGGGGGACAGCTAACAGTTATAGCTATTAATGTGAGAGTTAAAATGTTCCTTCGGAAAAGAGTATAGTTCTGCAGTCCCTCAAGAGGGTACAAGAAGAAAGTTAATTTTTATGCCAAACCTACACACATCAATATTTCTCATCACAGACTAAGACAAAAGGGGTAGGGTTCTTGATAGGTCAACTTGTGGACTTAATATTTAACACACTTCATAAAGATGGAGAAGGATGATGGCTCCACCTGAATGGGAAGTTAAGAAGAAGGGAGGTTTCTCTGGGTGAACCACCTGCCAGTCATGGCCCGGCCCTCCGCGAATGAGAAATCGTGTCAAAGAAAAATAAAATGATATTGTTTCATTATCATTTTAATTTTCTTTGACTGGTTCAGACTAGTGGGGCGACACTCCTCCGCCATTACGGAGGAGCCGCCCCTGCCATACTGTGAGAGATGTAGTATTAATCACTCTGCTGAGTCTCGTTGTTAAATGAGTTGCAGCTTCCTGTATTAGCAGGAGATCAAGGCATTCTGGTTTGGACTTTGATGTAAAAAGCTGATAGTACCCATACAGAGATCAGGAAGGTCTGTGAGAAATTCCAGAGGTAGTTTCAAAGCCTTGGAGGCCTTCTGGTACACAGTGTGCTCTTCTAATGATACAACCCAAGTGAGCATCTGACAAGCTTTACAGCGTCTCAGTTTTACGGTGATACTAAAATACTACCACCATACTAAAAGGTTCTGTTTCCCTAGTGCTCCACAAGCCAAATAGGCTACTTTCCAACCTTGTAAAGTGCTCAGTTTACTCAGCTACATCAGATAAGAAGGTAAACTCTAGTTGAGACCATGTTGATGTTGAGACACAAACACATTTTTTTAGAATTCCCAATAAACAAAGAGGAAGTGAAAGAGTTCTCTAGATTCTATCATTCTAAAAAATATTATAATATTATGACCTTCTGTAGAATTACATGCTGGCAGTAAGTGTAGCTCTGGCTAAATGCCCTCCTTAGGTAAGTGGGCCACCTGTCCACTAATTACATGGCCTGCTATCTGGGTACATCCTTCTGGCTGAATACAGATAGGTGCTTGTCTTCAGCAGTTGCAGTATCCGGACCGAATGCAGACAGTTGTTCGCCTTTGGCAGCTGTAGTCTCCTGGTCTAGAACGGGGCTTCTATTAAAGAGACGAAGACAGCTCCTTCAACAGGTACGCCACTGGGAGACCGGAAGACCCTTCACAACTTCGCTCCAGATGGCAGTCAGCTGGTTCTGGGAGTTTCTCACATTAGGAATACAGCTGGACTCCTCCTCCTGGCCAGGCTCTTCTCCTGGCTTGGCACTCTCATTCTCTCTCTGAACGGGTAGGCAGGTGTCTAGCTTCTAGGAAGACCCTCAGATTGTCTAACATGTTGGAGAGCCCAGAAGATGTCCCATCACCTATGGAGAGCTGGCTATCATGCATACCTCAACCCAGGTAACACAGCAGCTCTTCAAGTAGTCCATAGCGCTCTCCCTTTCCTGATCAAGGAAAACATGGTACTGGGAGCATGTGTGGTGATTGTGTCCCACTTTTATGCTCATTTTCCATTCAGGGGATGTGGATCTGCTGTCTAAGATCATGTAACCAGTTTGATGTGGTTCCCTTTCATGTGTAATTTTTTCCACTGTAGTAAAGGCACAGCTGTTTTGCAAAGTGATGGCTCTCATAGCAGATACTAATGATCCGGGCTCCTAACATCCAAAACATAGACACAATGACGTTTGAAGTCTCTGCACCTGGCTGTCTTCAGCCTTCCTGTATTAGTAATCAAGGTCAGACAAAACAAAGGACTTTATTGAATTTCTAAGAGTAGCCATGTCTTCATCCTCACTCACTTCAGTGTCTGGGTCTCAACCTTCCAGCTGCTGGAATAGTCAATATACTTCCACTATGGGAGAAAGCTGTATCCCCCCTCCATCTTTTGCCATGCTATACCAGGGCCACCCAAAATGGATCTACTGGTCCAAGAAGTCATACAATGCACACAGTCACATTGTCATGCATAAGCCACTCATACATGTGCATGGAATGTCAGCGCAATGGGCTAGGAGTAAAATAAAAAGGGAACTTTACACAAGGGTGGACAGTGGACACGGGGAAAAAAGGTCTGGTCAGGACCACTAATTTACAAACTCCGCCATCCCAGCTTTATGTGATAAATCTGGCATACTTAACAGTGGTCCTATGTTGGTTCTGGGAGCATAGGACTCTTGATGCACCACTCTAGGTCACAGAACAGTTTATGAATCTTGGCATGTCCATGGACAGGTGTAGGCCATAGCTCATATGCTAGATTAACATGTTTGAAAGGCGAACCATAAGTCAGGATAACAGTTTCATGTATAATTATGTCAATCCGGGCAGGGGTTCATGATGGTATGCCAAACAGAATAGACATAGACACACACACACTCTTCACTCACTCCTTTTCTGTCCCTCTCTTTCTCTACTACGACTAATGCTGAATAGCAAAATGTCCACGTTCATCAACAGCACTGGTTCTGGTACTACCGTTCATGATAAAGGGACACAACCATGTAACAACTGTCCCTTGGGTTGACTTAGTATCAATATGTTTGCTAGTTTTGTAAGCTTTAAACAAGTGCAGTACCATATAGATGTTGGTACTATACTCAAATGTATTCTACAAAGCAAATAACATGAATCTACTTTGACTTGTATTGTTCTCAGCTGTCTATTTACTTACATTTATATCACTGCTTGTTCTACTCAAATGTGTCCATAAAACTGACCTTTTGTCCTGAATTTCTGACCTTAACTTTGACCCTAGGTTCTGAATTTTTACAGCCACTGCCCAAACTTTCACTCTATATAATGTTGTATTTAAGCCCACAATGTACATGGTTGCTATATTTAGATTCTTTTTTCCTCCAGTGAATTTGAAAGCAGTGTTGGGAGTGAAGATTCGACAGTTTTCAAAATAAGTAGTGGACTGTGACACAGGGATTCAGAGAATGGACAAATAGTGAAACTTGAATCAAATTGGCAGAGTGTCAAAAGAAGCATCAAGTTGACAAGAGTAAGTTCATTTGGAAAGGGAACCACTTGCCCTAAAATACAGCCAGTGATGTCTTCCAGGAACAAGGAAGACCTAACGGTCAAAGATATGCTGACCAAAGCGGGCACAGTACAAAACAATTCCCAAGGCACCTCCAAACAAGGAAAGCCTCCCACATAAAAATAACCCAGACATGTGAAGACTAGCTGACTACAAAAAGTGTTAATCCAAAATGCCCCAATTTGAAAACGCACTCCACTGCAGACGAATTCTAGGAATTATTTTAATAAAAGCAACCAGCATTTCACTTTGGGAGTCTTTCCTTGCCTTATGCGTTTCGGAGCAGAGCTCCTTGGTCACAGGCTGCCACGTTGCTCACAGATTAACTGAAAGGGCATGCTGCTCTACATTTAATTGTTCCAATTGCCTTCAGTAGGTTCAAACAGGTAAGATTGCTGCGTTACTTGCTGGGATTTGTAGTTCCTTTCAGTTCAAATTATATCTGTAGTAGATTCTGTAATGCATCATGAATTAAACATTGTACTTTACCCTGAGTGGGCCTCTTACTTGTGAAAGTTCGGTGATTTAGCTTGTCTGCTGTTCCACTTTTTGGCTCTGAATTTTCAGGCTTACGTGGCCCCCACTCACATTCTGGGGGTGGTGCAGTCTTCACGACTTGGCTGCCGTTAAATAAATGTTCATCCAAAATGCCCCAATTTGAAAATGCACTCCACTGCAGACGAATTCTAGGAATTCTTTTAATAAAAGCAACCAGCATTTCACTTTGGGAGTCTTTCCCAAGGCACCTCCAAACAAGGAGAATCTCCCTCATAAAAATAACTCAGACATGTGAAGATAGCTGATTACAAAAAGCCTAATGACAGATCTGTTTTAAACTCTATGGGATGACCTGACCACGGTAAGAGAAGAACAGTGGAACAACATTCTGGAGGTGAAGAAAGATACGAGTGATTTGTGATTGAGTTTTCGTTATGGATGAATCTTATGATGAGAAAGAAAAGGAACTGGAGTTTTTGAGACCAGAAGTAATGGGGCTTCATGAGCAAAATGTAGTCCAGAAGAGAAATTCGAAGATCTAGAAAATTGGTTGAGGTGAAATAACATCAAGATCCGGGAGATACCACTGGGAGTGGAAAGCAACAACATTGAAGGATACAACCAAAGACTATTTCAGTAGACTAGACTAGAGGGTACTCTGTAACAAACATGAGGAGGTGGTACCCCTTCCACCAAACCCTTGGGCCTCCCACTCTATTTTTTAATCAACTGGACCATCAGTTTTCCATCAGTGCACTCACTGGCTCTGCCATAGGGAAATGTACTCTGAAGGCCTGATGGAGTACAGCCTGTCAGAGTAAGGGTATCAGACCACTCGCCCTGTTTAAAGCAGATCAACTGATGTCCTCTGAAAGGGGGTTAGAAATAATATTCTTGTTTACTGGTTTATGCTTTTGAAGCATTACAATGTGTGTTCTTAGGGAACGTATTGTGGGGGGAAATGCAGGCTGTGTTTACATACACAATGCTAATTCAATATGCCACCATTACTTCCTTCTTTGATCCTTATTAGAGAACTACTGATTAAATTGAATCACACTCAGAGTGGGCATCACACATATGTCAACATCCATTAACGGGGAGACAGCTAACAGTTATAGGTTTTAATGTGAGAGGTAAAATGCTCCTTCAGAAAAGAGTATAGTACTGCAGTCCCTCAAGAGGATACGAAAAGAAAGTACATTTTTTGCCAAACCTTCACACATCAATATTTCTCCTCATCACAGACTAAGACAAAAGGTGTGGGGTTCTTGATAGGTCAGCTTGTGGATTTTATATTGAACACACTTCATAAAGGTAGATAAAGATGATGGCTCCACCTGAATGGGAAGTTAAGACGAAGGGAGGTTTCTCTGGGTGAAATGTAAGCCCTGAACCCATACTATACCAAAATTCATAGAAGTAGTGGAAGACCTGTAAGTAGTGGTGCAGATTGGAATCTGAATCTTGACTGGTTGGAATCTAACACTTGACTGAAGTCTACATAGACCTGTACAGAAAAAGGAGTTAACAGCTGCCTTGTCAAAAGAAACCAATGAATGACTAAAAGTAGGATTGTCAGACATTTGGTGTAACACCCACCCCGAAGAGATTGACTACTCACTCTTTTCAGCCTTCCACAAAACATATGGAAAGATAGACATGATAATTGCATGACATGAATTGTTGATGGAGGTAACTGAAGCAGATAATGGGATCAAGCACTTTTGAAGAAGCCCAATCTGGACCCTGAAGACTGGGCTAACTATCGTCCCATTTCTTTATTACCCGGATTAAGTAAACTTGCTGAGAAATACACGAATTCTATTTTATCCACCTTTTTAGAAAACAATAATTGTTTACACCCTACACAAACCGGCTTTAGACCGCGACAGGGCACGGAAACTGCCCTCATTGCCGTGGTGGAGGAAGCTAGGAAGATTTTGGATTCCGGAGGCTGCGCTGCTCTGATCTTACTAGATCTTAGCGCAGCCTTCGACACGGTAAATCATCAGTTGATGATCCAAAGACTTAGGGAAGTTGGAGTGGCCGGATCAGCTTTAAAATGGCTGCAATCCTTCCTTCAAAGCAGAGTATTCACAGTCTTTGAAGAAGAATCCGCATCTAAACAAATTCCTCTGACATGCGGGGTTCCTCAAGGCTCTTCCCTGAGCCCCACTATGTTTAATATATATTTGCGGTCATTAGCAGAAATAGTTCACCCCTTTGGTATACAGATTGTCACATATGCTGATGACACTCAACTGATTGTCTCCCTGAACCAACATTCCCAACAAGGCCACAATTTAGCTGCATGTCTTGAGAAGGTTTTTCATTGGATGAACAATTCATTTTTAAAACTCAATGGAATTAAGACGGAACTTATGCTGCTGGGGAACTCTGCCCCTAAATATCGATTCTTGCTGGCCCAGCTGCCTAGGCTCTCCCCTCTTCCTAAGCAGCAAATTAAAAGTTTAGGAGTTTGGCTTGATTCAAACTTAAACTTTACTGAACAATCATGGAAAGTAGCGGCTTGTTGCTACGGCCTTTTAAGAATGATTCGGAAGATTCTTCCTCTACTACCTTTATGGCCAGACGACTGCTGGTCCAAGCTCTTGTTCTTTCACGGCTGGACTATGCGAATGCTATCTATTTGGGAGCCCCATTATCTACTACCAAAAGACTCCAAACAGTGCAGAACTGTGCGGCGCGCATGTTGTTAAACATTCCGAGACGTATCTCGGCCAAACCCGCTCTCACTTTGCTGCATTGGCTTCCGTTCTGTCAAAGAGTTCAATTTAAGGCAATGTGCATTGTACACAAATCACTTTTTGACAATGGCCCTTGCCTGATTCGTCCATGGATTCAATCCTATTGCCCTAACAGACCCCTTAGATCGGCGAATAAAGGCCTGATTGTAGTTCCTAAGATCAAACGTGCTCGGAGTGGAGGTCGACTGTTTACATATAATGCAGCCAGATTATGGAACAGTCTGCCTCCCCACCTACGCTCTGAGACTAATCACACTAAGTTTAGGAAACTTCTGAAAACCTCTCTTTTTCTCTGAGTGTCGCATAGCATCACTGTGGTCGCAGCGCTGGGATGCCTTTGGGTAACCACGCGCTTTAGAAATACTACTTCATTCATTCATTCATGACATTATCAGACCATGCCCCGGTTATATGCATTTTGATGTGGGGTAAGCCGGAAAGACAGGGGTCGCTGCACTGGCAACTCAATGATTACTCCTCCATGATCGGGTAGCCAGAGATACAGATTTAAAATAAAGACTCCTGCACAACATTACGAGGAACTGCTCCCCGTTTTTTGCATGGGACATTCTAAATGTAACATTTGGGGGGAGGGAGGCTGCATAGATAATGGGGCAAGATTAAATGAAATCCGAAACTTAAATGTGTCCTGAGCCCTAAACTAACCAAGAGTCTCAGTAGCAATGTGTTGCAACACCCGCCTGTCTCCCACAGATATTGGAACAAACTGAGGAGCGCTCACTTCTGTACTGCTAAACACTAGGTCCCTCGTCCAGCATAAATATGAATTAGCTGAATTCATGGAGTGCCACGCTCCGGACCTGGTACTCCTCATGGAAACCTGGTCTGACAGTGCATCAGACCCTGACCTGAAAATTGCTATTTCAGAAGGATATGAGATGTCCACAGCAGACTGAATTGGCAAAAGGGGGGAATGGGGGGATTGCGATTATCTATCGCAACCATATTAAAACAGTTTTTACTCCTATTTCCAACTTAGAAGGAAAAGCCCTTATGTTTGCTTTTACATTCAATAACAACTCGGTATCTATCATTCACCTGGCCCAAGAGAAGGTTTCATTAGATCTGTTCAGACCTTCATGAAGTCATGCATAGAGTTTCCAAGTTTCACCCTACTGGGAGATTTTAATTTTCAGATTGGACAGATTATACTGCAGTATTCTTTAAATTACCTTTCCCAGCTAATAAATCTTGCACTGGATTTCCTGGGAAGTCCATCAAAATAGGGCCTTGGTGGAAAATTAAGAAATTGAAGCTAGACTCTGTTCTAAAAAGTCATATCCCTCTATTGGACTCCGATATTGAAACTGCTACCTCCAATTTCTCTAATTGGCTAGATTCTGCAGTCACTCAGCTAGCCCCAGAAAAAAAAAAAAAATCTATAGGAAAAAGCCATCCACCCCATGGTATTCCCCTGCACTAAAAAAATTAAAACTAAAATGTAGGGCACAATAACAAAGCAGGAGGAAAAACTATAATGCAGAAGAGAAAAATAATGCAAATCAGTTATCAATGAGTATAAAACTGTGATTATTACATCACAAAACAAATATTTCACTGAAAAAATAAGTATGGTGGAAAACTCTACTAGAAAAATCTTTAAAATGGTAACTACCCTCTCAAATTTTGACCAGAGCAAACTTTTTATTCCTGATCAAAATTTTTGTAATCAATTTGCTGTTTTTTCCCAAAGGAAAGTAAACCGTGTTTATGAGGTAGTTTCTGCCAATTGAACTGAAAATCATATAATTGATCCCCCTGGCTCTTCTGTCTTTCTGGCCGCATGAAAATCCAAATGGTGTTCGAATGGTCTTGATAGTTTTTCCCCCTTAAGTGAAGAAAGGTAAAAAGCTTGTTGGAAACCACTAAATCTGGCTCCCTATGACCTGTGCCCACCACATGTTTTGCAGCTGGTCACCAGCATGGTCACCAGCATGATTGCGGTCCATCTTGCTAAACTCTTAAATAACGTGCTGACTTCAGAGATTTTTAAAGTAGCATGGAAAAAGGCATCGGTGCGCCCTATTCTAAAAAAAAAAAAAATCTAAGATCCTGCTGAGGTTAAAAACTACAGGCCCATTTCCCGTCTACCTCTCCCTGCAAAAAGTTTAGAAGAGGCTATAAATGAGGAACTAATGGCCTTTCTGGAGACTAAAAACATTCTGGTCCCATCACAACATAGCTTCAGGCCGCAGCACTGTGCAAAAGCAGCCTTAGTTACTGCTTCTGGGAAGATTCGAAGGCAGAGGGACAAGGGAGGAAGGGCGAAACTGATCCTGATTGATCTCTCAGCTGCGTTTGAAACAGTTAACCATCTGTGACAATTCTCAGCTCCTTCCTATCTCCTTCCTATCTCGCTTCTCTGTGGGATGCCTCAGGGTCATTATCCCCAGCATTATTTAACCTCTACATCACCCCATTGGCAAAACGTATCCCATCTCATGGATTCTCTGTAATATCATATGCTGACAATACAGAGGTTGTCAAATCAAGCACATCTGATGTCGAAGTGGTTGCAAAATAATTGAACATCTGCCTGGCAAATATTACAATCTGGATGCAAGAAAACTGCCTTAAGTCAAACACTGAGAAAACAGACGTGATACTCTTCAGGAAAGACATCCCCTTCTGGAATGAGTCTTGGTAGCCTGTTAATCTAGGTCCGCTTCAATCTCCAGTTCGGACAGTGAAAAATCTTGGGGTCATGTTTGATGGTCAACTCTGTTTTTCTGAACAGATCAATCATATTACATCTTCATGTTTTTATCTTCTGAAGATTCTCCAAAACATCCTCCCATTAGACATGCAAAAAATGGTAGTGGTTGCCCTTGTTCTATCCAAGATAGAATATTGTAATTCTCTCTATTTTGGAATTCACAAATGCCTTCTATCAAAGCTACCATCCCTGCAGAATGTGGCAGCCAGTCTGCTCCTACAAATCCTCAAATTTAGTTCCATTTCAAAAAGCATTTGAGATCTTCACTGGCTGTCTGCTGGCAAAAGGGGAAAATTTAAGGCCTTCTGTATGGTGCACAAGGCACCACATCAAGTTAGCCCTCTCTACTTTCAGAAGACCTTTTCCTGACATGTCCTCCGACATGTCTTAAGATCCTCTGTTGCTAAACTAGTAACTATTCACAAAGTATAGAATGCTAATGGGGTGGCAGAAGCTTCTCCTAATTAGCTTACAAGCTCTGGAACGCTATGCCCCTCTCACTGAGATCTCAAACGAATAGGTCCCTCTTTAGAAAATCTCTGAAGACATGGCTTTTTTGTCACCACCATTAAGTAGATCTCCTTTTGGTCAGCCCAGTTTTAGAAAGCTAGTGCCAAGGCGCCTCGGCGTTCGCGAGCTCTAAAAAACCTTACGTGCTTTACTTACTATGGAATCAAAAGGATCTCTAGAAATTAGATGAGACATAAATAACCATCTCAAGGAAACTCTGGAGACAGATACTAAGTGTAAGCGTTCAACTGAGGCTGCTCAAATGTAATAAGGCTGGATTCTTCCTAGCAAAGATTATCAGAAATGTTATGAATGGAGTAACATTGTGGGGAGAATGCTGACCTTATTATCTCTGTATAAAACTAACCCTAACCTAAATACCAGCTATTAAACTACATATTAGGGTTGCAGTTACTCATGATCAGAACAGTCACATAGCCTTCCTGTAATACTATTCAGCAGGCACAACTTGATAAAATAACCCCGGCCAAGCAAAGTACTTTGAAGCTCCTATACCAACGCACAAGATTGTTAAAGCCATAAGCAATTTGCAACAGTCTACTTATACAAAGTCAATGTTAACCAGCTCCAACAACCATTTACACGGATCAAGTTAGGTATATTTCCAAGAGTCGAGGAGGATCTTACAATAAAAAGTGATCCTTGTAATTGATATAGCAAATAGTTCATGGAAAAAGATATTACTACTCTCACTCAAATCCAAGAAAGCCTTTGATAGGGTAGAATGGGCTTTCCTGAAAGAGGCTATGGTACATAGGGGCATCGATGAGAGTTTCGGGCTACTGTAGTCCAATGAATAGAAATAACCAAGAATTACCCACAGTGCAGATTTAGAGAGAGGCACAAAGCAGAGTTGCCCCCCAACCCCTATGCTTTATGAGATATTTATTGAACCATAAGCCCAGAGGATACACAGTGCAGCCAGTGTCAAGGGAATATGTTGGGCCGGAAGAATTCAAATTAGCACTGTATGTGGATAATGTTCTAGTGACATTCTGCGATCCAACATAGTCACTGCCCACTCTTATAATGTTCTTCAGAGATAAACAACCTATGATGCAAGACTCACATACAGGACTAAGACTACCATCCACATTCTATCCCCCCAATGGCATGATGCCACCTGAATTACTAACTTTCGAACAACTGGTTATGCTGGGCATCGACAAACTGAGAGCCACGAGATCCTTCACACCATACAACATCACGCTGCAAGAACAGCAAGCCCTTATAGCACTCAAAGGGGATGAATCTATAATACTGAAACCTGCCGATAAAGGCGGTGGAATTGTAGTACAGGACCGCAAAAATTATGAGACAGAAATCCATAAACAAATTGGTGATAGGAGGCATTATAAGAAATTAAGTACCAACCCCCTCATACAAATCCAAAATGAGATCTTGCAGGTGACCACTGAAGGTAGAAATGAGGGCTATATCACGAAAAAGGAATTTGAATTCCTTAATGCGGAGAACCCCAGAACACCAGTGCTCTATACCTTACCCAAGGTTCATAAGAGTACCACGAGCCCTCCAGGTCACCCAATACTATCCGGCTGCGGTTCAATCTTAGAACCAATTGGGAGATACATAGACCATTTCATTAAAGAGTTTGTCCCCCTGCAAGAAACATACGTACGTGATACTATGTACATGATCAATTTGGTAGACGGGATGCCTTTTAATACAGAGACTGACCTCCTGGCCACCTTGGACATCACCTCACTGTACACGAACATACCCCAGACTGACAGTATTGAGGTCATAGAGAAAATATTGGACAGTAGGCCCAGACCAGTTCAGGTACCCACCAGTTTCATCATCAAACTATTGCGAATAGCATTACAAAGCAATTACTTTCTGTCAGGTGGGGACTACTATCAGCAGTGCTCCAGCACGAGCATGGGAGCCGTTTTTGCTCCTAATCTAGCGAATATTTACATGTACCATGTGGAACAAAGATTTGCTCTCAATGACAATAACACCTACCGCTCCAACATCAAATGTTGGAAGCGATACATTGATGACATCTTTTTAATTTGAACAGGTAGCGAGACAGACTTTAATAACTTTGCGACTTACCTAAACATGACTCAAACTCATCTTACCTTTACATCAACTACACATAGGAACAGCATCGCATTCTTAGATCTAAACATCAACCATGACAATGGGATACTTTACACTTCACTCCATCGAAAACCGACTGAAAGAAACACCCTTCTGTCATACCGTAGCCAGCACCCCCGTGCATTGAGAGATGGACTTCCCTTCGGCCAATTCCTCAGGGTACGCCGTAACTGCACATACAAGGCAGACTACATGCGGGAGGCTGAGATACTCAGACAGAAACTTGTAACAAGAGGTTACCCAAACAGACTAGTCAAAAAATCACTTAAACGTGCCTGGCATTGTCCCAGAGAGGAACTTCTTAAAACTAAGGACAAACCCGATCTCAAGAAGATAGTATGTGTGACCACTTTTGGCACTCACACCAGTCAGGTGCGAGATTTGATTACAAATAACTGGGACATAATTAAAAGCATTGATCCCACAATAGAGACACCACTTTTTGCATATAAGCGAGGGAAAAACATCAAAGATCACCTTGTCAGATCAGCCACAGACATAAATAAACACACAGCCAACACATTGATTACTGCATGGGGATTGCCTAAATTAAAAGGGCATCATAAATGTGGCAACTGTGTCTCCTGTGATCTCACATTTAACACCAATTCATTTGAACATGGCAATGTCAAACAGAATTTAGAATTTTTCTCCAATTGCAATACTAGGAATGTTATGTATTGCATATGGTGTCCCTGTGGCCTTCCATATATTGGGCAAACACAACAACCCATTAAAGCCCGCATTGGTCAACATCGTAGTCGCATAAGAAGATCGGTTACGAATGCCCCATTGGTGTCTCATTACAGCTACAAAAATCACAATGCAGATGAAATCAAGTGGCAAGTAATTGACATTGCCACCCTGTCTGAAAGAGGTGGTGATATTGCACAGATACTACAACGTATTGAATGCCGCTGGATAGATAAGGTTAACTCAATTGAACAGGGACTGAACTCAGCAGAAGAATGAAGGGGGTATGTCACCACCCTGCATTAACATTCTCTGTAAACCACTATGCTGCACGAATGTGAAACTGTCATGCGCAATTCAATGTGTCAATAAGCTTTGTGGGGTAAGCTGTGAGAATGGCTATAACAAGGATGGCTGCTTCCCGGCAACGATATACGCAATCTCTCTGTTCACTGCGGTAAAAAGCAAGGATAGTTATTATAGAGATCCTCGTGATTTTAATTGCCTGTATCCTTGTGATAGCACTGTGAATATATGATCTAGAGCAATTCATATAACTGTATCCTTTAATACCGCCATTACAGAAGTATTTGTGTGCCCTATGTAAATTGTACACACTGTTACACATGGGTTACCAAGTTTCGATGAGGGACAATACAGCGCCCCCATCGCTAACTTCACCTTGTTATAGGTTGATAATATATGGTGCTATGATTAAGAAGAAGTAAAAAGCGAGGATGGTTATTACAGAGACCCTCGTGATACTATAACCTGGAGCGCCTTATATGACTGTACCCTTGGGCCAATATTGCTAATATATGACTTTGAGCGCTTTTCAAATAACCGCCATGACAGAAATTATTTGTACACCTTATGCAAATTGTACACATTGTTGAACGTCGGTTGCCTTGTTTCAATAAGGGATAATAAAATGCCCCCATCGCTAAATCCCCTTTTTAACATACTGCTTATATCTCCACCTGTAAATACATCATCATCCCCCCCCTTTTTTTATGTGAAGAATCACCATCGCCGGCCTTTTAAACTTATTTTACATCTGTGCCACACGTCTTCACTCTCTGTTGAGGTCTTTTTTCACTTCTTATTCCCGAGGGTTACCGAAAACCGGATCCATCGGTTTTACGGCGCACGTTCCTCGGACCTGCGGTTCCAATCAGTAGAAGGCGGGAAAACACTATATTTAACTGGAACACAATCGAGGGCTCCCTGTCGTACCCGGACGCCGAGCGGCATCTTACTGTTTTGGCACACATACACGGAGCATTGTCCCGCACATATTGAATCATCGTCGTTCCTGGTAAGTCCTGGCTACTGCTGCCGCTTCACTTAGCTGCCCCTCACCTGTCGCTTACTTTACTTAACTCCCATTTCCCTCTTTCCAGCTGCCATCACATTCAGTGCATCCTCACTGATACAGTACAAACAAAGGGAATTGTGAGACCGCTACGGCCGTAGCGTGTCCATTAACAAGAGCCATCTGGGCCGAACTGTGCCCATTTATTGCCAGCCTCACTTACATTGAGGTAAGGGTCTCAGAAACACCTTCGCCTTAACCATGCCCCTTCTCCTTTTTACTGGTTTTAACCTTGTCCTTCTTTTCCCTGTTTTATCTAACCCATCAGTACCTGGACGGGTCCTCAAGTGAGTTTCTTTCTTTATTCTCTTTCCTCACGTGTGGCCCAATCCTTCACAAGGCTGTGCAATTGCATACTCAGGTACTCCTTCCCACCCCTTTTTTTCTTAAATTGCGCATTTGTGCCGGTACATGGGCCTGATGCTTTCCATTAATCTTTCATAGATGTCCCTACATCGTATGTCCTGAAGAGACCCTGTATTAACTGAAGGGTTGAAACGTCGTCGACACACATAAAGAGCGAACCATTACCCAGCGCGTGTCATTGTATACAGCCGCTGTCTACATTGGAGTTACAGAACAATGGTCGACTCTTTTATACTGTGGAAACCATGTATATAGATGTCACTTTTCTCACTTAGGTTTTGGGTTCCCACCTCACTTGGGACATTATGCACAAATGTTATTTTCAAATGTAAATGGTACAATTTACGGATTACTTTGTTTTGAAAGATAAAATTAAGTTTTGTTTTGAATTATCTGTGTTTGTAGTTCCTTCGCCCTCTGACATTCTCCAAACCTTCTATATTGCGATTGTGCTTTTTATTCCAAATATTAGCTATATCATTCCACAGGAACCGTTGTTTTTGCTGCACTCTTATAATAGAGCTGATCACTTTCTACTTGAAATTGGGTTTCAATATGGCAAAATCTGATTCTTTGTTACTAAACGTAGCTCTCTGATTGTGACAAAGGGGAGGAACATGGCGGCCACTAGTTAGACGCTAGTGGACGCGGGCACCAGTCTGGGGGGATTTCTTTCACGGTAGAGCTGGAGAGCGGAGTGTGGAGGAGCGGGAGAACGACAACGACTAGCGGAACACGGCAGGAAAAGGAACTTTCAGCCTATTTAAAAGAATCACGTACCTGGGCGATGCTTACGGAGCCCGGTTTTGAGCTGGGAAGACGCCGGGTAGTGCAGAGCGGAGCGCAGCTGACGCGCTGGAGAGAGGCAGCCGGAAGCCTCCAACGGATCTGGCGGGCTGGAATCGGGGGCAGAGGCAGAACAAGCAGGGCTTGTATCCAGCAGGTGGAAGTGGTGGGGGCCGAGGAGAGAGGCCGGTCAGGAGCTGAGAAACAGACGCAAGAGTGGGGAGGAAGGCTCTCGCATATGGAGACAGGGATCTACAGAGAAGGCAAAGTCCTCTCCAGGTATACGCTGAGGAATAGAAATACTGGAGGTAAGGCAAGTCTTCTTTTCCCCTCACCAGACGCCCTACCTGACCTACCACAAGTGGCGAAGACTGTAATTAAGGCAAAAAGGGGGCTACAAAGGGTGTCCTCGCAAGGTAGAGGAGCTGGGGGGCTCTTTAAGAAAAGCAGTGAGGGAAAGAATATAAAAAAATCTTGCCTCCCAACTGCGAGAGTTAAAGTAACCCCTTCACTTAAATCCTTTTTTTGTGTGTTGCCAAGCATGCAGAAAGATAATGCAGCAGGCACAAGTTCTAGCCCAGAAGAGTATAATCCTGAAAATATAATGGCCTCTGCTAGTAACATGGGAAAAGACAATGACGCTAGAATTAGTAATTCAAGCAATTCGAGCACATTGAGAGATCAGAGCAGGGCCTCGCAGCAGGATATAATAACAGTTCCAGTAAGCAATAGATATTTGGCTTTGACAGCAGCCGAGGATCTGGAAGCTCTACCACCAGAAACAAACGGGGGTAGCCAGGAAAGTGCGCCTGCAATAAACGTAGAGACAGAGATTTCACTGGCGAGGATGTTACTGGAACTGAAAAATGACATAAAAGAGCGATTCGAGGTGTCAGAGGCTAACCAGTTAGGCATACAAGTATCTTGTTCTGAACTAGCCCAGAAGCTAGATGAGGTTGCCTCCCGCACAAAAATTCTGGAGGAAGAAGTTGATGCTGTGAAGCAGGACGTCGAGAAGAATGCAATCGAGATTTCTAATCTTGGCAAACAAAACCAAATGCTAAGAGATGATATAGAGAGAATTGAGAATCACTCCCGCAGGAATAATATAAGATTCTTAAATATTCCTGAAAGCGAGGAAGGGCCAGAGATGAAGGCTTTTATAATCTCCCTTCTTCGAAAAACGATCCTGAAGGATAAGGAAGAGATAAATCTCGAGAGCGAAATACAGAGGGCGCATAGAGAGCTGTTTCGGCGTAACCCACAGAGAACCAAACCTAGAAAGATCTTGGTAAACTTCCTTTCTTACAATATCAAGGAGGAGATACTTAGCAGTGCTTTAAAAAATGGCCCATACGTGGTCAATGGTTATTCCTTTCTGGTCAGATCTGATGTATGTAAGGCCACAGAACAAAAGCAGTGGGAGCTAGGCGGAAAGATGGAGGAGCTTCGAAGGTTAGGAGCGAAGGCTCAGTTGAAATTCCCTGCTATGCTCCGCATAATGTGGAATAATAAAATGTACAATTACCGCTCAGTGGATGATTTTGAAGCGCTAATAAACAGAATGAGCAACAAGAATACTGCGAAGTAAAAAAAAAAAGCTCTCCAGCTCTCTAGTAATGTACACATTGAAGTTTGCCAATAAATTCCCCCGATGAGTACGCCTATAGGCATTATCATGCCTAATAACAGAGGGAGGGTTCCTCAGGGTGGGTGCACCAGGGAGAGGGGGAGGTGGTGGGGGAGCACGGGTGGGGAGCAGTGGGAGAAAAAAAAATCCTCAACACCTTCTATGCAGGAATATCTCTTTAGCTCAGGATTGACAATAGTAAAGAAACGTATTAAGAAAGATGGCTTCGACTAACATACCAAGCATCAAAATTCTCACTTGGAATGTGAATAGTTTGAGATCCAAACCTAGGCAGAGGAAAATACTGGAATATTTAAAAAATAGTCAGGCACAAGTAATGCTGTTACAGGAAACGCACCTTTTGGCAAATGAGAGTAGCGAGTTACTTCGGTGGTGCGGTTGGGTCCAAAACTTTATTGTCTCAGATCAACTATGTTGCAGTAAGGGAGTGGCTATCCTAATCAGGAGTGGGTGTGGAATAGAAATGAAAGAGTTTAGCACAGATAGCTCGGGTAGGTGGGCTTCGGCCCGTTTAAAATGGGCAGACAGAGAGTTTTTATGTATGGGATGCTATGGACCTAATGAGGATAACCCCCAATATATTGTTGATCTAGAATTGAGGATGGCAGCAATTTCTGTACCAGTAATTGTAGGTGGGGATTTTAATGTTCTGCTAGACCCTGTGTTAGATCGGTCTACAAGGAGAGAGAGTGTATATGTTCCCAGAATGAGAAACGCCCTAAAAAGCATGATACGTGATTTTAATTTAGTGGATGTATGGAGATATTTGAAGGGCAAGACAAGGGGGTATACGTACCATAGCAAAAAACATCACCACTTTTCGAGACTCGACTATTTTTTAGTGGATAGATCTTTTGCAGCAAATATCAAGGAGATCAAGCATTTCCCTACCCATATTTCAGATCACTCCCCTGTAATGATAACCATACAAGCTCTGGGGCCGCAACCACCTAGGAGATGGACGTTAAGACGTGCATTGCTCCTACAAGAGGGGGTTGAGATAGCTCTGAAGGAAGCAACAACTGAATACTTTGTCAATAATCTAGACACTGCCCCCTTGGGTATTGTTTGGGATGCCTTCAAGGCATATATCCGGGGAATCCTAAAAAGTCTAACTTCATCAGAAAACCGGAAAGCACGTATAGAATTAGGGAATATGGAAAAGAAGATTGGGATTTTAGAGGAGGCTCTATACTCCATGTGTATGGGGGAAGAAAAACAAGGACGGAAGAGAAATTAAATGAGGCACAACTAGAATTTAAAATAAAAATAGAGCAAAAGTGTAAAGCTAGATGGCAAGCGGCAAATATAAAGGAATTTGAATATGGTGAAAAAGCAGGTGCTTTGCTTGCCTGGAAAGCGAGAGTGGAAAGGTCAAGGAATGAAATAAAAGAACTTAATAGTGAAACAGGAGGAAAGTTGGATAGTTGGGACTCCATGCAGGAGCACATAGTTACATTATTCTCACAGCTTTATACGGAAAATAGTATCTCTGATACCACAAAGATCAGATGCTGGCTTAACTCGCTTGATCTTCCGTTCTTGAGGGAAGAAGGGAAAGAAATACTGGAAGCACCAATCACAAAGGAAGAGATAAAAGGAGCAATAAAAAGTCTAAAAATGGGAAGGCGGCAGGGCTCGATGCTCTCCCGGCGGAAGTATATAAAAATATAGTTGAAGAAATATTACCTATCTGGGAGAAGTTGTTTAACTCGATATATAAAGGGGAGTGCAGGCCCCAGAATCATGGCGTGAAGCCTCTATAGTCTTAATACTGAAACCTGCCAAGGACCCGGTTAAGGCTGAATCATATCGGCCAATATCCCTGCTAAATGCGGACTATAAAATCTTTGTCAGCATTTTGGCAGGGAGGCTATCCAGAGTAATACCTCAACTAATACATGAGGACCAGAAGGGGTTTATCCCCGGAAGGCAAATGTGTGAGTTGACTCAACAACTAATAGGATGTATTGACATAGCCATAGAAAGATCTGCCCCCTTGGCGGTGGTCACATTGGATGCTGCTAAGGCGTTTGACCGAGTTCGTTGGGTATATTTATGGGTGGTCTTAGAACATATGGGATTTGGGCTAGACTTTATAATTGCATTAAAAACATTATACAACTGTTCTACAGCTAGGATTCTTTTAAATGGAGTCCTTACCAAGAGTTTTATGATCACGAGAGGGACACGACAGGGCTGCCCAATTTCACCTCTGTTATTTGATCTATATATCGAGCCATTTGCTCAGGCGCTTCGCCAGGATAACCAGGTGAAGGCTTTCTGTACAGGTCTGTTTGAAAAAAAAATCTCCTTATACGCAGACAATTTAATTATTTATACAGCAGGCCCGGCTGTAACAATCCCAAGGATAGAGCAATTGGCGGATGAATTTGGGGCCCTGTCTGGATATCTAGTAAATAGAGAAAAAACCGGGGTTATGAGTTGGAACATCCCAGACTGGAGGGGGAGTGTACAAAAAGAGATTAGGTATTTAGGGATAAACATTCTCAATACAGTGCAGGACATTCCACAGTATAATCTCGAAAGAATCACAAAGGAAATAGAGAGAACACTAACTAGGTGGAAGAATCTTCCGTTGACGATATATGGAAGGGTTAATTTGATCAAAATGGTGATTCTGCCGAAGCTTACATTTCTTTTTAATTGTATACCTCTAACGTTCCCGAGTAGACTAATCGATAAAATACAGGGTAAATTGAGCAGTTTTGTTTGGGCAGATAGGGGAGCACGTATGTCCTGGAAGAAGTTAAGGCGAAAATTGGCAGAAGGAGGGCTCGCATTACCAGACATAAAATTATACTGTATGGCATTCCAGTTTAAAAACTGTAGGGTTTTACTATGCACGCCAGGGCACAGGGTGTGGGGGGGTCTGTGTGAAGAGATGATTAAAGAGTGGGGCGGGAAGGGATTTTTGTTCAAGTTTGGTGCAAAGAAGTTTTTCAAAAAAGTAAAACTAAAGATGTTGAAGGCAGCTTTGATTTTGTGGGTAAAGATCAGGAACATATTAGGAATCGGATATTATTCAGGAGAGGCTCCAATATGGGACTCACCTGGTACTCCTGAATGTTTGCAGGACCAACTGAGTATCCCACTGAGGAGGGCAGGAATAGAGGTCTGCGGGGACCGGATAGTGATGGATGAAGTGGTCCCATGGGAAGTATTATGGAGCAAGACAGGGGGATCCCTGTCTCGGTTTAAATTTCTTCAGTTGAAGTGCTGGGGGGAGGCGAATAGGTATGAGACTAAGAGTCTTTGGGAGTTCGAAAAAAAATTAAAGAACGAAACTATAGCGAAGAAGGAAATAAGCGGTTGGTACCATGCACTATTGACTTCCGAGGAGGAAAAAATCAAAGCCCCCTACGAAATATGGGACGAAGTTATGCAGATTCCTGAGCCACCAAAATTATGGCAGCTTTCTTTCAAGTTGCTTTACAAAACGGTTAAACCATCGAATTTGAAGAGGAATCACTTCTTTACGGCAAATAGACTTTACTGGACTCCACAAAAATTAGCAAAGTTTGTAATTGTTACCCCCCCCAAATGTCGCAGGTGTGGAGCATTGAGCGCTAATGATAAGCACATGTTTTTTGAATGTCCTCAGTTAGAGGAGTATTGGTTTGAGGTGGAAAAGATAATCAACGAAATTTTTCACACAAATATTAAAGTTAGCCTCTTATTGATAATGCTGGGGGTGGAAGATAAGCCATGTAGTGCTATTACTGGGGATAAACAGACTTTGCTATTTTATCTAATTCTTCTCGCTAGGCGGGAAATTTGTAAAAAATGGATTGAATCCACCCCACCACAAGGGTTGGACTGGTTACAAGCAGTAAGAAGAACGGCAAAAATGGACACTGCCCTGGAGTCCAATATATATTCTAAGACTTGGGTGGGCTTTCAGGACTGGAATGGTTTTATAAGTGTGTAACCCCATCTGTCCAATGATTACACCTGCGTGGGCTGTGCTGCCAGGATACTGGAAGGGGCACGAGCGCAGGAACTAATGAAATATCGCAAAAGCCTGGGAAGGAATAGATTGGTTGACTGGCTGTTATTTGCATATAATGGTGGTATGAGGACAAAAAAAAAAAACTAAACGTAGATCTACGCCAAGTTTCATTTTCTGTAATAAGTATCAATTCAGCAATTAAATACTACTGGATTCATTTGGAAAACACTGTTAAAGAGACTCACAATGCCAGTTCCCACCTCCCCCCCCCCCAAACAGAGCCCCAGTCGTGGCACAACTGCTTCTTATCCTGGCAATGGTGCACAAATATTGAAAGCATGTCTCTACGTAATAAGGGGAGGTAAATCAGCAAGAATCACTGCTACAGTAGCCAATAGGCATTTGAAGAAGCAGAAACAAAAAACAAATTCTGCGACTTACTACCAAGCTGCACACCTGAGATTCTTTTCAGAATGGTCCGTTTGTGGTGGCCATATTTTAGCGGGGGCTTCCTATGGTAAGTCCCATTGCTTAAACCTAAATACAGAGCTATAAACCTCTTACGCTCTCCAGTAACCAGGGCTACAGTAAAAGTTTCAGAAACCATAGGTAAAGCTAAGGGTCTAACCGTGTCCCTTCAAAACCCTCTTTGGGAATCTCGAATTCTCCCCAAGCTCGGATAGAGACGTTTTTACAAGCCGGTGGCTAGCCAGATGCATAAAGATTGGTGACTTATTCCAGAAAGACCAGATAAAATCATTAGAGAAAATTAAACTTGATTTTGGTCCGGGAGAATCGGAACAACATAAATGCACCCACCTCCATCACTGGGTCATGCATAAAGAGCCATGGGTGCAGTCCCCTAACACAAGATACTCAGAAAAGTCTCAGATGACTCGAACTTAGTCTCCAGGATATATGATATGTTATGTTAGGAAATTTGTAAAGCGCAACGGTTACCCTAGGGCAGAGGTCTTCAAACTTTTGGATGCCGAGACCCCCCTGTCAACATTTTGAGGCGTAAGGACCCCCTCCTGACAAAAATTTCTAAACCTGTAGGCAGGGCTACTGGAATTATGAGGCAGGTGAGGACCAAATTACGTGACAGGCTTGACTAAATTGTGTGGGAAGAAAAGGTAAATGATGTTATGTGATGCCGCGAACACAGTAACACTGAGGAAAGATTTCACCCCATCAGTACCAGTGTATAACCAAAATACAGCAATTAACATCAGAAAGATTTCTAGTCAACCTTTGTGAAGGGCCTTCCACTCCGCAGGAATACGTGCTGCCACATTAGAAGCTCACTTGGCCCTGGCCGGGAGAAGCAGGGGTCCCTTAAAACCCTGGCGGTTTTGTGCAGAGTTAAGCAGTTTACCCATGCAGCTTTCCTCTCACCCCCTCCCTTCCATCCCTCTGTCCTCTCCTAACCCCGGATCCCTCTCTCACTTTGCAGGCCATTTTATTTCACCCCTTTTACAACTTCTGAACTCTCCCCATTCAACCTCTCACTTCACCTTTAACACTCCCAGCCAGGGCTGGTCCTAACACTGGTCGCACACGGTGCAACAGTCTTTTTGGTGCCCCACCCCGTTTCCTCCTTCTCCATGAATTCCTTCACTGCCACTCACCAACAATTCACCTAATCTCTCTATAGCACCTTTCTGACAAACATTTCAATTTTTTATAGCGCTACTCATAGTTTACTCACACTCATTTCTGTGATCTGCATGGTACATATTCTTTGTAGCAGGAACGTTAACCCTCTGCACTGTGTGGGTGACAAGAGTGCCCATGTGAGTGCACGGTGAGCGATGCAACAGTGTGAGAGTAGGGTAAGAGAGTGACTGTAGGGTGAGTGAGGTGGCTTATGAATTTAGGTGCGGATGCAAGTTCAGAATGGGATGAATGAGTGTATGATTACTGATGGGCTTGTTTGAGTGAGTTGCATATTGAGCAGTGAGGGGGACAGGTGAGTGAAGTGTCACATGAGTGCAGGATGAGTAGTGTACTCGTGTGGCTGCAGGGTGAGGTATAGGATGAACAGCGCAAGTGCATTGTGAGTGCAGAGTGATCACTGTGAGTGCAGGGTGAGCGGGTGAATGGTGTGAGTGCATTGTGATCGCTGTGAATGCAGGGTGAGCGTGAAAGTGAAGGGCGAGAATGACGAGTGAGTTGTCTGAATGCAGAGTGCATTCCCAGACACTTGAAGTAACTCAGCATGTTATGGACGGCGGCGTAGGGTTTAAGATCTAAGTTAAACTATTGCTATTATGGCATTAATCGGGGATCGAGGAAATAAATAATGTGCTGATCCTGCAACAAACTTCCAGTCCTATGGTTAGGGTTGCCAGCAGATTATTTTGATGGCCCAGTCGGTACAAAAATAAGCAGTCACCTAAAGCTGTATTTTAAGCACTTATCTGTGCATACTTCGAACAGCAAATATAAATAGAAAGCACTTTTAATTGTGTTCTAGGGCTGCCTCAATGATCCATGACTGATAATTAAAGAGAACAAAGACAGAAAAGTCACATAACGAATGCATACATACTTTTTATTTATAAGTCTATTTAGTGTCAAGAGGAGGTCTTTGCAGGCTCTTTAAACAAAACACGGCAGGCATTTTTCTTTTGGCAACCCTACTTTATATTCCTTTTCATGAAATGCATTCTCACACTGCAGCAGTAAAGGTAAAATACAAATGTAAGGAATAGGCAGAGTGGGGGCCCAGGGGGTACTGGAACCAGGAAAAAACTAAGCCTCTGTAACCAGTTTACAAAGGCATGTAAACATGCAAATGGTCTTTAAAGACCTGTGAAAAACTCGGGCGTGCCGGAGATAAGACTCCAGACACTGCCCAGCTGAGCCCCCAGCAGCTCGAGTTGCACTGCAGCAGCCCGGGCTGAGACGCAGGACGGGGGAAGTGGGGGCTGAAGCCCTTGGGCCTCGGCAGAAGTGTGACTGGGAAGGCGCGACCCCCTTTGCATCGCTCCACGGCCCCCCTGGGGGTCGCGCCCCACAGTTTGAAGACCCCTGCCCTAGGGTGTCCTGGCGCTAACTACCGTCCTCCTAATACTACATACTTCATACTTTGCACCCAGTTATAGATCAAACAGCCATGTTTTTAAGGCCTTCCTGAAGACCAGTAAATCATTAGAATTCCTCAGATGGAGGGGGAGGTTATTGCAAGCCTTTGCCGCACCAGCAGTAAAACTTCTGCCTCCCCACCTAGCTTTTTTTGTAGGTGGTACTATCACTAGTTTTGCTCCTAAGGAGCGAAGTGATCTTTTAGGCACGTACCACTGGAATTGTTGTTGCAGATGATCAGGACCTGTACCTTGTAGGGCTCTAAAGACTAAACAGAGGGATTTGAACTGCACCCGTTTCCTAACGGGCAACCAGTGTAGTCTTTTGATTTCACTCGAGATTGGAGCAAATTTCGGGGTACCGGTAAGCAGTCTAGTGGCCGCATTCTGCAACATTTGTAGTATATGAAGAAAGCGCTCCTGCATATTCAGGTATAAGCTATTAAAATAGTCCAGCCTCGACATAGTTAATGCTGTAACCACTGTAAGCTGGCTATCTTTCGGCAGAAAAGGCAACATTTTCTTGATTGTTCTGAGAATATATGTTGTGGCTGAGACTACTGCATTGACCTGATTGCCCAGGTCAAGCCGGTCATCTATTAGCACTCCCAAATTTTTCACTTTCCTCGTAGGAATCGGGAGAGGCCCCATAGTGTTTGGCCACCAACTTGGGGTCCAAAAGTTGGCATCATTCCCAAACAAGATGACCTCAGTTTTCCTCGAATTGAGCTTTAGACAGTTTTGAGACATCCATCGTCCAACTGCCTCCATACAATCAAGGAACCTCTTTCCGGTTGCCTTTTCCTGCCCCAGCCGCAGTGACACCACAATTTGTGTGTCATCCGCATAGGAGGTAAGGCAGAAGCCAACGGACTCGATAAGGGGAGCCAATGAAGACACATATACGTTAAAAAGCGTAGGGCTCAAAGATGACCCCTGCGGAACTCCACAGGGCAACGAGAATGGTCTAGAGTGGAATTCACCTAGTGAGACTATATGTAGTCTATCCGAGAGGAAAGATTTCAGGAGGGTCCATGCTTTATCCTGTACTCCGCAGGCCTGCAAACGGTCCATCAGTAATCGATGATGGACCGTATCGAAGGCCGCGGAAAGGTCGAGCATGATCATAGCGGCCTTTCCTCCCTGGTTCAAAGCTACCCTGATCTCTTCAGTAGATTTTAGGAGTGCCGTTTCCGTGCTATGCCCCTTTCTATAAAATATTAAGTGATGGGGGCCTGAAACCTAAATCTGCAACTCAGCTGAGTTGAAAAAAGGAAGTAGGTCTAGAATTTACCCTGGAACAATGGGGTAGAATTTGCTACACAGGTCACAGTGAGCATTACCTGTGTGCAGGGTAAAGAAGTTGTCAGCAGATTTTTACACAGAGGGCGTATGACTCCAACATTTGCATGTGAAAAACCACCCTAATATCTGAATCTTGCTGGAGAGACTTTGGCCAGAGGGCTCGATACTACATCTTCTATGGCAGTGCCCAAAGATACAACTTTACTAGAAAGAAATTTTGCTGGCAACAGAATATATTACAAATACACGAATACATCAAAGCATTACTAATTCGATCTTAGGGTGGACTTTCATGAACACAAAGGGAGGTTAGAAGGGGCTTTAAGGAATTTTTTCAATAGCTAAACAAACAATCTTACCCCATTGGGGAAAGGCGGGACCTCAAACCATGCAAGACTGGTTCCGTAGAGTGTAATGGAAAAAATGAGATAGGCACTACAAGAAGAGAAGAGATTTGACAAGATCTGGAAGCCTGCCTAGGACCACATGACAAGGCTTTGACATTCCCCTAGAATAGGAAGAACTTTACATATGGTTTTATACTGATGTAATGGATAGTCTGAAAGCAGGGCTTTATGCTACAGGAATCTTTTAATTTGCTATGGATGGATATTGGCATTATGTCAGGGGAGGGGTGAAAGACAGAGTATGGTTTATTATAAGTTATAACATAAAGATACATCTCTTTAAAGATAAAAATACATAAAGATAAGGTGGCCAGGACAACTAGACCTTATTTCATTACGAAGGTTGTGTCTTATTTTCATGTGAACCAGATTATTCAAATACGCACTTTCTTACAACCTTCAAAAATACAAGTGGAGAAAAGGCAATGTACACTGAATGTAAGGAGAGCAGTTTTTTTAAATTACTTTCAGAAGACGAAACTGTCAGGTAAAGTGAACAGTTTTTTTTGTTTCACATGTGGCACCACAAAAAGGCTTCCCATGTCATAGCATAATAAATGCAAGCTGTATTGTACAAGCTATCCAGACATGCTGAACATTGGCCTAGAAAGCCCTAGACAACAAACTAAGGTGCATTCTACAAGAAAAAAGGGACAACATTGAAAGAATTTCTCCTTACATTACTTATGTATTGCTGCAGCCTGGTCTTCAGTACATGCCGTCACAAAAAACTACTGTGTGGTTTTCTGCGCGTTTAGAGGCACAGTTGGGGCAGAAGGTTCTTTTTTTTATTTATTTAATTTTTTTATTTTTTATTTTATCAGACACAGCCATTTGCTGAAAACCATACAGAAACGAAACCAGACATCTGAGTACTATACATATTTTGATTATACAAAAAAATTTAATTAACATGGTGAAGGTATCAGCCATATAGGAAAACACACGAGTATACAGAGAGCATCAACAGTAAACGTCTAATGGTATTTGTGGGACCAAACAGTAACATTGCCCAGACGATCCCCCCTTCTCACTAGACCATGAAAAAGGCACATACACATAGGGGAGTGGAGCCTAGCCCCGGTGGCCGACTAAGACCGTCCTTCCTTCCATCTGTAAATGGGTCCCCATATACGTTTACCCAGCAGCCTCCCTCTTTTCCCTTTCCTCTCATAAATCCCCTTTTCAAGATTAAAGCTAGATAAAAGCCTTGCAAGCCATTTTTGAAACGTGGGCAGTATTTTATCTATCCATACTGTAGAAATACAGATACGCAGTACCGCCATTGCCATAAAGATAAAGTGTTGCTGCGGGTCTTGCCAGGCCTCACCATTTAGACCTAACAGAATTATAGACGGTGTCAGGGTCACTTTAATTTCCAATGCACTATCCATAAACTGTTCTATCGCTTTCTGGAGGACTAGCAGATTAGGGCAGGTCGCAAACATATGCGTTAAATCTGCGTCCCCACTGTCACATCGAGGGCACGTTGTTCCCGTCTGTCCCCCCATTTGGCAATCCTAGCAGGAGTATAATACAAAGAAAATAATGTCTTATACTGTTGAGCTTGCAGCCCTGCTGAGCATAATGTTGTTTGACCTAATTCCAATGAGGTCTTAAAATCAGCATGAGCTACACCTAGTTTATCCGCCCATTTCTTCTCATATTTTCCTAAGTCATCCTTTTGTAACAGAGTGAACTCGGAATAAAACCTTTGTATAGTACAGTCTGCCCCTCCTCTGACAACCTCCATAATATTATTTCTACCAAATCCACTTGGTCCCCCCTTTTTCCCACCTAAAAAGCTGCGAATTTGGAGGTACTTGAAAAAGTCTCTTTTATTAATGCCATAAACATTCTGTAGATCTATAAACTGCACAATTCCGTGTGGCCCCATTATGTCAGCCAGACTCTGGATCCCGTACCTTCCCCATTCGACCATTATAGAATCTGCAAAGATTTCCACAGGGAGCGTGGGGTTCCTGAGTAGCTGAGTATAGCCATTCAGCCAGCCAAGACCGGTCTTTTTGCGAAATGCTGTCCAGATCCCATAAGCAGCCATCAGAGTTTTAAACCGGGTTCGCTTGAAATAGCTAGACTCAGTAAACTTCAGGAAGCAATTCTCCGCCTCTTTTCCAACCAGGATTGAATACATATCTATTGAGCCCGACTTGACCCATGGATCGAATGCATCCCCACCAATTAACCCACTCATATATTGAAAGGCTGCTGCTCAGTAATACATTCTAAAGTCGGGGACAGCCAGCCCTCCCCTTTCCCTGGGTAAGGCCATAAAGCATAATGCCCTTCTGGTTTTCCCATGTGCCCAGATAAACCTGTTGACTAGATGCTCCAATGCTGAAAACCATTTCTTCTCAAATGCAAGTGGAATGGCACTAAAAAGATACAAGATCTTTGGTAAAAAGACCATTTTAACCACATTACATCGCCCAATGAGTGAAAGGTGTAGGTTGTGCATTCTATCAAAGTCCTGTTTGGCTTTAGTCAAAATTGGCTCAATGTTTCTATCTACGACTTTTCCCAGATCTGCAGATATACTAATCCCTAAGTACACTGCTGAATCAGTCACCCGGTTGTCCCCACACACTGCTCCTGCATTCTTGACAATCTGGGTTTTGGATCCGTTTAAAGCATACCCTGAAACCGGACCAAAGGCTAGGGCCTCCACCTCAATAGCCCCTAGAGCAGTTTCCGGGTATGTAGTAACCAGGGCGATATCGTCAGCATATGCAAGGGTTTTATATTCTAAGCCGTGAAATCTCATAGGAATGATGGCTCCATTAGCCTCCAGCTTCCGGATTAGGGGATCGATATAGATTGCAAAAAGCAGCGGTGAACATGGGCATCCCTGCCGGGTACCCCGTTTGATTAATAAAGGAGCTGTATAACCACAGTTTACCTTGAGACGAGCTGTCGGTTCTTTATAAAGTGCCTGGATTGCTTTAATATATCCTCCCCCAATGCCAAACCGTCTCATAGCTGCCCACAGATAGTCCCAGGAGACCCTATCAAATGCTTTTTCGGCATCCATCAGCATGACTGCCATTGGTTCTCCTGAGACTTCGGCAGCATCAAAAGCGTTACAACTCTACGAACATGCTGCGTTGTGCCTCTCCCTGGAATAAAACCATGCTGCGTCGGGCTAACCATCTTATCTATAATTTTACTAAGTCGAGTTGCCATGGACTTAGAATTTTTTTTAGCATCGGTATTCATTAGGGTTATTGGACGATACGATCCTGGCTCTTTGGGTGGCTTCCCTTTTTAAGAAAAATGACGATATCCGCTCCTGCCCATGAATCTGGCACAGAGCTGCCCGATTGTGCTTGATGTATTATCTCAACTAGATCTGGCCCAATGATTCCCAGGAAAACTTTATAAAATTCTAGGGGGATCTGATCCGGCCCGGCTGCCTTGCCAGAAGGGAGGCTTCCTAGAGCGGCATAAATCTCTTCAACTGTCAAAAGGTATTTCCAGTGCCTCCCTATCTTCATCGGTGATTGACTGTATTAGAACCTCATTAATGTACCTTTGGATTTCCCACGGGTCTTTCGCCTGTTCTTCCTCATATAGATTAGCATAGAATTGTCTGAATATCTCCCGTATTCTTTCAGGTTCAGCAGCTATGTTCCCTTTCCCGTCTGCTATCTCCTTAATTTCCCCATATGCTGTTCTCTGCCTCAGACGCACCGCTAGGGTATGCCCAACCCGTTCACTAAACTCGTAACATTGCTCCTTTCTTACTATAAAGGTTGCAGCAGCTTTGGTAGCTATAGCTTCCTGAGCTTCCGCTTTAGCCAGAGTCAACTTTAACAGAATTTCATCCACCGCTACACCAGATGAGATTGCATCATACAATTCCTTTTCAATGTCAGCTACTACCTGAAATAGCTTTTTCCCTGCAAGTGCCTCTTTTTTCTGCCTGTGCAGGCTGTAGCTCAGCGTCTCCCCTCGTACCCCAGCTTTCCAGGCGTCCCAAACGACTGCTGCCCTAGTACTACACCTGTTGATATCCCAAAATCCCTCAATCCACGTCTTCATATGCTGTACATATCCTGGGTCTTTCAATAACCCTCTCTCAAAGGACCATACCCGCTCAGGTCTTCCCCCCCCTTTCAATGTCAACTGATAGTACTAGGGGGCTATGGTCTGAGAAAATACGAGAGTGCTTCTCAATCCGGCACCTAGAAAGTAATAAATTAGATACGAAAAAATAATCTAATCTGACGGCCACCCGGTGGGGAGCGGAGAAATACGTACTGCCTGGGTCCTTAGGCTTAAATCGTGACCACACATCCTCCAACGAGTTATTCCGAGCTAAATTGTAAACTGCTTGGAAGGTCCTTTTCTTCCGACCCGTATATCGCTCCCCAGACTCTGCCCAAGCCCCCCCCCATCACATTTATGTTAAAGTCCCCACACATAATAATCGGTGTAGGCCAGGAGGCTAGTTCAGAGTCTAGAAACTCAAAGACATCCGGGTCATCAGCTATTGAGCCATATACTGAGCATACTGTAAGCGTCTCCCCCCTTATTATACACTCCACCAGTACCCATCTACCCCACTGGTCTTCCAGCTTCCTTTTCATAATTATGTTACCACGTCGCCCCAATATGGCTACCCCTCTGGTCTTCGTCCCCTGTCTAGTATTCGCGATCAAGTGAAAACCAAGCTGCTCCAATACACTTCCTCTTGCTCCCTCTATGTGTGTCTCTTGTAAACATAGGAGATCCAATTGCATTGTTCTCAGAATAGCTGCAACCCGCTGTCTTTTGGACTGGTCATTTAATCCACAAACATTAATTGATGCGACTCGTACATACATTAGTGAACATCAAAGATCTGCCTGACCCGGTAAACCTTCAGATTCCTTTCTAGCTTTTGTGTTTCCTTTCTTTTCCTTTTTATGCTTCCTCTTTTTTTATTTTTAATATCTTTGTTACACCTCAAGTGACTCCCTTTATACCTCAGATGCCTTACTATGTTGTGCCCTATTCCCTCAGTCCCCCCTAGGCCCCCTGTCCTCCCTCCCCAACCTCCCCCACCCCCTCACAGGCAAATAGGTCAAGCATGACCTATGCGTGACAGCTGAAGCTCACAGCTGAGTCACAGCTTCCCCCCCTTATCACCCCAACATCATCCCATACAAGCTGGCCGTCCAGGCATTCAAACAGTAAGCAATTATACAACCCTTGCAACGCCATACTGGCTAAAGTGATAAATGCAAGGGAGGAGTAAAAAAAGAAAAAATCATTACATTGCGCCAATAAGCGCATCAAAGACGTCTATCAAACCCTCCCCATTACCCCCTCTTTTCTTGCAATTCCATCATGTACGTTTGCGCCTTGACTTCAGAAAAAAACATCCGGACTTGACCCCTGAATATTATTTTAAGCCGGGCAGGGTACAGTAAATATGCCTCGCAGCCCAAACCCTGAAAAGGGGAAATCATCTGCCTGAGCCGCCACCTCCTTTCATCCGTGGCATGGCAAAAGTCGGGGCGGGCGAAAAAGGTATTGCCCTCAAATGAACGCTTAGCAGTAGGTTTAGCTTTATCTATAATTGCCTGCCTAAGAAGAACGTTACCGATATACACCAGGATTGCCCTGGGTCTATCAGGCTGGCCCGTAGCCTGCCCTCTTTTTTGAAACAATGGGAACCGATGCGCCCTCTGCACCTCCGTCTCCCAGTTCCATGTGGCCAAATCAGGAAAAGCCCCCTTCAACAAAGTCACAACAAACGCCATTATATCTCCATCCTCAATATTCTCTGCCAGGCCCAAGAGTCTAATGTTATTTCTTCTCTGGCGATTTTCAAAATCTTCCAGCTTCCATTGTAGATCCTCCGTTACCTTCTCCTGCGTCGCCTGAGCAGTCTGCCACTTATTGACCTCATCCTCTAGCCTCCCGGTTCGTTCCTCCACCTGGGTGACCCGCTCTGCCATATCCTCATATAGCTTATTAACTTTCTTTAATGAGCCCTGAAGTCTCTTGGTTGCTTGCCTCACCCTTCGGCTCTCCAACCTGGCTTCCCCCTGCATCTGTTTAAGTGTAGTATATAATAATTCCATTGAGGGTGCCTGAGCTGCAGCAGCGGGGCTGCTGTGTCCCCCAGTTTCCGTTACTACACCATCGTCCTGATAGAGCTGGGTGGTAGCTGAATAGTCCCAAGTAAGCTTTCGGGCCGTGGCAGTGTCCGTTCCAGATGGGCTCACTGTCGTTCTATATTTCGACCTACTCTTATGGGAGGCACCCTTTGAGACTGCTGGTGCTCTTTGAACTGACGAGGATTCTGCAGAGGCTGTGCCATCCGAGAGATTGTCATCACTAGTAAGTGACAGATCTGAATCGTCATTAAGAGAGAAAAAGCAGTCCCCCCTCTGGTGAGGCAGCTATTGATTTGATGTGATTAGTCCCTTGACAGAGTGCGGGTACATGTGTTTGTACTTGTTCAGCTAGTTCTGCCACCAAAGGTTTATCTGGAAGGGTGAGAGCAAGGGGGACGGACACCTGCTCAATACATTTAATTTTGCTCCCTCCCGTCAGTTCAAGACTAGGCCCAGCATTACTTACTGACGGTGGATTGAATTCGGTGCAGCCTGTCATCTGTTCCCCCTGCAGACTCTGCTCAATCCGCCCATCCGGGCCATCCATGTTCTCCTTACTCCGCTCTTCTTGCCTGTCAGTCTGCCCAGTAGGAGGGTGCAACATTATATCCCCACGAGGGGTGCTTTCAATCCTTCTCGTCTGTGCCGTCGATCCGTCCTTAATTGGGTCCGCCAAGGGTGCAGTTGAAAATGATTCCATCAGGGTAGGCTGCCGAGTCTTACTGCCCCCTCCGCTGACGACCTTCGAACTCGCAGCGTTTCTACTACCGCCATTACTGGTCCCCCCGCTCTCTCCCAACTTCTTCAATGCCGCTCTCCGAGGGAGAGCGGAACCGCGAACAGACCCAGTCAGAGGCACAGCAGCAGCAGCAGGATCCTTCTGCGGATCCTTGGAGTCCTTCTGTTGCTTGTTCGTTCTCGGCGCCATCCTGCTGCAGAGATGCGCCCGTCGGTGTGGAAGACAAACTGCACGGCAACTTTCAGATGTCACCGATTTCAGCAATGCTGTCAGACTCCGCTTCCAGAGTCGGCGCGATCCACGGCCCGTCACAAGATTAAGTAGCAGATCCAGAAGGTACGTGTAGCAAAGCATACCACTGCCATCAATCGGGCTCACACTGCTTGGGGGGGGGGGGAGGTCTAGCTGCGACTACTCGCTACGGCCGGTCAGCGGCCATCCTGCCCCGGTATTAGCCGGGGCAGAAGGTTCTTAAACCATTTTTCAACAACCCACCCTTAATGTTCACCTTCCTCAAATAACTAATATGCTACGTAATCAGTGTTCAGAAGAGATTCACATTGAAAATGTAAAAGTTACTTTCGCATAACAATAGTTTTGCACTTTCTAGCTAGCTTGTATTTACATGTGACCCACCTACCTCCAGAATGAAAGTACCATGAGGTGATACTTAAGGGGGTAGTTTTAAAGGAAAGTGAAACAACGTACTACAATATAGAGAATAAATAATTATCAGGTAGAGACCACATACTGGTGATATTGTGGGTTTAAGTTTGACATCATAGGGGCTTACCATGTTGACTCCTTGGGGAGATGCCCAAAATGTAAAAGAAATTAGAAGAAAAGAAGGAACTTTCCGGGCCCAACCTCTAGATGGAAGAATAATATGCAGAATGTGATTCTAGAAAAGCTTCAAGCTCAAAACCATTGTTAGAGGAAAGTATTGTTTTCCTTCTTATACATGGGATTGATGGTTACACCTTTAAACAGTGGTGTACCTACACCTACCAAACTAAATGGCTGTATGTAGCCTTGGTGCCCATAATGTAGGTTTTGTCCAGTACAAGTCCGTGGCACAGATTGGAAAATTAGGGAGAATAGCTGTGCAATGGCCCATTCTTGTGGTTTAGCCTTCCCACCATATAATTGTCTCCAACAGTATAGGAAATTTAGAGGTTATTCCAGAGGCATCTTCATCTGTCAACCATCACAGTCTAGCCCCAGATCTCTAGTTCTCTTCTGGTCTTTCACAACTTGTTCTACTTCCAAGACCGTAAATGTGCAATGGCGATGGTACAGGCCTGGTGTTGCTCAACCGATGCCCATGAGAGAGTAAAAGGTGAAGAGGTGATCTGCAGCTGAGTAAGTTCACTTGTAAGGTCCCTTAAGAGACAAAGATCTCGGTGTAAGACAAAGTCCTGCATGGTAGCATGTACTTTGGGAAGATACCCAAGCACCTTTATTGGCCAAAAGGTCAATGACCATATCCTGATATCTAAAAATAACTTCAGGAGCATCCATTGTAATACTACTCCCACCTAACTGGTTTCGCCCAACTTCTGATATCCATCTCTTATGCTGCGACATCAAACTGAATTCCTTAATTGTTGAGGTACTTTTATCACCCATCTTGATTGACACAGATGTCTTGGCGTGTAACCTGGGAACGTCTGCAGACCAGATGGCCTGGTCTAATTTACTTAAAACCATACGTGTTGTTTTACCCAGTGTTATCTTATAATCATACAATTTTTCCAAGTCAGACTTAAACCAGCCACTGTAATGCCAGTTTCATCAGTCTACCTAAAATATTTTGCATCCAAAATGTATGGAACCGATAAGTACTTTTTAAAAGAAACCTGCTTAGTCTACCTTGTCAAAGGGCTTTGCTTCACTAAGCAAAATTATTTCGTTTTCCCCATCTCTAGCCATTAGGCTATATCTGTTGCTTTTAAGGGATACATGCTGGTGGTATCCGAGGTGCTTGCCTGGAAAGGAATTAACCTGGAGCGGTTTTGCAAGCTGGGCCAATTGACATCTTTAGCCAGTGTGGTCTTCCTTTTGGACTTTGAATACAAATGTAAATCCTCATCCAAAGGGTGCAGATACATTATGACCATGGGGCTCATTTTAATGCTGTGGTAGCATTGCATACACTCTGAATCTGCTCACCTCAAGTGTCTGTTTTTCTAGCAAATTTGTACGCATAGGATTAGCACAGTGCCATCCACACCGAGCTAGAAGGTGACAAAGCCTTTTGCCATTTTTACAGCAAAGTCATTAAGAATGGGATTAGCACAGTGCCATCCATGCTGAGCTAAAAATGACAAAAGCCTTTTACCATTCTAGGTACAGTATTACCGCTTTAGATTGGAAAAACATCTTCCCAATCACCCTGGAATTAATAAAAGCAATCCCTGAAACATGTGTTTCGCTCTTATTAGACTTAGCTGTAAAAATGGCAAAAGGCTTTGTCACGTTGTAGTTTGGTGTGGATGACACTGTGCTTATCCTATACTTAAAAACTCTGTTAGAAAAACAGACATTTGAGGTAAGCAGATTCAGATTGTTGGTGGTGTTGTAAAGTGCTCCATTCAAAAGAGCTGCTCTCCACCTAAAACGTGGGATCTACCGAGGGTTCCCTGCTTCCTTCTTTGCATAATTTATGTGGCACTCCAAGCCTGAAAGGTTATTGACTTATACTGGGTGCTACCTTATGTCTGAACAAAACTAAGCTCTAAAAAGAACGGAACAAAGGTGCCAGTGGTTGTTTTTATTCTATCCAGGTCGGTTTGGATGGTATTGTACCAGTCCAAAGCTGTAATGCTGTGCCTGGAGTGGTAAAAGGCTTTTGTCATTTTTTAGCTGAGCGTGGATAGCACTTGCTAATCCAGTTCTTAAAGACTTTGCTGTAAAAATGGCAAAATGATTTGTCACTTTCTAGCTCAGTGTGGATAGCACTGTGCTAATCCAATGCTTACATTTTTTCCTAGAAAAACAGACATTTAAGGTGAGCAGATTCAGAGTGTTGGTGGTGTTGTAAGGTGCTCTATATAAAGGAGCTGCTGTCCACCTAAAACTTGGGAACTAACCAGAGTTCTCAGCTTTCTTTTTCAGGTGCTGAGCTACACCTAAAGTCGGTTTGTTTTCAGATTGAAACCTACCAGACAGCGCAGCTGTCTGAGTTGCAAAGACATCTTGGGCAGATTCTGAAAGCTTCCCTGGAAATGTATTCAGCCCATTGGTTATAAATTTGCTATGTGGTTTGTAACTCAAATTGTCTTGCTTACTATTTGCTGGTTGTGAGAAGCTGGCCTGGTATATGCTGTCCACTAGTGAAAGTGGACACCCTGCACCAGAACAATTCGACTCTTATGGTAGGTAGGTTTAAGACAACCTTTAAAGAAAGCTATCCTAGTGGTAGCTGTGGAGAGCAGCCTTCAGGCTAAGTCTTGGAGGAATGTAAAGCAGCTTGTTTTACCACACAATCTCTTGAATCACCAAATGAAAAGACACCACACAGGTATATATATCAAATATATATGTATTTATTACTAAACAACTCTCTACTAATCTCTTTATGAGATTAGAAGTCAGGAACATATGTACAAATCAAATGTTATCAAAAATAAGTTAGCACAATCAAATATCACAATCTTAGCTTGGCTAGACCTGGGCCTAGAGCATATAGAATCGAGGGACCCCCAAGAACCACCCCAGGTAGTTGTAGGAGACCCACAGGGGACGGACGCGGTGTTCAGACACCGGTGCAAGTCCTGTACGAGTCTATGCGCACGGACGAGATTGAGATATCAATGTTAAAGGTCCCTTGTGTGTTCGAGGCGAAAGCAGCGACACGAACCCAGTACGAGTCGAAGGACGCTGTTACGGGTAGAGTTGCAAGGGAGAAGGACGCGGTGTGTCTAACACAGACGCGAGCCCTGTACGAGTCAATGCGATAGTCGCACTTGGAAAATAGGAGTTTTAGGGCACTTCTAGTGTAGCCACAAGCAAGCCACTTACAGGGTAAGCAGTTCTAGGGCCCACACCGACAGGAGCACCGTAGTGCTGGAGTTACCTCACCCAGGGGAGCCGGGTGCATAGGTGTCCTTTGGTGTCGGGTCGCGGCGTCGTTTTCAATGGGAGCCAGTGAAGACTTGCTGCTTGCGACGACAGAAGAAGTGTCCGGCGGAATCCAAGCCTGGATTCGGAAGGAGGAAGACCTGAAAGCAGAGGGGACAGTGTTCAAAGTCACTTGGCAGTGACCCGGGGCAAGGAAGATGAATGCCCACCGTCGTCGACAGATTCAGGTCGTTCACGAGTGTCTTGACTCTTCGACCACGAGGTCCAGGAGGTGTCGAGGACGGCCAGGGGCTGGATTCAGCGTGTCCCACGAAGTCTGCAGCTGACTGTGGTGTCGGTGACTCGATTGGAGCAAACAAGCCTTGGTAGCAGCAAGTCTTGTGGAGGAGAGGAAAAGTCAATGGTGCAGACCAACAAGGTCTGAGGGACTTACCCAGCGAGGGTAGGTCAGGGCAGGCCTGGAGCAACCAGGGGAGCTCTTTGGTTTTGTTACAAAGTCTTCTGGGGACCCACAAGCCGGCTGGCAAGGGATCGCAAAGACGCCTCGGGAGGATTCCTTCAACAGGGGCCCACGGTCACTCGGGATGGTGTAGGCCTCTGAATTTGGGAGGGATCTCTGCTAGAGGCTGGGACCACACGTGGTCCAAAGCACAAGTTCGTAGAACGTCGTGAAAGGGTTGCACTCGACAATAGTGCACGGTACCCAGGGGCTGCGGTTCCTTGTCGCTCGTGCGGTCCACTTGCCTCAGCTTCGCTGGGGACTCACGATGGCCTTGGAGAAGTTAGGAAATCCTGTTCCTGGGCTGCAGGGACTTCGGGCTCCGGCGGGAGCGGCGTAGTTTGTGACAGTCGTTGTAGTTTTTGGTGCCTGCCAAGCAGGGGAGTCACTCCTTGACTCCAAGGGAGATTCTTCAGTCTTCCAGAGGCAGTGGAACGTCGAAGGTCCGGGATTCTTCAGTAGAGCGTTATCCAGGGGTATCTAGTTTGCAATGCACAGGTTCCCCCTCTTATACTAAAAGGAAGGGAGGGACTAGCTCTATGACCCCACCTATGGGAGGGTCAGGGGAGTGGTGGCTACACCCACTTCCCTTTGTCCAGTTTCGCGCCAGAGCAGGGGCAGGTAGCCCCTGAGCTGGTTTGAACTGGCATATGCACAGAGGAGCCTTCTGCTCCCCCAGTGCAGGACTTCAAAGCACTCTAGGAGTGCACCCACCCAGCCCCAATACACTAAACCCTGTCTGGAAGGTGGTCACACCCTCCTGCGACAGGATACCTATTGTTGGGCCTCCTCCACTGCGAGTTTCGGTCATCAGCAGGAGGGCAGCCCAGTGTCTGTGACTGGTGGCATCCATTTTGTGATGCCAGGGCTCTTCAGGATTCTACCGCGTTTCCACAGTAGGTACATGTCTATCCCTCTAGAAGGGTGGAATGCTACCCCCGCCGCCAGAACTGGCAGGGGGGTAGTATTCCAAGATGTTTGACACCAAACACGACATGTTTCTGTGCAGCCATCCCAAAGTTAGCATTTAACACGAGGTTATAATGCGCTTAAGAGTATATGGTCAGGCTGCACTACAAACAGCCTCAGAGAAGGGTCTCCGAATGCTGCAGAGGGGCTCTGCTCATGCAGGGGCACCCTCTCACATAGGAACCAAGCACTCTGCCTTCAGGATTGATAAGGCCTGCCATAGGAGTGACTTATAGGTTTATATGTGTGTATCTATGTGGTGATATAGGTAGCCTATATCACAGTAAGGGGTGCATGCACCACCTTACCCGGGCTGCAGTAGCAGACCTGTGGTGTCAGATTTAGTCTGCTTCCCAGGGGTGGCATAATACCTGCTTCAGCCCCTGGTAGGCCTGTGAAGTACCTATGCCCTTGGTACCTAAGGTACCATATACTAGGGACTCATAGGGTACCACAGTATCCAATCACTAGTGCACCTAGAGTGGACTCCAAGTCGTTTAGAGAGAACAGAGAGGCTGGGGCCCTGATTGGCAGGGTCCCAGCCAGACTATAGCCAGAAACCAGTGTAAACATTAGAAAAAAAGTGGGGGCAACATAAGAGGCAGATCCTACTCTCCTGCACAACCCCCCCCCAAACGCAGGGACACTAAACTAACCTTGACCAGTTGAGTCTTCGTGCTCTAAGTGGAAATACCTTGAGAGTCCATCTGCATTGGCATGTTGGGTCCCAGGCCTATGTTCCACTGTATAGTCCATCCCCTGTAGGGAAATGGACCACCTCAAAAATTTTGGGTTTTCACCTTTCATCTGTTTAAGCCATAGGAGGGGCTTGTGGTCAGTCTGAACTATGAAGTGAGTGCCAAACAAGTATGGCCTCAGCTTCTTCAGGGCCCACACCACAGCAAAGGCCTCTCTCTCTATAGCTGACCAACGTTTCTCTCTAGGGGTCAGCCTTCTGCTAATAAAAGCTACTGGCTGGTCTTGACCTTCATCATTCAGTTGAGACAGTACAGCTCCCACACCCAGCTCAGAAGCATCTGTTTGGACAATGAACTGTTTGGTGTAGTCTGGACTCTGTAAGATGGGGGCAGTGCACATGGCCTGCTTTAGGTCTTCAAATGCCTTCTGACAGCTAGCTGTCCACTGAACCTTTTTGGCATTTTCTTTGAGGTCAGATCATTCAAGGGGGTCACTATAGATCCATATCCCTTCACAAACCTCCTATGGTACCCAGTCAGGCCTAAGAAGGCTCTCACCTGTGTCTGGGTGGTTGGAGCAACCCATTCCATTATGGTTTGGATTTTGCTCTGTAAAGGCTGAACCTGGCCTCCACCTACAAGGTGGCCCAGGTACACAACCTGACTCTGCCCTATCTGGCACTTAGTGGCCTTGATAGTGAGGCCTGCTTTCTGCAGAGCCTCCAAAACATTTCTGAGGTGGACCAGGTGATCCTGCCAGGAGGAACTAAAGACAGCAATATCATCTAGATAAGCTGAGCAATAAGTTTCCATCCCTGCCAGAACTTTGTTCACCAACCTCTGAAAAGTGGCAGGTGCATTTTTCAATCCAAAGGGCATCACCACAAAGTGGTAGTGCCCACCAGGGGTCGAAAATGCTGTTTTGGCTTTTGCATCATCAGCTAATCTGATCTGCTAGTAGCCAGCTGTTAGGTCAAATGTACTTAGATACTTGGCTGAGGCCAAAGTATCAATCAGCTCATCTGCCCTTGGTATGGGATCGGCATCAGTCCTAGTGACTGCATTGAGGCCTCTGTAGTCTACACAAAACCTCATTTCTTTCTTATCACCCTGGGTATGAGGCTTGGGTACTAGGACTACTGGGCTAGCCCAAGGGCTATCTGAAGGCTCAATCACACCTAACTCCAACATTTTCTGGACTTCAGTCCTGATACAGTCCCTGACATGGTCAGGTTGCCTGTAGATTTTACTCTTGACAGGCAGACTGTCTCCAGTGTCCACCTCATGGGTGCACCAGGTAGTCTGACTAGGGGTCAGGCTAAACATATGTCTGTACTGCTGCAGAACTTGTCTGCACTCAGTTTGCTGATGGTCAGTGAGGCTGCTTGCCAAAGCAACACCATCTGCTGACCCATCATCAGGGTTCTGTGAGAGCAGGTCAGGGAGAGGGTCACTCTCCTCCTCCTGTTCCTCATCAGTTGCCATGAGCAAGCCCATGTCAGCCCTGTCAACATATGGTTTCAATCTGTTGACATGGAGCACCCTCAGGGGGCTCCTGGGAGTTCCAAGATTCACCAGATAGGTGACTTCTCCCTTTTGCTCAACTATTGTATGGGGGCCACTCCATTTGTCTTGGAGGGCTGCTGGGGCCACAGGCTCCAACACCCACACTTTCTGTCCTGGCTGGTACACAGTCAGCACAGCCTTTTGGTCATGCCAAGCTTTTTGTAATTCTTGGCTGGCCTACAGGTTTTTGGTTGTCTTTTTCATGTATTCAGCCATCCTGGAGCGGAGACCAAGTCCATAGTCCATCACATCTTGTTTGGAGGGTTAGAGAGGTAACTCCCAGCCCTCTTTTACCAAACATAATGGACCTCTTACAGGATGCCCAAACAGAAGCTCAAATGGGCTGTAACCAACCCCCTTCTGTGGAACTTCTCTGTATGCAAACAACAGGCAGGGAAGAAGAAGGTCCCATTTCCGCCTAAGCTTTTCTGGGAGTCCTTTAATCATTCCCTTCAGGGTTTTGTTGAAGCGTTCAACCAACCCATTGCATTGTGGGTGATAGGGGGTGGTGAACTTATAAGTTACACCACACTCCTTCCACATTGCTTTCAAATATCCTGACATGAAGTTGGTACCTCTGTCAGAGATGACCTCCTTTGGGAAACCCACTCTGGAGAAAACTCCAATGAGGGCTCTTGCCACCACAGGGGCTGTGGTGGTCCTCAGGGGAATTGCCTCTGGGTACCTAGTGGCATGATCCACTACCACCAGGATAAACCTGTGCCCAGATGCAGTTTGAGGGTCAAGGGGACCAGCAATGTCAATCCCTACCCTTTCAAAGGGTACCCCCACCACCGGTAGTGGTATCAGGGGGGCCTTTGTTGTGCCACCTGCCTTGCCACTGGCTTGGCATGTGACACAGGAGCGACAAAACTCCTTTGTGTCTTCTGACATATGTGGCCAATGAAAATGTGGAACAAGCCTGTCCCAGGTCTTGTTTTGGCCCAAGTGACCTGCCAAAGGGATATCATGTGCTAGGGTCAAGAGGAACCCCTAAACTTCTGAGGTATTACCAACCTCCTGGTGGCTCCAGGGGCTGGATCTCTACCTTCAGAATATAGGAGTCCCTCATCCCAATAAACTTTATGGGACCCACTAGCACTCCCAGCAGCCTCAGAAGCAGCCTGCTGTCTGAGGGGTTCAAGAGAGGGGCAGCACTGTTGCTCCTTACTCAGATCTTCCCTAGAAGGGCCCCCTACCCCCAAGAACTCAACCTGATCAGGCTCAAGTCCCTCTGGGGCAGTTCCTTCTTCAGGATCTGCTTCTCCTCCCTCAAGAGGGGAATCTGTGATCTGAGACAGAGGGGAAGGCACTGCCTTAACCCTTCTGCTCCTCTTCTTGGGAAGCACCTGGTCCATAATTTCAGGTTCCAGAGCTTGTTCAGTGTCATGCATTTTGGCCTGTGACCTGGTCACAGCAAATACCTCTGCAGGGATGCCCAACATCTCAGCATGAGTCCATAACTCTACTTCAGACCAGGCTGAAGTTTCTAGATCATTGCCCAATAGACATTCTACAGGGAGGTCTGCACTGACTACAACCTTCTTGAGGCCAGTTACCCCTCCCCAGGAGAAATTCACAACTGCCAGACTATGGTTGGTCCTGACATTGCTTGCATTGGTCACCTGGTACATTTCGCCCAGGATGATCTGTCCAGGGTCCACAAGATCCTCTACCACCATGGTGACACTAGCACCTGTGTCCCTAAATGCCAAAGCCTGTTTGCCATTTATTACAGGCTGCTGTTTGTATTTGCCCAGATTACTGGGGCTTACCAGGAAGGACATGTCAATGTCTCCATCACAAATCAGCATTGCCTGAGTGGGTACTCTGACTAGGCCAGAGTCCACTTCAGAGCCCAGGGTCAGCCCTACTACACCCTTTTTCTGAGTACCACCTCCACCAGTAGCTGAACAAGGGGGAACAGTTGCCTTAGGGGCAGGAGTGGTGGTGGTTTGGTCTTTGGACTTGTTACAATCAGAAGTCCAGTGCCCTTTCTGTTTACAGAATTTGCACCAGGGCTTCTTTTGGCCTTTTCCCTTGTTGGATTGTGACTCCCCACCAGATGCAGAGTTTTGGGGCCCTTGTGAAGACTTCTGGTCTTTTGACTTATCCCCACTTTTCTCAGAGCCCTTAGAATCCTGCTTCTTGGTGTCACCCCCTTGGTTCAGGGTTTTCTGCCTCACCCTGGTTCTGACCCACTTGTCTGCCTTCTTTCCCAATTCTTGGGGAGAGGTCAGATCTGAGTCCACCAGGTATTGATGCAACAACTGGTTCTGGCAATTATTAAGGATCTGTTCTCTCATCATTAGATTATACAATCCCTTGAAATCAGTAACCCTACTGCCAACCAGGCAACCCTCCAGAGCCTTGGTTGCACAATCTACAAAGTCAGTCCAGTCCTGAGTCTGTGCCTTCTGGGTGTCTCTGAACTTTAACCTGTACTGCTCAGTGGTTAAGCCAAACCCATCTATCAGTGCACTCTTCAGGACTTCATAGTCATCAGCATCCTCTTCTCTAACAGTGAGGAGCTTGTCTCTACCTTTGTCTGAAAAGGAGAGCCACAAGATTGCTGCCCACTGCTTTTGGGGGACCTGTTGTACTCTACAGGCCCTTTCCATAGCAGTTATCCACTTATGGATATCATCCCCACTCTGGTAGGGAGGAACAACCTTGCTCAGGTTCCTATGGTCTGGAATATATTCTCTGCCTCTAGGGACACTGTTGCTGCCACCATGGGGTTCTAACCCCTCTCTTCTAGAAGCTCTCTGGAGCTCAAAGGCTTCTTTATCTAATGCCAACTGCTTGGTTTTGAGGGCAAATCTTGCTTCCTCATTCTGCAGCAGCTTGCACAGTCTTTCAGAGGAGGTCTCTCTTCTTGGGAAGTAGGAGTTCCTCTGCTGGACAAATTCTCTGCCAGAGTGATAGGAGTGGTCAGAGTCCCTAGAAAGGGAACTATGCCTCTCCTCCACTGTGTCAGTTCTCTTAGGGAGAATTCCTCTGTCCTTTTCAGACCCCTTGGGGCCTGGCCCTACAATCACAGAGTCTTGGTCAACTTGATGTTCATCATCTGACCCAGACACTGTAATTGACCCACCCCCTGATTCAGACCCATTAGCTCCTAGAGCTAATCTAAGATCATCTGCTGTCAGCAGATCTATCAGGTGTAGTGTGGAGGGACTCTGTCCTATCTTCAGGTGCCTCTCAGCACACATGGCTTTCAAGTCAAAGAAAGTCATGTCCTTATACTGAAGCTGGGTGGATCCACTGGGTCCATCCCTTAAGGACATTCTAGTTTGTGCAGTGTTGTACTACCTACACTAGTTTGTGGCCTACTGATCCTAGCTTGAGCTGTAGAAAGGGTGTGCTATCCCTTGGCACACAGCTCTAAGTTCAGTAGAACTTATTGATACTAAGCTTGACTTTATATGTACCTTGAGTACCTATAGTGGTTTTCAGTTAGTAATTCAAATAGAGATTTTCTGGTAAAACAATAGCAAGCTGGAATCCCACCGCTGCCACCAATGTGAGAAGTTGGCCTGGTATATGCTGTCCACGAGTGAAAGTGGACACCCTGCACCAGAACAATTCGACTCTTATGGTAGGTAGGTTTAAGACGACCTTTATAGAAAGCTATCCTAGTGGTAGCTGTGGAGAGCAGCCTTCAGGCTAAGTCTTGGAGGAATGTAAAGCAGCTTGTTTTACCACACAATCTCTTGAATCACCAAATGAAAAGACACCACACAGGTATATATATCAAATATATATGTATTTATTACTAAACAACTCTCTACTAATCTCTTTATGAGATTAGAAGTCAGGAACATATGTACAAATCAAATGTTATCAAAAATAAGTTAGCACAATCAAATATCACAATCTTAGCTTGGCTAGACCTGGGCCTAGAGCATATAGAATCGAGGGACCCCAAAGAACCACCCCAGGTAGTTGTAGGAGACCCACAGGGGACGGACGCGGTGTTCAGACACCGGTGCGAGTCCTGTACGAGTCTATGCGCACGGACGAGATTGAGATGTCAATGTTAAAGGTCCCTTGTGTGTTCGAGGCGAAAGCACCGACACAAACCCAGTACGAGTCGAAGGACGCGGTTACGGGTAGAGTTGCAAGGGAGAAGGACGCGGTGTGTCTAACACAGACGCGAGCCCTGTACGAGTCAATGCGATAGTCGCACTTGAAAAATAGGAGTTTTAGGGCACTTCTAGAGTAGCCACAAGCAAGCCACTTATAGGGTAAGCAGTTCTAGGGCCCACACCCACAGGAGCACCGTAGTGCTGGAGTTACCTCACCCAGGGGAGCCGGGTGCATAGGTGTCCTTTGGTGTCGGGTCGCGGCGTCGTTTTCAATGGGAGCCAGTGAAGACTTGCTGCTTGCGACGACAGAAGAAGTGTCCGGTGGAATCCAAGCCTGGATTCGGAAGGAGGAAGACCTGAAAGCAGAGGGAACAGTGTTCAAAGTCACTTGGCAGTGACCCGGGGCAAGGAAGATGAATGCCCACCGTCGTCGACAGATTCAGGTCGTTCATGAGTGTCTTGACTCTTCGACCACGAGGTCCAGGAGGCATCAAGGATGGCCAGGAGCTGGATTCAGTGTGTCCCACGAAGTCTGCAGCTGACTGCGGTATCGGCGACCCGATTGGAGCCAACAAGCCTTGGTAGCAGCAAGTCTTGTGGAGAAGAGGAAAAGTCAATGGTGCAGACCAGCAAGGTCTGAGGGACTTACCCAGCGAGGGTAGGTCAGGGCAGGCCTGGAGCAACCAGGGGAGCCCTTTGGTTTTGTTACAAAGTCTTCTGGGGACCCACAAGCCGGCTGGCAAGGGATCGCGAAGACGCCTCGGGAGGATTCCTTCAACAGGGGCCCACGGTCACTCGGGACGGTGTAGGCCTCTGAATTTGGGAGGGATCTCTGCTAGAGGCTGGGACCACACGTGGTCCAAAGCACAAGTTCGTAGAACGTCGGGAAGGGGTTGCACTCGACAATAGTGCACGGTACCCAGGGGCTGCGGTTCCTCGTCGCTCGTGGGGTCCACTTGCCTCAGCTTCGCTGGGGACTCACGATGGCCTTGGAGAAGTCAGGAAATCTTCTTACTGGGCTGCAGGGACTTCGGGCTCCGGCGGGAGTGGCATAGTTTGCGACCGTTGTTGTAGTTTTTGGTGCCTGCCAAGCAGGGGAGTCACTCCTTGACTCCAAGGGAGATTCTTCAGTCTTCCAGAGGTAGTGGAACGTCGAAGGTCCGGGATTCTTCAGTAGAGCGTCGTCCAGGGGAATCTAGTTTGCAATGCACAGGTTCCCCCTCTTATACTAAAAGGAAGGGAGGGACTAGCTCTATGACCCCACCTATGGGAGGGTCAGGGGAGTGGGTGGCTACACCCACTTCCCTTTGTCCAGTTTCACGCCAGAGCAGGGGCAGGTAGCCCCTGAGCTGGTTTGAACTGGCATATGCACAGAGGAGCCTTCTGCTCCCCCAGTGCAGGACTTCAAAGCACTCTAGGAGTGCACCCACCCAGCCCCAATACACTAAACACTGTCTGGAAGGTGGTCACACCCTCCTGTGACAGGATACCTATTGTTGGGCCTCCTCCACTGCGAGTTTCGGTCATCAGCAGGAGGGCAGCCCAGTGTCTGTGACTGGTGGCATCCATTTTGTGATGCCAGGGCTCTTCAGGATTCTACCGCGTTTCCACAGTAGGTACATGTCTATCCCTCTAGAAGGGTGGAATGCTACCCCCGCCGCCAGAACTGGCGGGGGGGTAGTATTCCAAGATGTTTGACACCAAACACGACATGTTTCTGTGCAGCCATCCCAAAGTTAGCATTTAACGCGAGGTTATAATGCGCTTAAGAGTATATGGTTAGGCTGCACTACAAACAGCCTCAGAGAAGGGTCTCCGAATGCTGCAGAGGGGCTCTGCTCATGCAGGGGCACCCTCTCACATAGGAACCAAGCACTCTGCCTTCAGGATTGATAAGGCCTGCCATAGGAGTGACTTATAGGTTTATATGTGTGTATCTATGTAGTGATATAGGTAGCCTATATCACAGTAAGGGGTGCATGCACCACCTTACCCAGGCTGCAGTAGCAGACCTGTGGTGTTAGATTTAGTCTGCTTCCCAGGGGTGGCATAATACCTGCTTCAGCCCCTGGTAGGCCTGTGAAGTACCTATGCCCTTGGTACCTAAGGTACCATATACTAGGGACTCATAAGGTACCACAGTATCCAATCACTAGTGCACCTAGAGTGCACTCCAAGTCGTTTAGAGAGAACAGAGAGGCTGGGGCCCTGATTGGCAGGGTCCCAGCCAGACTATAGCCAGAAACCAGTGTAAACATCAGAAAAAAAGTGGGGGCAACATAAGAGGCAGATCCTACTCTGGTTTTATTTGTTTTAGGCTGTCCAGCATGTATTTGTCCCAACCGTGGAGCATAGCCTGTTCACCATCGCTCCTTGTATTCTTTCACAAGTGCTCGCTTTCTGTAAACGGGGCTTGAAATTTTGTTCTTTCCTTGTCACAGCTGCCGTGCATTCAGTGACAGAGGTGAAATGTCAGGCTCTGTCTTCCGAGGGGGCTTGGTGTTTACTTTTCTTTCTCTGACATCAAAATGAGAGGACTTATGTAACAATCCTTCTGGGTACCCATGTGAAAGGAAAGGCTGTAGAATTTTATTTTTTCTAGCACAAAACAAAATGTAAATGAACTGTGCAAATATTTCAGAATATATCAGAATTACGAAAGCACAAATGAAGCACTTTTTTTTAAAATTCTGCGGTGTGGTGGAAACTAATATGTTGATAATCAAAAGAAATCAATGTACTTGGTGATGCCATTTCCACACATTATCGTTTGTGTGATGTATAGTTTTATCAGTAAAACTGTATGTCTCTGCAAATGTAATTGTCATTTCAATAAAAAATGTTTTGTCTGTTATGGCAGTGCGCTACCATACCATGCATATGTCACTCTACGCAACTTCAATCTACAACACTCTACCCACCTCTATGCTACGCCACTCCACTCTATGCCACTCCACTCTGTATCACTCCACTGTATGACACTCCACACCACTCCACAACATTCTACTCCACTCTACACCACTTTACTCCACTCTACTCCATGCAACTCTACTCCAATCTATGCCACTCTACTCCACGCCACTCCAGTCTATGCCACGCCACTATATGACACTCCACTATACAACACTCTACTCCATTCTACGCCACTCTACTCCACTGTATTCCACTCCACGCCAGTCTGCGGCACTCTACACCACTTTATGCCACTTCACTCGAGGACACTCTAGGTTACTCTATGACATTTCACTCTGACACTCCACTCCACTATACTTCTCTCTAGTACTTGACTCCATTCCACTCTACTCCACTGTATGACACTCCACTCTACACCACTCTAAGCTACACCACACCACTCTACTCTATGCCATGCCACTTTACATCACTCCACTCTATTATACTCTACAACACACTATGCTACTCCACTTTACTCTGCTCTAAGCTACTCAGTGCTAAGCCACTCCATGATAGGCCACTCTACGACAGGCTACTCCACTTTTCTCCACTCTATGAAACTTTACCCCACTCTGTGCTATCCCACTCCATGCTAGGCCACTCTTCGCCGCACCGCTCTATGACACTCTTCTGTGCCCCTCCAGTCTACGTCACTCCACTCTATGCTACTCCACTCCATGCCACTCTACTACACTCTACTCAATCATACTTCACTCTCACACCCGACTCCATTACACTCTACTCTGATACTCTACTCCATTTTATGATACTCTTCCCCACTCTACACCACTCTACTCTACACCACTCCACTTTACAACACTCTGCACCACTCCACTCTAAGACACTCTGTGCCACTTCACTCTAGGCAACTTCACTGTAGGCCACTCCACTCGAGGCCACTTCACTCTATGCCACTCTGACACTTCACTTTATGACACTCTACAACAAGCTATGACACTTTACTCCACTCAACACTATGACACTCCACGCCACCTTAGTATACTCTCTGCCACGCAATGCTATGCCACTCTACGGCCCTCCACTCCACTCTACAACACTTTACTCCACTCTGTGCTATGTCACTCCACTCTACACCACTGTTCAATGGTCCACTCCATTACACTTTACTCCACTCTATGCTACATCACTCTACGCCCCTCCACACTGTCACTCCACTCTGACAATCTATGCCACTCCACTCCACTCTATGACACTTTACGCTACTCCACTCTACAACACTCCACTCTACTCCACCCCACCCAACGCCCCTCCAACCTTTGCCCCTCCTCCCTATGCCCCTCCATCCTACACCACTCCACGCCCCTCCACTCTACGACATGATACTCTGCCAAGCTGTGCCACTCCATTCTGATACTCCATGCAATTCCACTCTGACACTCTACTCCATGTTACTCTACTCTTCTCCACTCTGCCACTCTACTTCACTACACTCTGTTCTACTACACACCACTCCATGCCACTCTACTCTACACCAATCAACTCTACGCCACTCCACTCTATACCACTCCTATCTGGCACTCCACTCTGCCATACTCCTCTCTATGGCACTCTATTCCGCTCTATGCCACTCCACGCCACTCTATGCCATTTCACTCTACTCCACTCCACTCTACTCCACTATACGACACTCCACGACACTGCACTCTGTGACACTACTCCATGCCACTCTACACCACTTCACTGTAGGCAATGCCACTCTTCTCTATGACACTCCACTCTATGACACTCTATGCCATTCCACTCTGGCACTCCACTCTGCAACACTCCATGCCACTCTACGGCACTCTACGCCACTTTACTCCACTCTACGCCACTGCACGATACGTCACTCCACGCTACGCTACTCAACTCTGACACTTTATCCTCTGAATACTCCACTCTATGTATGCCATTCCACACCCCTCTACTCTGTCACTCCACTGTACGACAATTCACTCTATTCCACTCGATGCCACTCCACTCGATGCCACTCCACTCGATGCCACTCCACTCCACTCTACGATTCTCCACTCTGACACTCCACTTTATGAACTCCACTCTACTCTCCTCCACTCTGCGCCCCTCCACTCTGCACCCTTCCACTCTGTGCCCCTTCACTCTACGCCTGCCCTCTCTGCGTCTGCCCACTCTGTGCCGCTCCACTCTACGCCTGCCCACTCTGTGCCACTCCACTCCCCTCTACTCTACACCACAACATTCTACTCCACTATACGCCACTCCACTCTCCTCTTTGCCACAAACTTTTAGCTATGCTGAACAGCAGCCACGCTAACATGTCTAAAATAACCCTGGGCGGTAAAATCAGCTCCACTCGTGGAGTTTGCGGATTTTTGGCAACTCCGCGTTCCGCGTAGAACGCGGAGTTACAGAAAACTCTGCGATCCGCGGCGTAGCGGAGTTTTTCCCTTGTTCGCGCTTTCAAAATGCGTTTTCACTCGCGCTGTAGCGACTTACCGGGATCCTTGCGTTCGCCGACGAGTTTTCCTATCCGTTCGCCACGAGATTTTGGTAGCCGGCCGCGCGATCCTGCGAGAGTGTGCGATCGCGAACATGTCATTCGGGCACGCCATCGGACATCCGCATTCGCGAACAGGAAATGCGCATCGCGAACAGGCGGGACAAGTGAAAAACAAGATGGCCGCGCCCATTGGCGACCGCATGGGCAAGTTCGCGAGATATTTCCCCCGAGCACGCAAACAGCGTCCCGAACACGCAATATGCATTCCCGAACAGGAAAAACGCATCGCGAACGGGCGGAACAAGCAACTCCGCGTGCTCGCTGAATTTTGCGTAGCTCGCGGAGTTTATTTACCACTTCGCGGAACTCAGCGTAGCGCGACTACGCGAACTCCGCCCAGGGTTAGTCTAAAACACATTGGCAAAGACTGGTGCATAGGTGAGACTAATTGGCTTTGCGAATGCTTGTAGTTAAATCAAGGATAATAACAAAAAATGTGTGGCCGCCTTCCCTGTCCTTAAACATTGGATTTTTTTTTTATAGAAATTCTTTTATACATGCTTTCAGATTGGTTTAACGAGATATTTGTATTTATTGAACATACTTTCCTAATTTAGCTCTTGAATTTACTGAACACAGTTATTAAATGGCTGAAGTGAAAAAATTTCATACTAGGAAAGTTGGGCTCAGATACAAACTTCCTCACGTGACCAAAATGTGCAATCCCAGACAATTCATTTCACTTCACAATACCTTATTTTCCTTGCACAACCAATTTGGAAACGTGAAGTGATGCAGTTTATGATGTGCACTACACAAGCACGTCAGTGCTGTATACTTTGGTGTACAATGTTGCTTCATATACAGCCCTGCCATGTGTCAAAACAAAACAAACAAACTCAAATCCGTTACTTCTTCCTCATCCCCGCAATAAAATATTTTGTAAAGCAAAAATCAGTCGCTCAAATTACTAAACCCATAGAAATGATTAGTCATTGGCGCGCTGAGCGTGAAGACTGTCAGTTCACTGTTTGACTTTTGCAGCCACAGCTCTGTGATTGTACCCATGGGGAGGTCAAGGTTGTCATGGTAACACGTAATTTCCGACACCGTGCAACCTGGTCCGCCCACTCCATGTGAGCTACTGACAGGTGCCAAACTCTTGTGGGGCAGATTTAAAGAATTTAATTCAGGCCCTAATGCCACTAGGGCTGAACTGGAAATAAAGGCAGTGAACAGCCCTAACATTTATACATATTTCTTTGCAGATTTATACAGCGCGAACTCGACCCGAAGGTATCAGAGCGCTTTACATGAGCACCAGTTGCGTCACAGACTGACACATTCATTTTTGGTAGGAACGGGGAGATTAAGTGATTTGCTCCGAATCACAGGAGGCTGAGCTGACGCCGAGACTCGAACCTGGTTCCCCAGCTCCAAAGTTGGCAGCCACATCCTCTCTCCCTCCCACATATGGTATCTGTAAGCAGGGAGTGAGGTATCCAAGAAGATCTGCCCCTGCACCTCGAGTTCTGCACACAGTTCTCCATCTTTAGTGTTGAGAACCGACACCCTGCCTCTGCCCTGATCAGGCCATTGGTTCCGGGGCACGCATTGAGCTCAAGGTGGGTATCCCCCTCTCTCCCCCCTTTGGCAGCGTCAGTCAAGTCTTCAATTACCATCAGAGCTTTTTTGTAGTAAGGTATAAGTGCCAGGGCCCTTGTCGGGAGGCCTTTGCAGCTTGCACCTCCCAATGCCCCTGCCAGCGCTGCCAATAAGAGTACTAACATAACTACTAACCATCACACTCCTACAAGTGTGACAATGCAGACTATTCCAGGCCCCCAAAGCTATAACAATGTCTTGAGCTGCAGGTATTAGTCATTGTTAATTTATATTGAATTAAAAACAACTGTTATTGTGCTCATCTCTAAATGAAATCGACAGCACCACCATGTGGCAGATTGTCATAAGTGCTGGTGTTGACAATTAACTGCGGGTGCTGAGCACTGGAAAACACCGGCTCAAATTAAGCACTGACATCAGGGCCGGACTGGGAACACAAGCTGGCCCTGGCAATTGAGTCGGACCGGCTGCGAGGTTGGAGGGGCAGGGGGGTGGCGGGTGGGTGGGTGGATGTGTGTGGAAAACCCTGCAGCTGCTTTTGTTACAGGGGGCCAATATTGCAGCTATGCTGCAAAACCGGCCCCAGGTAATAAAACGGCCCCCCAGGTGTCCAAAACTGGCCCCCACCTTGGCAATCCTCTGGGGAAACGCCCGGGGCCCGCTACGCCCAGTCCGGCCCTAACTGACATGCAACCAAGGTGTATGTGGTGCAAAGCACCCACCACTGTCTACATAAGGTTTCCCCAATCCTTGTTTTTCTACCTCTTTCAAATCCCCTGTTTTCTTTAAAAGATGCCTTTCAGGGAAGAAAGTTAGCTCAGCAAAAAACTTAGGACGCTGACTCAAAAAGCAACCCATAAAAATGTTAAATGTTAACTACATGCACATTTGTAATTCTTTAAAAGTTTTTTTGTTTAGGGTTTTGAGAAATGGTTCGAGGGTTTGCAAACTGAGGTCTAAAAAACCGGAGTTGATTATTGTACATCTGACCTTTTTAGGCTTGGCAGTACAAATATTGTAGTGTTTTCATCAAAAACAAAGGCCTTACATATGCTATTTACATGAGTCCCATCTCCCTGTTTCACAAGTAATGTATGCACTGCACAAGCTCTAGCAGTGTGGACCTCGCTGTATTAAGTATGGAGTGTGCACAATAGATTTGACTTGCTTGTGATAAAACTTTAGAACATTTTTTTGTTTTGAAAGGCTGGCTGTGGGACTAAAACGTGAGGATCTGAATGATAAATCAACGCCAATTGCATATTGCTCTTGTCTTAAAAGTGAACATTAAAACTATGGGCCAGATTTATGAAGAAGTCATGTAACACTGTGTTGGAGAGTAGGATCCGCGATATCTACTGAGATATGATGCAACCCTGCTGCCTAGCGCCAATGCAGGCGCCCTTGCGCCATGGAGTAAGCGTGCCTGCAATACAGGCACCTTCCTGCACAAAAACAATCCTCAGAGGCATTTTGCTCTTTCTGCAGCACACGTAGAAAGAGAAAAACACAAGGAGAAATAAAGACATTTCTCGTCGTTATGCCTCTGCTGGGAGGGCTTACCATTTTGGTGCATTCCCAGGTTTACTAATCTTAGTATATCTGGGAATGCACCGAAATCCATGGGTGGATGCGTGGGAACACCCGCGCTCCAGCCATGGAATGCCTTCCTAACGCAGAGTTGCTCTAGATTTACTAAGCCACGCAGAGCCACACAAGATTAGTAAATCAGACCTAAGGAATTGCTGTGCCTTGCGTCACCCTGCGTGATGCAAGGGCAAAACAAGCAATCTGGGCCTACATGCCCTAAGATGCAAACTGTTTTTTTTATATATATATACGTTAGGTCTAGCAAGTATTAGACATAACATGGGGTATCGCTGGAAAAGAAAGCTGCAGCCATCACATATGGTCTCACCTGCCTTGCCAAGAAATTAAAAAGTGCCTCTGATGCACCAAAGGTTTCCCTCCTCCCTGCAGTACACTACGGGCACCAGACTTTTCCCGGGGCCTGTGCCTTCAGTCTGAAGCATGCACAGTGTTCCGGCTATAAGAAAGAATTCAAATTGCCCAGACACCTTCGCAGGTCTAGACTCCGCCTGGAATTTGGCCTGTCAAGTCAAATGCTAACCTATGAGTCTGACACCTTGAAATACTACATACATATACTGAAAGCACCTGGCAACTCGCTCAAGGCCTGCCTGAAGGATACATTCGAGAGCCCAGGGAACCCGTGGCATCGGCAACTACAAAAAGCAATGACATCATTCCAAATTGAAGCACCCGCGCTAAAACTTGACACCATCTCCATTTTGACATGGAAAAAGGTAATCAATAGGCAGATGCGGCTAGCTTCATTTCAGCAAGTCCTTAAAGTCCTCAGGCATTCTGGTCCCCCTGAACACTTCGTATCTGGTAGGGAAACCTCAACCTTACCTCTCAGAGTCTAGCAATATACGAGTGTGTAGAGACATTTTGTATATGTATCTGCTTGGTCTACCAATAGCCAACTTCGGTCTGGCATGGGCCCACCCGGGAAAGGAAGGGGGCGTGCAGTCTATGCAACTTCAAGTGTGAATCATGGTTGCACCTCCTGTGTTGCTGCCCCACTCTTGGTGCCTTCAGGAGGTTCCTGCTGAAACCAACTTATTGGTGAAGGGGGTTCGCACTTGTCAGGAGGCCTCTTACTTATGCTTTTCCCGATTCGATGTAAGAACTCTATCGAGGTGCGGCCAATACGTCAAAGAACTCAGAGCTCATTTTCGACATCGAACCACTGAACCCCTCGCCCCCCCACGCACCCCACCCTGTTACCTTTGCTCAAAAGCTGATAACGGACTACTGCACTCAGAAACCCTGAAACGGGAAATCAGCATGTAAGTGGCTCACAGTCCACTTACTGCACGAAGCACTTTTTAACTGTCATTCACACCCAAAAAAATATTAATGGACCACTGCATGCCGAAACCCGAAATGGGACCTCGGAGTGACTTACTTACTGTACGAAGCACTTTTTGATTGTCATTCTTACCCAAAAAACTATTAACGGACCACTGCATGCCGAAACCCGAAATGGGACCTCGGAGTGACAAGGGGTTCTTCGTTCACGAACTGTATAAAGCACATTGCCCCATCACAAAATGTGATGCGACTTTTGGTTTATATAAGTCTGCCCCCCTTAATTGTTGCTCTCATGAGTTAGTCTTGGGTGAAGTTACCACAATTACCAACTTTCTCTTGCCCCAAGACTAACCAAGTGTTTTAGTACAAGGGGCCCCTTTCGGCATGGACAAAGGGGAGCACTGCCACGGCCCATAGGCACTCAGGCCCAACTTGGTACCCTTCTCTACAAAATACTTAGGGGCATATTATCAAGCCCTTTATCGCGCGTTAGCGGCACTTTTCTGCCGCTAATGCGGCGATATTTTTATCACACTATTACCAAGCTGCAGCTAACGGGCCTTAGCGTGAGTTTATTAGCGATATCGGCCGTTCTTTTACCTCTAAGCCTGTCAGCGATATATATCGCTAATGACATGCAAAGTAGGCGTTCCTGACTAAAACTCCATTGAAACAGTCGCAAACACAACTTCCCCCTATTATCAATGCCCGCGAAGCGATAGGAAAATTCGCGCTAACCGTGCTTATCGCTGGAACTTAACGCCTGAAAAAAACTTTCCTTAACCATCTTGTCAATGGGGGGTGGATTGTTGGGTTAAGTATACACTTGCCTATTAGCAAGCTTTTCATTAGCGCTGTTGATTTAGCGCTGGAATTCTCACGCTATTGCTGGTTTTACACGCTATTGCTGGATTTCCTATCGCCTTTGCGATACGCGTTGATAATATCGCGCTATCACGGCGGGGAAATCCAGCGATAGCCGGCGATAAAAAAACAGCGCTAAGCGCGCTTTGCGATAAATATCGCAGATCCTTGATAATATGCCCCTTAGCATCTTGCACTACCACTTTAACCACTCAGCATTTGGCTTTTATCCTCCTCTCTCGTTTCAGTTTTTAGCAACTCAAAAGATTTTACTAAAACTAATCTTACTCCCTGTTCACGACGGAGGGTACTCTGAGTTATAGAAATAATTTAAAGGGCAGAGTAAATATGTATTCTTTTTCTTGATAGTTGTATTTGGATGGGTGACGTTACCTACATTGTTTTGTACAAAAATTGCTTTGGTTTTTATTAACTAATCAATAAAAGTGACATTGACATTGAACATGGGATATCTTGACCAGGCCAAACTAACCAGAGGAATTTTGCTTTAGTTTGAAGGCCCTCAAACCAGGTTTCAATATTTCCTTCATGGAAACCAGAATTGTCAAAAAACTCATCATGCTTTTTCTCAATCCATGGATGCTTGTGTCCGGGAGGTCAGTAGTAATGCTGGGTACTCCAGTCAGATGTGGCGAGATGGTATTATGTTTGAGAGATTTGATGGCAATATCTATTTATGAAACTGTAGCTCAGTACTCGTAGTCCTTGCTGTGAATATGTGTCCATAAACCTGAAATTTCAAGTTAGAATTCTGGCAGGGAATACCCTGACTTTCATCCAACTGAAGTCCAGCAGTGATTGTTTTTGATTATGCATTGACAGATGTTATTCATGACAAATGGCCCAGTTTTCAGTACGCGTTTTACAATCTACTGTGAATGTAGACTTGAGGCCCTTTATTAGCACAATAGGACTGGATTACAAAAGTTTTGCTGATAATATATCATTGCTTACAGGGGCTACATTTTTCACAAGCAACATAAATAGAAATAAATGTCAAATTTAAAATGATTGTGTGGGATGGGGACGGTGAAAGATGAAAGGAAAGTGACCAGTACCTTCATTCAGCCAGTCCAAACTTTATCGACAATGCCACCTTCCATTCTGGAACTGTTATAGCTCTTTGTAAACCATTACATTGCACAGTTTTGGTTATCCCTACTATGTATCTTGGTACGTGGCCCACAATGATAATTCACTCGAGGGGTCACATGCGATACATGTAGCATTGAAATGTCACACCTAAGCACATCGAAATATGAAGATATCACACAGTCAAAACCTGGCACCTATGCACATATGACAGCATTTGTGCAGCAAACAGAGTGCTAGCTAGAAATACCAAGCGGGCACGGCATATAAGAAACATGAATGGGCTGGCATGGGGGTAGGTGTGGGCAGAAGGGTGACACAGGAAGAGCTGGTTCGTTCTTGTGCTTAGGGGTGTAACAAAGGCCCCTGCTGCCCCAGTGTCACAGGGGGCCTCTACCCGGGGGCGGATCTTCCACTAAGGCAGAGAAGCATCACCCCACTGCATTTCAGCACTGCAAAAAAGGAAAAATAAAATAACAACACAAGGTTATTATCATTTTTATTTTTTGGGCTGAGGCAGCTTTGCAGGGTGGGGCTAGGTTAGGCAGTGTAGGGGGGAGGAGCGGTGGTACTCTCTAAGGGCCCATGACTGTTTGGCCGGCAGTCTTGAGTTGGCCAAACAGTCATGCACACTTTGCATGTTCTCCACCCAGGCTGTGTATTACAGCCTGGGTGGGGAACATGCCCAGGCTCCCATTCCCTGTCTGAGCGCTGAACTACGGCACTCAGACCAATCACAACGCTGCATTGCAGCGTTGTGACTGGCTTGGGGAGCCTGGGTGCTTCCTGTTCGCAGAGAAGCCAGGAAGAGGACAGAGAGGACATAGGGGGTCTGCCAGCAAGCCGGCCGGCATATATGTGATCTTTTTTTTTAACCCCCCCTTCCTCCTTCCCCCTCCCCACCCCACTACCACTTCTCGGGAGCAGCTGCTCCTGGGCCTCCCACCCCTGCAGGATGCCCCATCCAGCCCAAGGCCAATGGATATCTGTAAGATATGGGAGACTCAAGGGCCCCTCATCACATTCTGCAGGGCGGGCCCATCATTTCGTGTTACGCCATTGCTTGTGCTGTCACAGCAGGAACCTACCCAGAGCTTCATCTGATTCCCTCACATGTTCAGAGTCTGAGCCATGACCAGACTAGGTCTAACACCACTGGTGCTTGTCTGCCTTCAGGATCCCTGAGAGAGTCATGGATCCCGAACACCGGCTCACCACTTTGGCCTCCTTTCACCCAGCTGGAGTAGGTTCAATCTGTGGCTTTTAAAGATTGTGAAGTGTCTGCTCAGATTGCAAAGCTTCATTGTTCTTCCTCTTCTTTTCTCACTTAAGAGGTGAATTTGTACACAAATGGGAAGTATCCCTACCTTATAACAGGTGCATTGATACTACTCTTATTATTAACTTTCATTCTTAGCCATTTGCCATCATTGTACTCCAGCCACAGTATCTCTGCCTCGCACATTTTGCCATATGAATTACTGAGCCTTGCCGGGTTATCCATACATTTGTTATTTACACACAGCACCCCCCACCCTTTCGCTGCTGAGTAGGTAAGTGCCATGCTGTATGTTTTAGCCTACCACCCCTCCAACTCGACTACCAATAAAACAGATTATCCAGGGATGTCCATCCCTGGCTACAGGATACTAACACATGAAACATAATATAGGACCAGCACAGTAAATTATAACTGTGAGCTAATCATAGTGATATTTTCTGCATATATCTCTTACACCTGCATATATCTCTTACACCTCTTCCTCCATCACACCACTAGGTTTTAGGGGGCTACGTAAGTGGGTGGCACATTAAGTCCGGTGTAGTTACCAGGTGCATTTTTAACCCCCCTTTTTCCTTTAACACACCTAAATTTCCACCATAACTTTAGGCAAGCATGTTATTTCGCAGCTCTGCATGGTTAATCACATCTTGGCAGAATGAAAGCACGCATCGCAAGGAGCCCTTGGGTATTACGCCTCACTCCACCCACCCCCAAGAGGGGGTAGGGTTACCTTAATCATTGTTCTTTCTTTATTCTTTTTACAGATACTACGGGACTATTATGTACCCATACTACGTGACAAATGCGTATCGTATGTATTATTAATAATTGTCTTATTTTGCAGCATTTAGTTGTTTTCACTTAAATCACTGTAGGTCACTTTGGAGTGGTACACACAGGGCGGGACCCTGTGTTGTCCTGAAGAAGAGCTGTGGGGAAGATCGAAACATGTTGACGTCTACTAGGGACCCCTAACGCATTCGGATAGGCCCACTAGAGACTCACCCCCGTTTTTAATAGACCAACTAGGAGCCCGAATAAAGTTTTTTCTGCCCACTAGTTAGGTACTTTTTAATAAATTCCACTCCACCACACCACTGCACCACACATAGCTTCTCACGATTAGTGCTCCTACGTCTCATCGCAAGTCGTAGCATGCCTCAGCCCGTAGCGGGATGAGATGGCCCCAATGATGAAGCATGTCACCATGGGGAAACCCTGGTGAGTGAGGGGACTCAAGAAAGGAAAGTTTCCCTTCCTTAAGACTTTTAAGCTCGCATTGAGTGAAAGTCTACATCCCAGCTAGGTCCCTATCCGGTCACACCGGATTTGTAGGTCTACTATTGCATTAGGAGGGTGGACCTAGCTTTGTCCCTCTTTCTCCCCCTCTTTCTTTTTGACTTATATCTCTTACACCTGCATATATCTCTTACACCTCTTCCTCCATCACACCACTAGGTTTTAGGGGGCTACGTAAGTGGGTGGCACATTAAGTGCTGCAGGCCCACTAGTATAATTTAATTTAGAGGCCCTGGGTATATGGTATACCACTTTACTAGGGACTTATTATTAAAATGCCATTAATATAATTGAATATGCCAATCAGGTATAAGCCAATGTTCCCATGTTTTAGGGAGTGAGCACAAGCACTGGTAAGCAGTGATAAAGTGCATGGAGCCCTAAAGCCAACAAAAACAAATTCAGCAAAATAGGAGGGTGAAGACCACTCTAAGGGTGACAGGTCTAACACATCCCCCACCCCCACCAGCTGAAAGTGGGGAGAACAACCCACCCTCCTGGTAGTTCTTATCACTTAGGCAGAAGAACCTGGACAGACCATCAGTATTGGATTGGTCTGACCCAGGGCGGTGTTCCACCATGAAGTCCATTCCCTGTAGGGAGATGGACCACCTGAACAGTTTTGGGTTTTCACCCCTCATCTGCATGAGCCATCTGAGGAGTCTGTGGTCTGTCTGATCCTGGAAGTGAGTCCCAAACAGACTGGTATAGCCTCAGCTTCTTCAATGCCCAGACCACAAGAAAGGCTTCCCTTTCAATAGCACTCCACTTCTATTCCCAGGAAGTCCAGAGTAGGTGGCCGCTCCTTTTCCCACCTTAAGGCCACATTATGGAATAAACTTCCGCTTGATCTCTGGCTCACTGATAGCTACTTAGCATTTAGGAAAAAACTGAAAACTTATTTGTTCCCTAAAGTCTGATCCGTTACTAGCTACCCCCCTGAAGAACTCCTCACTTGTGTTCTGCTCTCCTTTAGCGCCGTGATATCCTTTGGATGAATGCTCGTGCTTTATAAATAAATAAATAAAGTAGCCTCCAAGTGATGAAAGCTACAGGTTGGTCTAGGCCCTTCTCATTTAGCTATGATAAGCCTGCTCCTATGCCATAATCTGAAGCATCAGTCTGTACAATGAATTCCTGCAAAAAGTCAGGGGCCTTGAGTACAGGAACTGTACACATAGCCTGTTTGAGGGTATCAAACTCTTTCTGACAGGTCTCTGTTCAGATCACCTTTTTGGTCTGCTTCTTTGAAGTCAACTCAGATAAGGGGGCAACAATGGTGACATATCCCTTAACAAACCTTCTGTAGTAACCAGTGAGGGCCACGAAGGCCCTGACGTCTGTCTGGGTTTTGGGGGGCTCCCAGCCGAGGATAGTCAGTATTGTGGCCTGGAGGGGCTGCACCATACTCCCGCCCACAAGGTGTCCTAAGAGCACCACAAAACCCTGCCCTATCTGGCACTTATTGTACTTGATAGTCAGGCCTGCCTGTTGCAGGGCCTGAAGCACTTCCTGCAGGTGAAGCGGATAATCCACCCAGCTGCTACTGAAGACAGCACTGAAGGCCTCCATCACAGTTAAGACCTGGTTCACCAACCTCAGGAAGGTGGCAGGGGCATTCTTCAATCCAAAGGGCATCACTCTGAATTGAAAGTGTCCTTTTGGGGTAGAGAATGCTGATCTCTCTTTGGCCCCCTTAGTTAGGGCAATCTGCCAGTACCCTGAAGTAAGGTCAAACGTACTCAGGAACTTGGCAGCCCCTAATCTGTCTATGACCTCATTAGCTCAGGGAATGGGGTGAGCATCAGTCTTGGTGACTTAACTGAGCTCCCTGTAGTCCACACACAACCTGAGTTCTGGGGTGGTGCACAGTGGGGCAGCTTGGGGTACCAGCAATACTCGGCTGGACCAGAGAGTACTGGAGTGCTCAATCAAGCCCAATTCCAAAATCTTGAAGACCTCCTCCTTGATGCTGGCCCTCACTTTGTCTGACAGCCTGTATATTTTGTGTTTGACAGGCAGGCTGTCTCCAGTATCTATGTCAAGGGTAAAGCCCAGGAGTGAGGGAAAACATTGAGGAGAACTGAACCAACAGCTGGTGGCAGTCCCTCTGGTATTCTGGGCTCAGAGTAGGAGAGAGGTTGATACCGTCCACTGATCCATCTTTTTCTTTAGATGACAGGAGGTCAGGGAGAGGTTCACTTTCCTCTTCTTCTCCGTCATCTGTCACCAACAGCATAGTGACCTCAGACCTCAGGTATTGGGGTTTGTGGTGATTGATGGGAAGGACCCCTAAGGGGTGTCTGGGGGCCTTGAGATCCTCCAGGGAAGGGGTCCCTCCATTTCCCTCAATCACCTCATGGACCCTGTCCAATGGTCTTGTGGGGCCCTGGGATTTTCTGGCTGCATTACCCACACTTTCTGGCCAGACTAAAACCCTACCAGAGTGGCTTTCTGGTCATACCTCAGAAGCTTTCTTACAGAACTTGGACATCTACTTTCTGAGGGCTAGCATGTAGCTAACCACATCCTGGGGGAAGCATGCTTCTTGACAGCTTGTTCCCACTCCTCCTTCACCATATTGAGAGGTCCCCTAACAGGGTGTCCATACAGAAGTTTGAATAGGCCGAACCCAACTCCCTTCTGTGGCACCCCCCTGTAGGCAAAAAGCAGGCATAATAAAAGGATGTCCTACATCCGACTCCTGGGCTCAGACAGGCCCATAATCATGCCTTTCAGGTTCTTATTGAACCTCTCAACAAGCCCATTGGTTTGGGGATGGTATGGGTTGGAGAACTTGTAGGTTACACCACACTCCTTCCCTATGAACTTCATGTAGGAAGACATGAAGTTAGCACCCCCTGTAAGATACTACTTCCTTGGGGGACCTTACCGGGGTTAAAATCCCCATCCGGGCCCCAGCCACTGCAGGTGCAGCACAGACCTCAGAGGGCTGGACTCTGGGTTAGAGGCTTGGTCCTCAAAACTTAGGCTAAACCTGTTGCCTAAGGTAGTTTTGGGGTCAGAGGGACCAACCATGTTGATGCCCACTCTTTCAAAGGGGGTGCCAACGACTGGTAGGGGATTCAGTGGAGCCTTCAGCTTTTTCCCTGTTTTCCCAATGGCCTCGTAGGTGAGGCAGGTCCTGCAGAATGTGTCTGAGACAATCTTCATCGGGGCAAATAAAAGTGGGAGACAAGCCTGACTAAGGTCTTATACCTGCCCCAGATGTCCTGCCAGGGGAATTTCATGAGCCAGTCCCAGCTGGAAGGCCCTGTAACATTGGAGGACCACCAACACGTGTTACACCATGCACAGGTGCCTTAGGCTAACTATACAGGAGATCATTTTCCCAATATATGAGGTGATCTTCAGAGTTGTCACCAGCTGCCTGGCTTCCTTCGATACCTTACAGAACTCTTTCCAGGTGGGCCCATCCTCAGCTTGACATCCAACAAGCTCAGGTAGATCTCTGAGGAAGGCAATGTCCTCCCCGGCAGGCTCGGGCCGCCTCATCTTGTGCCCCATCCACCTGTACCGTGGGAATTTCATGGGGTTGGTATTCCGTGCCCCCTGCTCTTCCCTTTCCTGGCAGCTGCCTGGGTCATTCTTCCAGGCTTCTTTGACTTCCCTCCTGGGCAGCCATGGACCGTGTAGTCACATAGACACATTCGGGTAACCCCAACATTTCTGGTGCTGATCTAGAGGTCCTCCTCCTTAGCAAGCTTTTTTTACGGCCAGAGAGCTTACTATCCAAAAGGTGTTGATGCAGCTCGGAAAAACAAGGATTGAACATGTGCTCTCTAGCAATCAAATTTTACAGCCCCTTGAAATCACTCACCTCACTGCTATATCTCTCTGGGGGGAACCCGTATGTTTTGGTTAGGGCCGCCTTCATGAGGGAATACTTCTTCCTGTCCCCTTTGCCTATGGCTGACTGACCATCCATCCCTTTATTGGGAATGTACCTCCAGAGGCTGACCCCCAATTTTCCTCAGGGACCCTGTGCATCTCAATGGCACCTCATTGGCCTCAAACCTGTTGTCTGTGTCATTTCCCACAACAAAGTTAGGCACCAGATCCTTTGGGATGTGGACTCTCTTTTCTTCAGTTGACACAAGGGTAGTGCTGCCATCATTGCTGCTGGACTCTGTGGTCTGCTTGATTTTGAGCTGCAGCTCCTTCAGACCCATCTAATGTGCAAGCAAGAGTTTCTTTTCATCCAAGGCTTTCTCTGCCTCAGCCTTCCTCTCCTCTGCTTCCAAATTCATCGTGGCCAGCTGTAGTTTGAGCTTCCTCTCCCCACTCCTTTCCTCCTGCTCCCCTGGGAGCAGAACCTGGTCAGACACACTGCTCCCTGCCCCATCCTGGGCATCCTCTGGGGGTGAGTTGTGCTCCTCCGGCAGCTCAAGACTATGGTTCGGGTCCTCTTCATCATTATCCATGTGTGCTCCATCCTCCTCAGGGTCATCCTTCTCTGTGGTGGACTGCCACCGCTGGACTTTCTCATAGGGTCTGAGACCTATCTGGAGGTCCAACTTTGTGGCTTTCCTGCTTGTCTTCTTTGCACAGCCTCTGGAGCTCAGCCCTGGTGAGGGCGTTGAAGTTGAGCAGCTCCATATCTATGGTATAACAAAGGGAGGTGGGGTACTTGAATTTTTCTAAAAAAGGAGAAAACAGCCAATTAAAAACTGAGAAGAATTTAAAAATAGGTCAAGTCAAGTATTCATTTGGGATTTTTGTGTTACCCCAATCACTGTATGGCACTGCACAAACACAAGTACTGGATCCCACCAATGAACACCACTTTGAGAAATTGGTTATTGGTTGAGTGGGGTGTTAACACTGCTCAAGCACACATCCACAATGAATGAATGAATGAGGAATTTATAGAGCGCAGGACTTACCCCTACAGGGGTATCTCCGTGCTGGCAGGAAAGCATAACACAAGAGGGGAGTAGTGCTAACCAGGCTAAAAAAGTTCAATTTTCAATAATTTCCTAAATTTGGACAAATCCGGACACACCCGTAGTGCCATAGGGAGTTTGTTCCAAAGACGGGGAGCTACATAGGCAAAGGCTTTGCCACCCGTACGTAGCTTGTTGATCCGGGGTACTACAAGCAGAGCCTTTCCACTTGAGCGTAGCTGTCTGTTAGGATGGTAGGGGACAAGACAATCGGTCATATATCTGGGGCCACTTGCATTAAGGGTTTTGTGGATCAGACTGCACATTTTAAACTTAATTCGACTTCGAATAGGAAGCCAGTGTAAGCTTTTTAGGTATGACAGAGAAGGGGTTCTGGATGGTTGATTCAGAGCCAGTCGGGCTGCCGTATTCTGCACTACCTTGAGCCTATTCAGTGTCCCCTCATTTATGGCACCCAGAAGTGCATTACAGTAGTCTAGTCTACTAACCACTAAGGCTTGGAGCAGGGTCTTGCGTGCCGATAGGGGGAGAAGATCGAACACTCTCCGTAGGAGTTTTAGTAAACCAAAACAGCTGCCTGCGACGGCTGCCACCTGCTCCTTCATAGTAAGAGAAAGGTCTAGATACACTCCTAAATGTTTTGCCTTGTTGGTAGGTATAGGAGCGGGGCCTAACTCTATCGGCCACCACTCTGGAGACCAGAGAAGTTGAGCTTTGCCAAAAAGGAGGACTTCAGTCTTGTTGGCATTCAACTGGAGGAAGTTCTTTGACATCCAGTTGGATATTGCACGCATGCCTTCTGCAAACTTTTGTTTAGTATCGTCCGAGTTGTTATCAAATGAAAACAGCAATTGCGTGTCATCAGTGTACGAAAAGGGGACAAAGTTATGGTCTCTGATGATCTTTGCCAGGGGTGCCACATATATATTAAATAACGTGGGACTAAGGCACGATCCCTGGGGCACCCCTTTATTCAGTGATTTCGCTCCAGAGTGGAAACTCCCCAGGTTAACGGTTTGTGTACGTTGTTCCAAAAAACTAGAAAACCACTGAAAGGCAGACCCCACTATGCCGATTTCCGTTAATCTTTGCAGCAGTCTATAATGTGCCACAGTATCAAAAGCTGCGGACAAGTCCAGCAGCACCAAGGCTACCGCTTTGTCCTTGTCTAGATCCATCTTGATAGCATCTGTGACACCAAGCAGAGCCGTCTCGGTAGAGTGTTTGTGTCGGAATCCAAATTGCGAGGGATCCAAGCATAGTTGCGCCTCCACGAATGACAATGCCTGTCAGGGTGAATCACAAAAGTCACTAAAAAACCTGTAATTAACCCTATGGTAGCCTGGCACAAAAGCTGTCAGGGTAAATGTAGAGACAATGTATAAAGTATTTGTGCAGCATACAAATAGTAATAAAGTGAAAAAAACACAATACAAGAAAAAACCCACACCAATGTAGTTAAACAGTGGAGTACATTTTAACACGTTATTGGACACCAAAATGACAAATGACAAATATCCAATCAGTAGTACTGGAGTTATGAATTTCTAAAGTTTAAGGTAAAAACTAGCACCTAAAAGATGAAAGCACCAACTGCAGACATCTAGTCATGCGAGACTGGGTCAAAGTCTAAAAATATGACTGACCACGATGGAGCATGAGCCAAATACAAAGAGCCAATTGGTCCCAATTGTGCTTACGTTCGGACTTACAAGAAATTGCAAGAAAAGTTTTCTGAGAAGGTAGAAGTTCAGCGGGGCAAGGGTGCAGGTGGTGTCAGAAGAGGCGTCATCGGGGAGCCGATGAATGAAGCTGCAGTGTAGATTTCCATGTTCTAACTTAGTCTCTTTTTTGGATGTTGAAAAACTTCAGTGGGACGAGGCTGAAGGCTGTAGCCGATGAGGGCTCCATGAGGCCAGATACCCCTTGTTAGAATTGGGGGTCTCTAGTTGGCACAGGTAGGTACTTGTGACAAATAGGGACCCTCGCCTCTAGTCAGGGTAAAGGGGTACACTCCTAAAATAACCCCTGCTCACCCCCTTGGTAGCTTGGCACGAGCAGACAGGTTTATCTCAGAGGCAGTGTGTAAAGCATTTGTGAACACATACAGTAATCTAGTGACACACTACAGATGGACACCACACAAGGTTTATATCAAAAATAAGTATTCTTTATATAGTTTTAACACAAGACCATAAACGACAAAAATCCACAATACTGTACTTAAAATGGTAGTTTTAGCTTAGTTCAGTTCAGTTCTTAAGATGCGACACTTTAAGTCAATGTACCTTACGATGCGGGACGCTTCCACAACAAGCAATGTTGCAGCGATGGAAATGCGACAAAGTTCTGGTGCAAAGAAATAAAGACGTCAAGTTCTTCCTGATGCGGCACGCTTCTCCGTGGATGCGAGGCGCTTCTCTTGATGCGGTGCAATGCGACAGCTACAGCGGCGACACCCTCCTTCGGAGTTGCGACGGCAGCGGCTGCGACGGCGACACGCTTCTTCCTCGATGCGAGACTCTTCTCTTGATGCGGTGCAATACGACAGCTACAGCGGCGACACCCTCCTTCCGAGTTGCGACGGCAGTAGCAGCGACGGCGACACGCTTCCTCTTCGTTGCGGGACGCTTCTCTCGATGCGGTGCAATACGACAGCTACAGCGGCGACACCCTCCTTCGGAGTTGCGACGGCAGCAGCAGCGACGGCGACACGCTTCTTCCTCTTGAGTCGCGCTTCCAGCTCCTTGCGACACGCAGTCCCTTCAGAAGGCCCAAAACAGCAGCAGGCACTTCCAAAGGATTCTTGGGGAGCTGGTGGTTGAAGTCTGTTGTCCCTGAGACTTCAGCAGGAGGCAAGCTCTTTTCTCAAGCCCTTGGAGATACTTTACAAGTTGAATAAAAGTGCACACAAAGTCCTTTCTCCTTCCTTTGGCAGTCAGGCAACCACTGCAGGCAGATCCCTCTAGCTTAGGGATAGTCTTCTCCTCAGTTTCTTCTTGGTTCCGCTCCTCAGCAAAGGTTTCTTCTTGTTTTCCCAAAGTGATCTAATTTCCTAGGGGTCTGGGTCCCCTTTTTATACACAGTTTTCCTTTGTTCTCTGAAGGCAGAGAGGCCTCTGCCTAGTCAAAACCAGTTGTGGTCAGTCCTGGAGCACTTTGTTTTTCTGACTCCTTCTTTCCTTTCAGAATGTGGGGCAGGGTGCTCAGCCGCCCGGCAGGAGGTGGAGCCAGCATTGTGGAAGGCAGGCACAGCCCTATTCAGACCCAGGTGCAACTCCTCCCTCCACTCTGGATGCAGATCTTTCTATTCAGCCCTGTGCTGACTCACCCTGTCTCCTGTAGCCACCCCCAGCCCCTGTCACTCAATCTCCAGACAAGGAATACACAACCTAGCAGAGGCAGGCTTGGAAGTTTAGGCAAGAAAATACCCACTTTCTAAAAGTGGTATTTTCAAACACAGAATGTTAAAACCAACTTCACTAAAAGATGTATTTTATCATTCTGAGTTCAGGCATACTAAATTCGTTTTTCTACCATGTTCCCTGGGTCAGTTCTGACTATAAGGTGTAATAGTCAGTCTGCCCATTCTGGCCTATGGGGAGCAGGTAGCCTTGCAATAGTGAAAAACGAAAATGGCTGTAATTCACTATTAGGACATGCCACACACACCAGGGCATGTCCTACCTTATACTTACAATGCACCCTGCCCTAGGGCCTACTTTAGGGGTGACCAACATGCAGTAAAGGGAAGGTTTAGGGACTGGTAAGTGGGTGTACTCACCAAGTCGACATGGCAGCCCTAGGCTGCACACAGGCTCTGCAATGGCAGGCCTGAGGCACATTTTACAAGCCGCTTCTGTGGGTGGCACAACCAGTGCTGCAAGCCCACCAGCGGCATTGGATTTACAAGCCCTGGGCACACTCAGTGCACTGTACTAGGGACTGATAAGTAAACCAATCATCCAATCATGGAGTCACTAATCCATCACGCAATTTATCATAGGGAGCACTTGCACTGTGGCACTGAATAGCAGTGGCACAGTGCCCAAAGCATCTAACACCAGCAAAAACGGATCGGTAACATAGGAGGCATCATAAAAAATGGAAGGAGACCCACGCCAAGGATGCCAGGTCTAACACGTGTCCCCTCCAGCTGAAATGTGGGGAGAACTACCCTACCTCAGGGGAGTTCTCTTCACTAAGGCGGAAAAATCTGGACAGACCATCAGCATTGGCGTGTTCTGTACCAGGGCGGTGTTCCACCGTGAAATCCATCCCCTGTAGGGAAATGGACCACCTCAACAGCTTTGGATTCTCACCCCTCATCTGCATCAACCATCTGAGGGGCCTGTGGTCTGTCTGAACCCGGAAGTGAGTCCCAAACAGGTATGGTCTCAGCTTCTTCAGTGCCCAGACCACAGCAAATGCCTCACGCTCAATAGCACTCCACCTCTGTTCCCGTGATAGTAACCTCCTACTGATGAAAGCTACGGGTTGATCTAGGCCCTCCTCATTCATCTGTGACAGAACAGCCCCCACACCATGCTCTGAAGCGTCTGTTTGTACTACGAACTCTTTGGAGAAGTTGGGTGCCAGGAGCACGGGCGCCGTGCACATGGCAGTTTTCAGGGCCTCAAAAGCTTTCTGACAGGTGTCAGTCCAAATCACTTTCCTGGGCTGCTTCTTGGAAGTCAGCTCTGTCAGGGGCGCAACAATGCTGCCATACCCCTTGACAAACCTCCTGTAGTAACCCGTGAGTCCTAAGAAGGCTCTCACCTCTGTCTGGGTTTTGGGGGTTCCCAATTCAGGATGGTTTCAATTTTGGGTTGTAGGGCGCCACCTGGCCGCTCCCCACTTGGTGTCCCAAGTACACCACGGAACCCTGCCCGATCTGGCACTTACTCGCCTTGATCGTGAGGCCTGCCCTCCGCAGCGCCATCAACACTTCCCAGAGGTGGCGCAGATGTTCTTCCCAACTGGCGCTGAACACCGCGATGTCATCCAGGTAGGCGGCACTGAACGAGTCCAGTCAACACCTGGTTGACCAACCTCTGGAAGGTGGCAGGGGCATTCTTCATCCCAAAGGGCATCACCCGGAACTGGTAGTGCCCATCTGGGGTGGAGAATGCTGACCTCTCTCTTGCCCCATCAGTCAAGGCGATCTGCCAGTACCCAGACGTTAAGTCAAACGTGCTGAGGTACCGTGCAGCCCCTAGCCGATCTATGAGCTCATCAGCTCTGGGGATGGGGTGCGCGTCAGTCCTGGTGACTGAATTGAGTCCTCGGTAGTCCACACAGAACCGGAGTTCTGGTGTGGCACCCGGTGCGGCAGCCTTCGGGACCAAGACCACTGGGCTGGCCCAAGGACTGTTAGAGGACTCAATCACCCCTAACGCAAGCATTTTGGAGACCTCCTCCTTGATGCAAGCTCTCACCCTGTCAGTCACCCTGTAAGATTTGTGCTTCACAGGTGTACTGTCCCCAGTGTCCACATCATGGATGCACCAATCTGTGACACCGGGAACCAGGGAGAACAGATCAGAAAACTGTCCCAGCAACTGGCGGCAGTCATTCTGTTGCTCAGGGGTCAGGGTGGAAGAGAGGTTGACACCATCCACTGACCCATCTTGCTCTGTTGCTGACAGGAGGTCAGGAAGAGGCTCGGTCTCCTCCTCCATCCCAGCATCTGTCGCTAAGAGCATGCCCACTTGGGACCTCTCCAAGTGGGGCTTCAGGTGGTTGACATGCAGGACCCTCAAGGGGTTCCTGGGAGACCGCAAGTCCACCAAGTAGGTAACCGGACTTTGCGCTCTACAACCTCAAAGGGTCCGGTCCACTTATCCTGGAGCGCGCAGGGCTCCACTGGGGCCATGACCCACACTTTCTGACCAGGCTGAAGCTCTACCAGAGTGGCATTCTGGTCGTACCACCGCTTCATCTCCTCCTGGCTGGCTTCCAGATTCGCCTCAGCGAGTTGCCTGAAACGCCTAGTTTGGTTCCTAAAGGCCAGCATGTAACTGTATACATCCTGGGGAGGTATCCTGGGAGATTGCTCCCAGCCTTCTTTGACCAAACTTAGAGGTCCTCTTACTGGGTGTCCATAGAGAAGCTCAAAGGGACTGAACCCTAGAGATTTCTGTGGCACCTCACGGTAAGCAAAGAGCAGGCATGGTAAGAGGACGTCCCACTTACGCCTCATAGGTTCCTCAAGACCCATAATCATGCCTTTGAGGGTTCGGTTGAACCTTTCAACCAATCCATTTCCTTGGGGGTGGTAAGGAGTGGTAAACTTGTAGGTTACCCCACACTCCTGCCACAGGGACTTCATATACTTGGAAATGAAGTTGGTCCCCGGTCAGACACTACCTCGCTAGGGAATCCCACTCGGGAGAAAATTCCCATCAGTGCTCGTCCCACCACGGGGGCCGTCACTGTCCTCAGAGGTATGGCTTCCGGGTACCGGGTGGCATGGTCCACCAAGACCAGGATGAACCTGTTGCCCATGGCTGTCTTGGGGTCCAGTGGCCCCACAATGTCAATACCCACCCGTTCAAAGGGGGTGCTGACTACAGGAATGGCTGGAGAGGAGCCTTGCGCTTCCTCCCACTCTTTCCACTTGCCTGGCAAGTCTGACATGTCCTGCAGTGAGTGTCTGAACTCCTGCGCATTTAGGGCCAATAAAAGTGGGTGACAAGCCTCTCAAAGGTCTTGTCCTGCCCCAAATGTCCTGCCAATGGAACATCATGAGCCAGCCCCAGTAGGAAGGCTCTGAAGCACTGGGGTACCACCAGCACACGGGCTGACCCAGGCTCAGCAACCTTAGGCTCCGTATACAGGAGATCATTCTCCCAATAGACCCAATGTGACCCAGACTGATCACCTGTTGCCTGGTCTGCAGCCTGTTGCCGCAGACCCACCAGAGAAGGGCATTCTTTCTGCTCCTTGCAGAATTCTTCCCTGGAGGGTCCTCCTTCTTGCTGCCAATGGGTCAGCTCAGGCAGGTCCCCCAGTTCAGCTACCTGTTCCCCTGTAGGCTCCAGGGCATCCCCCTCAAGGTCTGCCTCCTCCTGGACCGTGGGAACTTCGGGGCCGGTTTCCCGCGCCCCTGCCTCTTCTCGTGACGGCAGGTACCTGGGCCTCCCTCTCAGGCTCCAGGTCCTCTTGAGCACCTTTACTTGCTGCCATGGACCGGGTGGTCACACACGCCCAGTCAGGCAAACCCAACATCTCCAAATGAGCACTTCGCTCCACCTTTGCCCAAGGTGAGCTCTCCAAGTCGTTCCCTAACAAACAGTCAACAGGCATGGCGGGCCTCACAGCTACTTGAAGAGTACCAGAGACCCCCCACTCAAAGGGAACCTGAGCCACTTTGCAGTGACTCTCTGTGTTGTCAGGGGCAACAACTGGATAGAATGCATGGGGGACAACCTGCTCTTGAGACACCAGGTGACACTTGACAGCTGTCAAACTGGCTCCTGTATCTCTAAGAGCCTCCACCCTATGGCCATTGATGGTCACCCACTGCCTGTATTTCTTAGTGTTATCAGGCAGCTGGGTCTTGGGGACCATCTCACAGTCTCCTAATGAGACAAGGGACATCTGTGCGGGACCCCACCCCTCTGGGGCATCCATCTCCTCCCCAGGGCTACACTAGCCATCTGCCGGGGGCTGCACCAGGGGTGCGGTCTTTCCAAACTGGCGGCACCTGGGATCACTCGCTATATGACCCAGGTCCCCACATTTGTAGCATCTCAGGGGTCCCCTTTGAACAGGTGGACCTGTCGGGGCCCCTGAGGGTTTCTGGGGGAGGCTGGGAACCTTTCCCTTGGTTCCCTTGGGGACTACTTTGGGGCCTTCTTTGGAACTCCCTCTGTTTACCCTTGTCCCCCCACTCTTCTGCTGGGGACCCTGCCCACCCTTGGCTGAGTCTCCCACGTGACCCTTGTGGACCCTGGTACTGACCCAGCGGTCCGCCTCCTCAGCAAGCTTCCTAGGGATAGTCAGCTTGCTATCTATCAGGTGCTGGCGTAGCTCTGGAAAACAGTTACTTGACAAGTGCTCCCATGCAATCAAATCAAGGAGCCCCTGAAAATCATCAACTTTGCTACCCTTCACCCAACCATCCAATGCTCTGCAGAAAAAAGTGACATATTCAACCCAGGTACTGTTCTCTATCTTCGTGCAACCCCTGAACCTCTGCCTATACAATTCAGGAGTTAAACCATACCTAGACATTAAAGCATCCTTCATGTGGCGATATGAATTATGGACATCAGAAGGCAAATCTAGCAGTGTGTCCCGCCCCTCACTAAGGAACCGTCCCCACAACCCCGCTCCCCAATCCTTCTCAGGGACCCGGTGGGAAGACATGGCTACCTCATAGGCCTTGAACCACTGCCCAATGTCATCATTTTTAAAAAACTCTCTGACCACATCTTTAGGAATATATACTCTAGATTCCACAGGCATTGACGGTGTGCTGCCACCAGAGGGAGTAATTTCTAAGCTCCTAGCTTTCAAATCCAACTCCCTCAAACTTCTATCATGCTCAAGCTGTATCCTCTTTTCTTCCAGGGCCAGTTTCCTAATTTCCAATTGCCCATTCATTTTGGCCAGCTCCAACTCATGCATCCTATTTCTCTCCCTGTCCTCCAGCTCTTCTGTGGACAGACCTTTGGCAGAAACACTGCTACCTGCTGGGGAAGGTGTCTTCCTTTCCCCTGGACCCAATGGCCCTTCCAGCTGCACATCTGCATTATTATCCCCTTCCTCAATCTCAGGGGTTTTCCTTGCTTCTACCCAGGCCCTCAGCGCCTTGTAGAACTCCTCCCTCCTGGTGAGCCCGGTAATTGCAACATTAAATCTTTTGCAGAAGTGCTTCAGCTGCTTTGCATTGTAGCATTCTAGTTTCTCCTCTTCCCAATCAAAATCAGCAGATGCTATGGATGCTGGTTTCATGATGGCTGACTTTGGCTAAAAATGGAAAGTCCTGAAAAAAAAATCTACCAACAGTATGTGGTCGCGTTTTGGTCTGCACTCACTAGTAGTGTTCACCAATCACTGTACATGAGTCACAAATGCAAGTCCAGAATCCCCACCGCTGACCACCAATGTTAGAATTGGGGGTCTCTAGTTGGCACAGGTAGGTACTTGTGACAAATAGGGACCCTCGCCTCTAGTCAGGGTAAAGGGGTACACTCCTAAAATAACCCCTGCTCACCCCCTTGGTAGCTTGGCACGAGCAGACAGGCTTATCTCAGAGGCAGTGTGTAAAGCATTTGTGAACACATACAGTAATCTAGTGACACACTACAGATGGACACCACACAAGGTTTATATCAAAAATAAGTATTCTTTATATAGTTTTAACACAAGACCATAAACGACAAAAATCCACAATACTGTACTTAAAATGGTAGTTTTAGCTTAGTTCAGTTCAGTTCTTAAGATGCGACACTTTAAGTCAATGTACCTTACGATGCGGGACGCTTCCACAACAAGCAATGTTGCAGCGATGGAAATGCGACAAAGTTCTGGTGCAAAGAAATAAAGACGTCAAGTTCTTCCTGATGCGGCACGCTTCTCCGAGCATGCGAGGCGCTTCTCTTGATGCGGTGCAATGCGACAGCTACAGCGGCGACACCCTCCTTCGGAGTTGCGACGGCATCGGCTGCGACGGCGACACGCTTCTTCCTCGATGCGAGACTCTTCTCTTGATGCGGTGCAATACGACAGCTACAGCGGCGACACCCTCCTTCCGAGTTGCGACGGCAGCAGCAGCGACGGCGACACGCTTCCTCTTCGTTGCGGGACGCTTCTCTCGATGCGGTGCAATACGACAGCTACAGCGGCGACACCCTCCTTCGGAGTTGCGACGGCAGCAGCAGCGACGGCGACACGCTTCTTCCTCTTGAGTCGCGCTTCCAGCTCCTTGCGACACGCAGTCCCTTCAGAAGGCCCAAAACAGCAGCAGGCACTTCCAAAGGATTCTTGGGGAGCTGGTGGTTGAAGTCTGTTGTCCCTGAGACTTCAGCAGGAGGCAAGCTCTTTTCTCAAGCCCTTGGAGATACTTTACAAGTTGAATAAAAGTGCACACAAAGTCCTTTCTCCTTCCTTTGGCAGTCAGGCAACCACTGCAGGCAGATCCCTCTAGCTTAGGGATAGTCTTCTCCTCAGTTTCTTCTTGGTTCCGCTCCTCAGCAAAGGTTTCTTCTTGTTTTCCCAAAGTGATCTAATTTCCTAGGGGTCTGGGTCCCCTTTTTATACACAGTTTTCCTTTGTTCTCTGAAGGCAAAGAGGCCTCTGCCTAGTCAAAACCAGTTCTGGTCAGTCCTGGAGCACTTTGTTTTTCTGACTCCTTCTTTCCTTTCAGAATGTGGGGCAGGGTGCTCAGCCGCCCGGCAGGAGGTGGAGCCAGCATTGTGGAAGGCAGGCACAGCCCTATTCAGACCCAGGTGCAACTCCTCCCTCCACTCTGGATGCAGATTTTTCTATTCAGCCCTGTGCTGACTCACCCTGTCTCCTGTAGCCACCCCCAGCCCCTGTCACTCAATCTCCAGACAAGGAATACACAACCTAGCAGAGGCAGGCTTGGAAGTTTAGGCAAGAAAATACCCACTTTCTAAAAGTGGTATTTTTAAACACAGAATGTTAAAACCAACTTCACTAAAAGATGTATTTTATCATTCTGAGTTCAGGCATACTAAATTCGTTTTTCTACCATGTTCCCTGGGTCAGTTCTGACTATACGGTGTAATAGTCAGTCTGCCCATTCTGGCCTATGGGGAGCAGGTAGCCTTGCAATAGTGAAAAACGAAAATGGCTGTAATTCACTATTAGGACATGCCACACACACCAGGGCATGTCCTACCTTATACTTACAATGCACCCTGCCCTAGGGCCTACTTTAGGGGTGACCAACATGCAGTAAAGGGAAGGTTTAGGGACTGGTAAGTGGGTGTACTCACCAAGTCGACATGGCAGCCCTAGGCTGCACACAGGCTCTGCAATGGCAGGCCTGAGGCACATTTTACAAGCCGCTTCTGTGGGTGGCACAACCAGTGCTGCAAGCCCACCAGCGGCATTGGATTTACAAGCCCTGGGCACACTCAGTGCACTGTACTAGGGACTGATAAGTAAACCAATCATCCAATCATGGAGTCACTAATCCATCACGCAATTTATCATAGGGAGCACTTGCACTGTGGCACTGAATAGCAGTGGCACAGTGCCCAAAGCATCTAACACCAGCAAAAACGGATCGGTAACATAGGAGGCATCATAAAAAAATGGAAGGGAGACCCACGCCAAGGATGCCAGGTCTAACACCACTTGTACAAAGGATCGCTGAACAGGATTTGCTGCTGCAGAGAAGAATAGAGCTGGAGCTGCGGTGAAGACCGGCCGACCGGTGATGCACTTTGGGCATATAGACAAACAAGTTGGTCCCGATCTCCTCTCGGTTCTTAGACTAGTTTTTAGCTAAAATTTTCTTGGCCCCAAGTTTTGGATTTTGGCTATCTGGGCATCCATAATACCACCACAAGGGTCTAGGACTGGAGGGGCCCCACTTGGGGGGGCTAGGACTCTCTCAGACGGGGTCCAGGTGCAGGTTCAAGATGGTTGAAGCCTTTTCTGTCCCTGAAGCTCTGATCCGGAGGCCAGCTAACTTCTCATTGGAGTCACTCTGATAGTCCTAGGTTCAAGTGATGAAGCAGGGCTCAAGCAGTAGGGCAGGTCACTGAGGGTTCAAGGCAGGCTCCAGGCAGCAAAGCAGTCCTTCCAGGTGCAGCAAAGCAGTCTTGTGGAATACACAGCAGACCACAGCAGCAGGCAGTCCTTTGAGAGTCCTTCCGCAGGTCTAGAAAGTGAACTGAAGAGTAGGTCTGAGGGTCCTATTTTTTATACCTGGTGCTTTCTTTGATGTAGGAGAAGTTACCCTTTGAAGTGCTTGGAATTTCCTGTCCCCGCTGGCTCTAAACTGACTGCAGGGACAATGCAGTGGTGACAAGTTCTTTGTGTGATGGTAGGTCACATCCTATTCAGTTTCAAGTGGGGCTGTGCCCAGCTCCACCTCCCTCTATCCTGCCAGCAGGTTGCCCATTCAGGACACACCAAACTCCTGTATTGTGTGACTTTCTGGGAGGAATTAATGTCCAACTACCAACTACACCCAGTCATGTGACCTAGGACAACCGTCAGGCACCAAATAGCAAAAGGGGAGGAAAATGCCAACTTTCTAAAAGTGGCATTTTCAAAATTGTAACTTAAAAACCTACTTTACAATTAAGGAGGATTTTAATTACAATTTCATAGATACCAAACAGGAAATGCTTACCTGTCCCCAATGAAAGATTAGCACTTATTAAATGTAATAAGGCAACCCAATGTTAATTTGTGGGACAGGTAGGCCTCACAGTCGTAGAAAATGAATGTAAGAGTTTTTCACTACCAGGACATGTACAACTTAAAAGAACATGTCCAACCTTTTAATTTACAATGCATCCTGCCCTATGGACTACCTAGAGCCTACCTGAGGGGTGACTTATATGCAATTAAAGGGGAGTTTAAGACAAGCGGGTTATGTTGCCAAGTCAAATTGGCAGTTGAAAACTGCATTCAGGCTGTAATGGCAGGCTTGTGGCATGTTTTAATGGGCTACTTAAATGGTTGGCACAATATGTGCTTCAGGCCTACTAGTAGCATTTAATTTACAGGCCTTGGGTACATGGTACACCACTCAACAAGTGACAAGTAGATTAAATATGCCAATTAGGTGTAAGCCAATTGTGCCATGTTTCAGAGAGTGAGCACACACACTTTAGCACTGGTTAGCAGTGGTAAAGTGCTAAGGCTGACAAAAAAGAATTTCAGTAAAAATAGGAAGGGTGAAGGCAAACATTTTGGGGGTGACCCTGTAGAGAGGGCTAGGTCCAATAATACGTCAATTAGGTGTAAGCCAATGTTACCATGTTTTAGGGAGTGAGCACAAGCACTTTAACACTGGTCAGCAGTGGTAAAGTGCACATAGTCCTAAATTCCCAAAAATCTAATTCAGTGAAATGGGAGGGTGAAGGCAAATAATTTGGGTGAAAACCACCCTAAGGCTGACAGGTCTAACACCACTCTCCTATGGTGTAGCTACTCCTCCAGAAATTCACTTCAGCATTCCACAACAGAACGTAAAGTGCTATATAAATGCTGCAGTACAATATTACCTTTTTGCTAGCTCATGGTAACATCGCTGCATACTTACATAGCATTGGCTGCATGATTTGCATTCCAGATCTTGCACTGACTCAGCTCATACTTAGACCCAGGTTCAAGCCAGACCCCTGGCGCGGCTCTGGCACAACTCCCTCTTTGCATTTGCTGGCTTGCCCTTCTCTATTTGCATGTTGGCTCTGGCACACATACTGTCCAAAGGGACTCATGTCATGTCAGAAAACTTGAGGTAGTCTTGGCATTTTACCAACAGCACTATGCATTATGTGAGTTTTGAGTGCACACTCACAATGTTAAAAATGTAACTATAAGTTCAAGAATGAAATCAATCTGTTGCCTAAAAAGCCAGGGCTGGCTGAAGGTGTCTCTCACATGAGGTGGAGCCACCTGGCACAATGCTTGGCATTTCCAAGTTGAAATTCTGCCAGCTGGCTCAATATAATGGAAGTTGCTTTTAGCCAGTCCAATCTTCAACTAGCAACAGAGCATAGGTCTCTGTGCTGAACTTCAATATTCAGGATGAATCTACAAGTCTTGGGTTGCAGAGTTCTGAGGACTTAAGTACCATGACAGGCTCATGGTGACATTCAAGACATTGGCACCTGTGCAACACCTGACCATCGTTACCCCTAAAGCTTATAGAAGACGTTTAGGTGTCCTTCCATGTTCACAACTGTTACATCTTTCTTCCTCCTTCTTTCCTTCCCTCTCTATCCTCCCTCCTTTATTACATCACCTGGTTCCTTGCCAGCTCTGGCATGCGCTATGTTTACTTTCCATTGACATTCCAGATTCTACATGGTTTGTTTAATACTGATATCTTGTCTGTTGCCCAGTTGCATCTGGAGCTGTTAATGGATGGACCTACATTGCTGTGCTGAAACTGAAAATAAACCTACTTCAAAACTAATGAATACTGGACTCATTTCTACAACAACCCATGTTCATTGCTGCTAATTGGTCCCATGCCCATGCCCTGTGTGACAGCCAGTGGCGGCTACCGTAAGTAAAAAATGCTGGTGCTGGTGCGCGAAGGCGCCAACTCACCAAAAATCCAGGAGCACGACCACTGCGACACTCCTCGAGCAGAAAAGGAAGGACTTCCTTCCTGCTTGTGGAACGCATCTCCAACCAATCCTGGAGCTGCTCTCATGCTGTGAAAGAGGCTCCAGAATTGGTGGGAACAGGCTCACCCAGCGCTTATTTTGAGCCTTGGGGCCTGTACCACAGCAGCGGCCGGTGCAGGTAGCGCGGCGGGGCGCTGCGGGGGGGGTGGGATGTCGACAGACGATGGAATAGGAGTTATTTATTTATGTAATTTGCCCTATTCCGTCATCTGTGGACATCCCCCTCACCATGCCCATCCGCCCCACCGCGCTTACCTGCAATGGCAGATGCTGCTGTGCCAGCAATCCCCAGGCTGTTTCACAGCCTTTGAATTGCTGGGTCTACACTGCGCATGTCGGGCTGGCCATCGCAAGACGGCCGGCCAATCTGACACGCGCACTGTAGCTCAGTGCTGACATCCTGCATTTGCAGCATTCAGCCCCACCCTCGCGAGCCGGTGTGGAGGCAAATAAATAAAATGGCATTGACACGCCATATTATTTATTTGTGTTTGTCTGCTGCACTCGCAGCAGGCGGGGCGACGCTCCTCCGCTCCCGAGGAGGAGCCGGCTTCTATGGCAGCACTTTGCATGGTCTGAGTTTAGGACATGCCCTTGAAATGATAAAAGTTAAACTACAAGCCCCAAAATGCAGTGGCATGCTTCTAACTGCTCTTTGGTCACTGCTGTCTTCCAGCCTTTCTTCCCCGGTCTTGCACATCCCTACTTACACATCCTTTCTTTAGTACTCGATTTCTTTCGGTGTTCTCCTTTCCATTTCTACTTGATTTGTAATTGTCTTTACTTATCTCTGATCTGTATTTTGTTTTCTGTAACAATTTCGTAATTATTGCCTCACTCTTTGGATATTTTAACTCACTCCCCATTGACTAATTCCTTCTGTAATTAATTTCTACGCTTGAAGTGTATTTTTTTCAATATGGCTTATTCAGATGCCTGCCCCAGTACCGCTTCTCTCACTTGTTCACTTTCCCTTTTCTATTGCCATCATGTTGTGTACATGTTGTAGTTATGAGCCTGTATGTCTTAAGCACCTTTCTATATAAGTTTGTGTGCTATATTAATCTATCGTTGCATCTCTGTTATAGTTCTGGAATGTCCTTGGGCTATATTCGGGATATATATAATCACAAATAAATAAATAAAATTTGCTGATGGCTAATAAGATACGACTGGCTGAAGGTGGCAAGCATGAGATGGGCCAACTTGCCATCGTCAATGCCCTAACAGTGACTGTTTTTTGGATTTCTGTTTTCAGTAGAGCAGCTGTCGCTGGAATGTGGCGGTTCCTGGTTGGAAATGGTTGCACCTTCATTTGCAAGTTGCGCCTTGGTTCTGGGCTAGGGAGCATCCTCAAGGCGCCTTGGTTCTGGGCTAGGGAGCATCCTCAAGGCGCCTTGGTTCTGGGCTAGGGAGCATCCTCAAGGCGCCTTGGTTCTGGGCTAGGGAGCATCCTCAAGGCGCCTTGGTTCTGGGCTAGGGAGCATCCTCAAGGCGCCTTGGTTCTGGGCTAGGGAGCATTCTGGGCTAGGGAGCATCCTCAAGGCACCTTGGTTCTGGGCTAGGGAGCATCCTCAAGGCGCCTTGGTTCTGGGCTAGGGAGCATCCTCAAGGCGCCTTGGTTCTGGGCTAGGGAGCATCCTCAAGGCGCCTTGGTTCTGGGCTAGGGAGCATCCTCAAGGCGCCTTGGTTCTGGGCTAGGGAGCATCCTCAAGGCGCCTTGGTTCTGGGCTAGGGAGCATCCTCAAGGCGCCTTGGTTCTGGGCTAGGGAGCATTCTGGGCTAGGGAGCATCCTCAAGGCGCCTTGGTTCTGGGCTAGGGAGCATCCTCAAGGCGCCTTGGTTCTGGGCTAGGGAGCATCCTCAAGGCGCCTTGGTTCTGGGCTAGGGAGCATCCTCAAGGCGCCTTGGCCTGACTCGAAGGCTGCCCACGGCCGAGATAATTATCGGAAGTGCTGTTTTCACACTGCGTCACAATGCCCTCTTAATTTATTTCCATTTTTGCACTAGCGTGCATTGTACAAACCATCCATGGAATAGTGGCAGGCTGAAAGTGGAAAACAGAAATGTTGACAACAAAAAGAGCCTGAACAAGCCGGCCGCCTCTACTCCAAAGAGGAGGCTTTCATTGAGCAGAAGTGTTAATGTATTCTTAATAACCCGTATTTTATCGGCATTGTGCCTTACCTATTCGTAAGTGATTTTAAAACTCCAAGCAGCCTCGCATAAAAAAAAAAAACACTTGAAGATTAAGTTTTTTCTTTCTTTTATAACTGCGGTTTATCCTTGAGTGTATAAATTCAAACTCAATTATGCCGAGGGCTTGAAGAATGAATCATAGCACGTGAAAGCGCCAGAGTTCAAGGCGCTGTTTTCCAGTATAGAAAGTCTCTCTTAATTTAATAAGGTTTCACTTTTCAGGAAGCCTCGTTCCCTCTGCCTTCGCGTCCCAACCCCCACTGGCACAACTTTGCCCTTCTCTGTTGTTATCAGGGTTATTGAACCTCTCCAGCATTTCAGAGTTTGCACCACTCTTTATATTTTTCACTTCATTTGTAGAAGAGTTATTAGAAAGAAATGCAAATGGATTGATAAACAAGCATTGGCAACGCCATTAGCTCTGGCCTCGGCAAGCATGCAATGTTTTATTTATTTTGCAAACGTGCAATAGGTTTTAAAAGTGGTAAGAAGTAAAAATGTTCACCTCTAAAAGTAGTGACCATATCTATATGTTTGCAATGAGGAATCAAAATGGCCATCTGAAAAATAACTAACAAAACACCTGAGATGAAAGTAGAGATTGGCCCATCGGCCTTGACACTGAACTGGTCTATATTTTAGGTGTATGTGCACACATGCACAAGCACAATTATGTCAGTCACAATGAAGAGAGCCAAGGACTGAAATGGGCTGACCTATTGTCCCAAGCTGTGTGCGTTGTTGTCATCTCCAGGAAGTCAGACTGTGCACCCTCTGGGGCAGACTCGTGAACACAAGAGAGACAACACATTCCAAGACAGAGAGGCCAGTTTCAGGTGGGTATGTATTTCACCTGGTAGGCTATTTCTATGGTGTGATAAGTACAACATATTCCACGTTCTTCACTTGGAAATGAGGCATAACATGTGAAACTGGTATTTCATGCACCAAATTCTGAATGTTTCACCTTTTTATCCAGACCTTTCTCCCCAATCAATTTCAGAAAATTTGACTCACAGAAATCTATCAGGGGGAAATAGTTGGGTGTCATAATTCTAATACAGCTTCTAACTCTGATCCCCAGTGCAAAGTACGGTTTTCAGATTTGCACGAATTTAATCGCCAGCTTATTATCAGCGGTCTAAGAATGGTTCAACACACACCTGCCAACTGTCCACCTCCAAGCCTTCTCGCCAGTTTCTGTGGGGGTCCAAATGACCCCCCTTTAAAGAATGGAAAAAGGATACTGAATATGTTTGTCAGATCGTAATATTTTAATTTTTGAAGCTAAACATCAAAATGTGAATAATGACTGTAGAATGTTGAAATAAAATATGAGCTTGTTATCTGGAAGGAACCTATAGCTCACTCAGTTTATACTCGGAGTTTCCTTCACGACCACTGTGCCAAAACCTGACACCCCCTTTTCTCTAATCCACCTTCCATTCCACACCAAGCTACCCCGCTGGTCTAGAAATTAGTTGAGGAAATGTAAATTGTCGATTAAAAAACAAAATCTGTAATTTGTAACATGTGTATCATGGGCTTAACCTTATCTGGGAGCCAAAGGTCACACATGAACCGACGGGATATAGAGATGCAGCAGAAAGGTCAGCTCCGTAAGCCTTTCTGAATGCGCCAAAGAGTGTAGTGCTAGTCAAGCAGAAAACGTCTTCAAAGCTTGGCACACTCAAAATCTACGTCCCCTCAAGATTTACAATTGGATCAGGGCACAATCAAGAGGGAGTGTCCCTGGATCGAAGCAACCGGCTTGACCAATGCCAAACAATCTGATGAGTGAGGTAGTTCAGTCCAGGAAGGCAATCCTATACAAAGGGAGGATGTTAAATTCCACCCTAGCCCTCACAAGTAATTAATGGTGGACAAAGCAATCAAGCAGCTCTGCTAGAAGGTGTGCAGTGTTCTGATATGAAAAGCAAACTGCACTAAAATGTCAATGATGCAGCCACTAGAGTCCATGTCGCTGGCAGCCAGGTGGTCAATGCTGAAACTGCCTTCTCCATGTTTGCTCACGTCACTCTCACTCCATGGTCCACTAATGACCCCAAAAAACAGTCTGCACACTGGCCTGTCAAAGCAGCCCTTCAGGCATTGCCTGATTGCCCTATAGGTCCGTCTGGCCCCAATGACCCCTCCCACTCCAGGGTCCGGTGCCATTGCACCTGTTGCTCCATTGATAGTTGGACCCCTGCACTTGATGCACAGGGGTGCTTTTTTGTCGCCTCCAGGACCTGGTGCTGCAGATGGGGGAAGGCTATCTTGGGAGAGATTTCCTCCTCCAGTCCCTCTAGCGCGTGGGAGAGCTCTCTATGGCAAACCCTGCCCTGGGGCTCCTGTGACCAGGCTGCGGCTCTGTAGATCAGGCAGACTCCTGTGCAGTGGAGCTTTAAGCACAATAAAAATGTTTTTTTTTAAAAGCACGTGTCAAAAAGTAGCAAGCAGCCTACGAATGTGGATGTGGGGTACCTCACAGGGTGGTCTACAATGGAGTGGAACAGGGTGGAAGGGTGGAATGGGTCTTAGTAGAAGTCCGGCTGCAACAGGAAATGGGAGACCCTGAACCGGAACAATATGTAGAAGGGACAGGTGATTAATACTTTGTAGATGTGTCTGTGATGCTGATTTGCTGTAATTTGATGCAATGGAACCAATTGTGCTGCCTAAGTCATCCATATGTTATGTATGCACTTATAGTCATTTGCACACGGTGTGATTCACATCTCTCTCCTTGTTTAGGGGGTTGGGGGATGGTGATGGGACAAGTTACTGACCTATAATGTTATCTTGTCCTTAAAATCAATAACACATTTTAAACAACAACAAAAAGTAGCAAACAGCCCATCAGCAGTGTGCTTCTGCAAGGCCCGTGCAGAAACAAAATGAAAGAATGCAGCACGGGTAGTGTTGAAGCAGGAAGCAATGTACAAGGAAGTGAGCAGCCCAGCATTGTACAGCTACCAGGTTCTAAAAAAACAATGAAGCGAGGGGTGGGGAGCAATGGACAAGTGATGGCTCTGGGATGAACCTTATAGCAAGTGGACAGAAGAGTGTGAGGAAAGTGATGCACTCCCATGGAGGGATCAAACAAACAAAAACAAGCATTTGCAATGCAATAGGTCTCGCATTATTAAAGTTTGAGCTATTGGTGTTGCATTTGCAAGAGTTTGAGCTATTGCCATTGTAAACGACAATGCCTTTTATTTATGTGTTTCGAAAAGCTGTATGCGGTGCATAAACACGCCCTTTGTACTTATAGTTCTTGCTTACGAAAAAGAAGGCTGGCAGTAAAAGAGGCATAGTTACTGCCAGCGTTGCTTCTCGTAAGCAACGACTGCAAGTACAAAGTGCCTGTTTACGCACCGCTTGCAGGTTTGTAAAATACAGAAATAAAAGGCATTGGTATTTACAATGCCAATAGCTCAAACTCTCGCAAATGCGACACCTATTGCATAGCAAATGCTCGTTTTCTTATTGCGTAGTAGAACCACTCTTTGTGGAAAACAACAATTATGCCATGCCAGATAGTCTTACAGGCATTCACAGATATACAAACCTACAATAAGTTTCCTATATTGAGGTTTTGGAATGTTCCGTTTTTTTAAAGCACAATAAAGTTGGGGGCTGTTGGTGGGGGTTGAGAGGTAACTCCCACCTTTAACTTGTGAGGGCCTGAGCCTGGTGAGGTAGCCTGTCTGCTTTGTTTCACTGTTCTACCAAGGTTTTAGGAACTGTAAGATTCTTATCAACAACAGCAAGTGATGGATGATCTGTGGCTCAAAACCTAATCCCAAGTAGTAATTGTAATAATTCATTATTATTATTTAGACCGGACTAAATATTGATAATGAATTATTACAATTACTACTTGGGATTCCACTTTGGTTTGCCCACAGATGAGTGCAAACATCCTTTTGTGTGAATATTAATCCAAAATGAGGGATGAATGCTAGCCACTAAAAAACAAAAGTGTCTGTCCATCCCCTATTTCTCCTTGCTATTTTTCCAGATGTGGTCTGGATGAGATGCCCACAGATTTGCCCGAGCAGCCGGGAGTGCACATCTGTTTGGTGGGAAGGGATAGCAAAAGATGGTGAGGGCGAGGAAGGAAGTAGGGGGAAAAGTAAGAGTAAAAAGGATAGAGAAGGTTGGGAAGGGATAGCAAAAGATGGTGAGGGGGAAGGAAGGAAGTAGGGGGCAAGGCAAGAGTAAAGGTCTCGCATTTACGCAAGTTTAAGGTATTGGCATTATAAATGACAATGCCTTTTATTTATGCTTTAAAAACGAAATAAAAATAAAAGGCATTGTTATTTGCAATGTCAATAGCTCAAACTCGCGTAAATGCGAGACCTATTGCATTGCAAATGCTTGTTTCAACTGTAGGCAGCATTAGAGCTTTATTTTTGGGTACTTTGCGGTGTTTTAAACGAACACTACACGAATGCTCTTATTGCAAGCGCCACAGTAACTGTTAAACTGTACACAAACTTTCTTTTTCACAATTTCGAGATGACAGATTTTCTTCAAATTAAGCTTCCAATACCAGTTTTTGCACGTGCAGGTCCGTCCTGTTAAAAATTTGAAGAATTTGAACTGACCAGACGGTGTGGAAATAGAAATATCGGCCCTGATGTATCAAAGGATTGTACCCATTCTGTGTCTATAGGGAAATGTGTTAGCACATATGAGTCACTGCTTGGTAATACCAGTCACATGGCCATTTCTCTATGTTATTCCCCATTTCCATTGGGAAAACATAGAAATGGGTGCAAGAATTGCCTGGAGAAATAAAGTCATCATGCAGTAAGGGTATTTCTTCTAGGTGGGGATTTTAACAGATTCTAGCAGCACACTTGTAATATGGGGGCTCCCAAGTCTCAAGCCCTCTATAGCAGGCCCTAGAGGAGCAGGGTCACCATCCAGGTCATCACAGACACTGTTACCAGCCCTGGACTCTCAACCTTAGACATCAGTGCTATCAGGTTAGTCTAACCTGCTCAACTGAAGCAAACCAAGACTACAACACCTAGAATGCTTTTGGTTAACCATGAAAGCTGTGGACAGGAAACAGTCGTTGGTGAAATATATGGAGCTGCACGCCGGACTGACGGGTGCTGCTGCTGAAATATCGGGTTTAAAAGAAGTGGGATTTTTTTGCTGCTATGAGCCTTTCTGGCGCAGGCACTTACTGCCTATTCTTAAAGCTTATTGGTTTTGCCAATAGAAACCGGCATTTTATTTTCTCTGAATGAGATATGAGCAGGCTGTTTGTTTGCCATTCCGTTGGAGGATATTTAAAAAGTGCTCTGCGCTGGTGCAACGTAATGAATTTTTAGACTCCTTTTGAGCGTAACCTGTTTTCTGATGGTTAGGATATGTTATGCTTGTGTATAGCTGTATATGGATTTTTAATGATTTTATGACGCGTCTTATTACTGCTGTTCTTTTATGATTATTGTTGAATAATCGAATAGAGATATGATGATGAAGGTATTCGTCAGATTCACTACTGCAACAATATCTATTTTCTTTCTTTATTTGAAGTTGTACATAGTCAGTACTTTAAGCAGGTAGGTAGTCTCCAGTCCTGAGTACCTGCACTTCTTCAATTTGAAATGGAGTTCCTGCACTTGTCAGCACTGCAGGAATACAGTTAATGGGAGATACTCTTCAGGAGTACACAGGTATAGTGAGTACCTGCACTTCTATATTTCCATGTGACCCACTGTATATAGTACACACCACATTCGAGTGACACCAGAGCCTTTTTTCAGGTTGCCAGAATGAAAAACACACTATAGACACAGCACACCTTGTTATGAATCGATATTAGCAGATAACATTGTGCGAGTGTACATAAAGACAGCATATACACTAGCGCGAGGGCACAGCTATGCAAGAGACGGGTGTAACTCGTCATAAAAGTCAGGACTGTAGCCATTAGACGCAGCATAGTAAAACTTGCGCTCACTGGCAGAAATGTTAAGATAACCCCATGACTGCAGTCAGAGAGCCTGAAAAGATTTCACCGGGGGGGGGTCGGGGCACATGAAGGGGGTCCAAGAGGGAAGCTGCCAAGCCAGGTTTTCAGGATAACCGCTGCATGTGAATTTGTGTCGTGTGATACGCTGAACATCTGGCACGGACCCAGCCCTCCTGGACCAACGCTGGACTCCATGACAGTTATAAGAGAGATGAAGTAATGGCGGTGGGCGCGCGCACATGGCTTTGCAGCTGCGCCCCTTGACCCCAGCTTCACTTCTGGAGAAACAAAAAGACCCACTGACATCCCGAGCGTCTAGAGACTCTTGGGTAGCGAGCGCTAATCAATCAGTCAATAAAACCTCCCCATCATTACTGCAGTGGACCTGGTGTTAATTTTAAACATCCTGGAACAATCATGAACACATCATCTTCTGTAATGAGGTGTGGTAAGGTAAGGAGTACTTTATGTAGACAATCAAGTCCACTAAAGTGCAAAGTGCAAGTGAAAGGTACACCAAGAGAAAGTCAGCAAGACAATACACAAATGTAGCCAAGTTTGTTAAAATGTAAAAAGCATATAATTTTAGAAAGGTGTCTTTAAAAATGTACTCTTTAATGGTTAACTGCAGCACCTTTAAAAGTGATGGTATTAATATCATAACATGATGGTCACGCAATAGCGTGATCTCCTTTAATGAGTTACAGCCCACTGACTCTGGAATACGTTTGGTTAGGAAAAGCATGTAATATTCTGCAAACCTCCACAGTGGCTGCCTGTCACGCACGACACCTTTAGCCCGACTTGTGTTTTTTGTTTTTGTTTTGTACTTACAGCACTTTGCATTCTGGAACTTTTAGGTGTGCTGCTAGGTATAATCTTCATGCAAAAGAAGAATGCAAAGACTGAATAGATAGGCATGGGGTGGAGAAGACAGATTATGTACTGAATGACAGCCGCAGGGAATGAGATCAGATCAAAACAGTATACACATTTGTCTAAGTGAAGTATAGAACCCTCTTTAGAAAGTGAAGTTAACATCTACTCAGAGTGCAGGGTGGTTTCCACTTGTGAACGTGTGTACCCATGTCTTAACGTCACGTACGACAGTGTGTTCCAGGTTTGCAGCACAGGCGGAGGATAAGAGTGAACCGGGGTAATGCGAGATTAGAATGCGTACTGTTGTTGAAGTCATCAAAGGTGATAGTGTACAAGAGAAAAGCAGTGGCACCATTATTTGACTGGCAAGTTTGGATTTATTTGGCATATGGTGAAGGGGATTGACGAGTGGAGAAGAGGGGCGAAGTGACGGCGTAAATGCATATAATGAAATTATAACAAGGCCCAACTGCCATGAAAGTGGATGGGAACGGGAGGAGTGCTTGTAAGAAGCGGTCGTCAGGCGTATTTTGTTTTAAAGCGCTAACTGAAACCACTACCACAGCTCAAGCCCCGCTTGACTCTCGCTGTGACCCAGAGCCTCTACTCTCTGCTCCCATGCACTCCTGCCCCAATTGTGTAGCCGAGGTCCTTGGCAGTGCACACAGCTTCAGACTCCCTACCCTCACTGAGTACATGAGCTTCTGCTCACAGCACAGCTCACCTCACACCACACCACACTGTAACCCGAGCACCTGGCTCACAGCTCCAGTTAACCTTTCCTACGCTCACGGTGTGGTGTACAGGAGCACCAGCTCCCTTCTCCGCACTGTGTACCTAAACTCCTACTCCGAGCTATAATCTCCTCCCTACCCGCTGTACACCCAAGGTCATGCTACCATCTCTAATGTTCCTCTCCCACTTACCATGTACGCGAGCCCCTACTTACTGCATCAGTACCCTCAATGTGAATCCGTGCTCCTGCTCACGAGCTCGTGAACCTCTTCCCTACCCTCCCCGAGTAGAGTACCGGAGCACACTGCCCCAGTCCTCTCCTACCCTCCATGTGCACACCAAAGCTCCCGCTACAAACAGAGCTCCCGCGGCTTGCTATTCACAAAGTCAGCCTCCTCCCTCTGCCCGCGGCTGTCAGTGGACCCTCCCCCACACTCACCTGGAGTTGGTGTCCAGGCCTGGATCCAGCATGTCCATGGGGGTGGGGATGGGGCGGTGGCAATTTCTGGAAGGGGGAGAGCGGTCGTGCGCCTCTTATTTCCTGGTTGCCGTCAGGCTGTTGTAGTCACGCGGGCGGCAGGCGGGCCTCCCTCTCCCTCCTCGGGCCGCAGGGACTTGGGGTATCGGCGCTGCTGATCACGGGGACAAACATTCGGGTCATGTGAGGGAGAGGATTGCCTTCCCCCACCTCCGGCCGGGGAGTCAAGGAGAACACGTGAGGAGGGAGAGCGAGACGGGAGAGAAGGAGCGCGCGAGCTGGCGGGGGCGCTGGGCCAGCCTTCGGAAGGGAAGAACGATAGCGGTGCGAGTGCGCTGGCGATTGCAAAGGAGGGGGCACGAGACACCTGCGAGAGAGGAGGGAGGGGAGGGGAAACCAGTGGTGCGCGCGCACCACAGAGGAGCGGGAGGAGGGCGCACGGCAGTGGCAGGGGCCAGCGAGGCGAACGCGCGCTACTGCGCGTTCTGGCCACCGTCGGGAATGGGAGGAGCGAAGGCGGGACATGCGCCCGCCTTTGCCCAATCGCGTGCCGTTTTTTAAAAAAAAACGCACGCTACTGCCAATGTGGGCTTCTGAAAACAAAACCACACGCACGAGCGTGTGGGTCGTTTTCAGAAGCCCTTTCTAAAGGTCTCGCGCTGCGCGAGCAGTGCTGCGCACTGCAACGCTAGGCGCGAGACCTAAAAATATATATATAGTCCGATCAGGTCAGCAACGGCAGGATATGAAGTATGAACCAACCAGTCAGAAACGTGGTGAACCTGAAATGCTCCTGGGCTGAAACAAGCACAAGAATAGGCAGGAAAGACATTGAATAAGGTGCAGGGACCTGAGATGGACAGTAAAGCAATTCAAACAAGGGGTCGACCCATAGCCAACTCTTTCTATTGTATTGTAGACAATAGATCTTCCCGACAAGCTGTCTGTAAGGCGACCCCTAATGATATTTTGTGGTACTCTTAAACAGCCTATATATCCACTCCTTCAATTGCTAATGCTCATCCTCCAATTATACTTTAATAAATTGCCAAGCTGCCATGAAAATACAATACTTATCATTTTCGGTTATTTAGTAATACTAGGTATTTTTCACATTTCATTCTCTAATGTATCTTGCCAACATTTTCACATTGAAGAAATTCTCTAATATATTTCTTAACTCTTGCATATTTCATATGTCACATATTCTAAATTTTCTTAATTATTCAAGATTGATTCTAACATCACTTATGGTCTTAGAAATGTGTGCTTTATTTCTATTTTGATCACCACTGTACACCTTTTTCCTTTGTCTAAAATTGTTCCGCATATTAAACATTATCGGTTGCCTTTTACATGCTCTGGCAATTCATTTAATTTGGGCTAATTTGCATTCTTTCAAATGATCATTGTACAGAAATGTGTTGAGATTTCGGTACAGAGCTTGAAGGTAAGATGTGCTACCTGTTTAAACAAAGAAAGCATTGTTTCTTGTTAAAGAATTGTAAGTCAACGTCTCTTCTAAAAAGATATCATCTTTCCATCAGCCGCCATGAAGACGGATCATCAGAGCAATTTGTCAAAGGTCATTGAAAAAATTTCTCTGCAGCTAACTGCAACAGAAGTTGACTTCACTAAGGAAGAATCCTCACTCCTGTCTAAGCCTAATTTCAGGCAAGAATTGGTACTGAATAACTGGTAGGAGGCTGCATTGAGCATTTTCAGGAAGAGAAAGAGAGGTCTACTTCCGATGACAGAGTATTAACGAAAGTGCGGAGAGGCTTCAAAATAGAGTTTCTTTCTCTTTCTCCAGATGCAGAGACCATACCATCTTTTTGGCCGAAGAGCCTATTGAGAGATAAGCACTACGACATGACCTGTTTCCCGTGGTGGAGATATAAGAAGAGATCCCTGTTCCTTCCAGAGAGAGGGATAATGAAGTTTATTTGATAATATTCCAGATGCCCAAGTGGGCAGGGGGCTTCTGCATTGAGATCTATCTGAAGGGAGGCATTGGAATTGGTCTCAATTTAAGTGCATGAACATTCACCAAGATGGTAGTTTCTATAGTGGCTCTTCGGTACCTACAAGGCTGCCCATTACTCCCGTATCTCAATATTTTTTGATCCATGTTCCCTCAATGACCAAGACAATACAAGGTCTAGAGGTGCTACAAACGTGCCTATTGCAACACCGTTTCTTTCTCAATGTATCCAAATGCTAGTTGTCTTCAATCAAACGTCTGATTCAAGACCGACTTGGATATGGACATATGGTGTTCCTTCCGATACCAAGAGCAGACCATCTTTAATTTCTGCTGTTTTCCCAATTGAAGCTACAAGATGTTTCAGCAAGGAAATGATTGGAGATTCAAGGCCACCTGGCATCATGTATCTTCACAGTCCCTTGGGTTCTGCTTCATCTTCTTCCACTATTATCACTACTGCAAAAGCATTGGCATCTACTCCCAAGCATTTGAGTCAAAGGTTATAATACTATCAAAAGTAGAATGAGCCAGACCGTGGTGGTTGCATCCACTATTTCTTTACAAAGGCTTTCTAACTGCTCCAATTCTATAAGAGATGCCTGTTCTATAGGAGTGGCATCCAGTTTGGACACTTACTGGTCCCTGTTGGAGATTGCAGGCCATAGAACTGAAGGAATTGTCAGATGTCCATCAAGCTCATTTTCAGGTTTTAGGTAAAAATGCCTCGGTGAGCTCAGGTGATACCTGTACAGGGCATATATAATCCATCAATGAGTTACTTGTTCAAGGTCTTTGAAGGCTTTGGCAACTCATCTTTGTCCATGGTCCGAAGTACCTTTTTCATCTCTTTTTGCCTCATACATCAAGAAGCGACTCAGTGTCCAGGCAGATCATTTAAGCAGACTATTCCCTTTATTTCGATCTCTTGCCGCCTCCAGCTATATTACAGAAGGTGAGCAGGAGGTGTGGCACCCCATTTGTGTATTTATTTGTGTCCACAGACAATTATCAACTACCCAGGCTTTGCTCTTTCAACCAAGATAAAGGGGCTTTGTGTGTGGGTGATCTATCAATGAGGTGGCTCAAGAAACTGGTTTATGCTTCTCCTCTTCCCTTTGGATTCTCAGATTACTGTCCAGGGTTCAGGATGTTGAAGCAGCAGTCAGTCATTGTGGTGGTTGCTTTGTGACCTTTGGGGATATAGTTTCTTTTCCTACAATCCCTGACTGTATGACCACCTTAGTTGTTTCCTCAGATTTCACCTCCTTTGCAGCCTCCTAGTTCTCCTCTATTAAGCAGACTTGATCAATTGGTGTGGAGATTGAAAGGAATGGCTTACAGTGCAAGGGCCTTCCCATCCATTTAGCACATGGGTACTCACAAACATTTTCCCAGGGGCCAAAAAGTGTGGGCTGTGGTGTGCTCCAGGGTCGCATTGATGCCAGCATGGTGGGAGTGGGGCTTTGTGATGGTACGGCATAAGGTGGGCACTATCGGTAGCTTGGGAGATTCAAGTGTAAAAAGGAAGTAACTTGATTATTGAATTTGACTGAAATAGAATTACAAAATGTGAAATCAGAAACCCTGAGATCAATCCTGGCTTCCCTACTTGACTAAATTGTGTGATCCTAGACAATTGTCTAATTTCACTTTGCGTCCTTTTTCTTCATTATGATATATGAGAGCACTTTGAAATACATGAGTTCATAATATGCACTGTACAAAACCTTCTCTTGTGTTTGATTTAATAAACTATAATGAGTGTCCATGTATAATAACAACTCAGACCACCCAGAAGGTTCTGTGTGACATCTGACTTTCCTCTTAGCTCACTATTATCATTGTTGTCAGGGTGGACAGAGGCATGAGTGTTCCTAAGTTCATTTTTGAAAAGTATCCGTTTTAAAAATACTTCTGAATGCAGTGATATAATCTGATGTACTAAGGTGAAAGGCAGCTGCATGTTAATGAAATACACTTTTTTGAATTTTGAAGAGACTTTATCACTTTTATTGCAAAATGTCTTACAAAATCATTGTGTTCCTAAAGCTGAGTGGTGCAGACATCTTATTTGCTTCTTCTCTTTTTCTTCAGTTACTGTAAATAAACACTTGCTGTTTATCTGACATCTTTCTAAATTTTACTGTTCGATCAAGTAAACAGTAGCCCAGTGCAGTCGTTCTGCTGGGAGCCGCATGCGAAGGTCAGGATTGCCACGTGCAGCCCCTGGGCAGTACTGAGTATCACTGATTTAGCACAATAAATTCTAAATTCATGTAGCCCTTCTTCTGTGAAATTATATGGCAGACACTGGGCCTCATATCAGAAATGGTGTGAAGCTTACTCTATTTCTCCTTTGAATTGTGTTCTCCCTTGTAATTAGGGGTGGGCGGAACAAAATTTAATTGAGTGCGTAAAAACCTCGCAAGATTCTGCCGAGTTCAGCGAGAGGGCGGAATTTTTCATGTCACACTGCTCTTGCTGATTTTTAGCACTGGGATCTTGTTCTGCGCTGTAAAATAGCGCAAACAGCACCATGTAGCACGCTCAAGGGTGCTGCTTGTTACTGCCACTTGAGTAGATTTGCTACTCAAGCGGCAGCTTTCTCAATGCGAACGGTCGCGACCTACTTAAGTAATCTCGCCCGAAAATCGCTCTAGGAGATTCAAATTCTCGCTCGCCAAGTTAACGCTGGCAAGCCACGCATGAGAAAAACAGCAGCAGTTGTCCGCGTTCCAAGCAGAATGCTGGTTGGGGATAACTTTGTGAACTCCACCGGCGGAGCCGAATTATTTGCCCACCCCACTTGTATTTTGAAATTCAGCCTTAATGGGTTAACCTTGCAGTTTCCACCCTAAAACCCAGTGCACCACCGCAAACCCTTTTGTGAGCCTTGATGAGGTTTGGAGGAATGTGATTTGCTAATTCATAGACTATAAGAACTTTTGTTGATCAAGGTATTAATTTTGTGGTTTCCCCATGGGACCTATCATTAGCTTAAAGGGCTCTTCAAGCTCCACCTTTTGAACCATTATCCTCTAAGGATTTAATGTTTTTGACCTTTATGGTAACCTTTTCAGTTGCTGTACATTGGCTCTTAAAACTTCTCTCCCATTGGACAGCATAGCAATATTCACAGAGAAAGGACTGCTCTTTCACCAAAGTTGGAATCCCCATGACAATATGTAGGTCATTTGTTATATACAGTCCCACAACTCATATAAGCACATGACTGATTTCTCTGCCCTCGTCCAGTCGCATTAGTAATTCCGCTTTGGCACATACCCATAATCGCTGTCAACTCTCTGTGAATATTGCTATGCCATCCAATGGGAGAGAAGTGTGAGAGTTAAAAGCACGTGAAACTGATTGACAATGAGATACCAATATTGAGAAAGGCAGTGATGCCGAAACGGATCTGTTGGTGAAATAAAATCTATTCTCCGAGAACCGGTTGAGTGCTCCTTGATCCTGAGGGATCATTTGTTGGTCTACACATCACGTGATGCCACTATCACGTAGGAGGCACGCGTCAGGATAATAGTTCGATGCAATCAAGTGTCATTTGTTGGTATATATATATATATATATATATATATATATATATATATATATATATATATATCACTGAAAAAACCATAGGTTTCAGGGACGTTATAGTTACAAATTAGCATTTAAAAAACCTTTGAAATTCACTGAAAAAACCATAGGTTTTAGGGACAGTTATAGTTAGTTGGACATTGCACTCGTACAAAACCCGTGAAATTCCCCGTTATAGTTAGTCCAGCTAACTATAACTCGCGCCCCGCAATGCACTGCTGATGACGTCACATATTACATCACTCATGACATGGTCAGTGACATCACTGATGACATCACTGATGACATCTCAAATGACATCACTGATGACATCACTGATGACATCATCCAGTGACTGTGTGTTTCTGTAAAGTTTAAATATTTTTAATATATATAGGAAAAGACGTATTGAAGAATGAGTGGGTGTGTAAGTGTCTGTATGGATGATTTAGTAGGTGCGTGACTGACTGTATAAGTGAGTGATTTAACGTATCTTACTGAATGCATGGGTTAGTGACTAAACTGGGTGAATGTCTGTATCCGTCTGTCTGTTGCTGTGTAAGTGGCTGCATGTGTTTGAGAATAGCTACATGAGTGTCTATATGAGTTATTGAATGCTTGTGTGAGTATCTGTATGGGTGCCTGAGTGTTTGTGTGGGAGGCGTGTGTGCGACTCTGTGCATAGATGTGTGAGTGGGTGATTCACTGGGTGGATGGTTTCAAGAGTGCATCTGTGATAGACTGTATGGGTGGGTAAGTGTGTGTAAGAGTGTGTTAGTGAGTGAATGTATGTCCCAGTGGTACATGTGTGAGTAACTACATATGTGAAAGGCAGTATATATGTGTGTTGGAGTATATAAATAGCTATAAGCAAGAGTGACTGATTGTGATAGTGGCTGTATGGATGAGTGTGTGCTTGTATCAGTGATTGTATAAGAGCGTAAGAATGTGCTAGTATTTGTATGAGTAAGTGAGCTGGTGTGTGTATAACTGTATAGGTGAGTAAATGGTAGTGTGTTTAATTATTTGCATGACTGACTAGGTGTGTGAGTACCTCTATGGATGAGTGGCGGTGTTTGAGTGTCTATATAGGAGTATGAGTGCATATGATAGTCCTGTACTGAGTGACCGTAAATATGAGTGACTGTTCGGGTGAGTGAGTGGATGTGTGCGTAGACCTAAGAATCAGTGAGTGGGTATGTAGTTATTGGTGTTGGAGTGTCTATGGTTTTGCGAATGGCAGTCTGTACTTTAGAGTGGGTGTATCAAAGGTTATATTAGGGTGTGAGAAGATGCATGAAATTATCACATGGATGATGTCATCAGTGATGTCATCAGTGATGTCATTTGAGATGTCATCAGTGATGTCATCAGTGATGTCACTGACCATGTCATGAGTGATGTAATATGTGACGTCATCAGCAGTGCATTGTGGGGCGCGAGTTATAGTTAGCTGGACTAACTATAACGGGGGAATTTCACGGGTTTTGTACGAGTGCAATGTCCAACTAACTATAACTGTCCCTAAAACCTATGGTTTTTTCAGTGAATTTCAAAGGTTTTTTAAATGCTAATTTGTAACTATAACGTCCCTGAAACCTATGGTTTTTTCAGTGAATTTCAAAGGTTTTTTAAATGCTAATTTGTAACTATAACATGTCTGAAACCTACGGTTTTTTCAGTGAATTTCAAAGGTTTTGTAAATGACAATTTTTAAATGTATTAATTGTTATATACATTTTTAAAATACTGATTTACTACATTTTTAGAAACAATTTTTTTTAACATATTTTATTATTTAAATTACATTGTAATTACATTATACATTACATTACAAAAAATACTTTCTCTTAATGAATTACTTTAGTTTAAATACTTTGCAGATAGGCAATAGACTTTTAAGTACAGTAGTTACAGTTGTTGCAATGGGCAACACATTTTCAAACACAATGCAACATTCAGCTCAATGTGAATTTCTAGTTAAATGCAATTAGTTACTTTATGGATTACTTTTCTAACCACAGGACTGGATCCTAGATTCAGTCCTGGGACATCTCCTGTAAACAGTTGAGTAAAAGCGTTTTGGTTACAGTCGTGATTTTTAAGGAATATTATTGTATTTTAAAAGTTGACACAAACTTTTTCTCATAGAATCACCAATGTTATCCTATGGAAGGAAATTCACTTAGCAGGTAAAAACTGTTATCGTTACTTTTTCTTACTCAGTGTTGGATCCTGGATCCAGCACTGGTGCATCTCCTGTAAACAGTTGAAAGAATGCGTTTAAGTCATACTGTCGATTTTTAAGGAATATTTGTAGTTTGTGAAAATCAACACTTTGAAACTTTTTTGCTGAAAACCAGTCAATGTTAGCCTATGAAGGAAATTCAAGTTACCGGTAAGTACGGTTAAAATTACTTTTGAGGATCAGTACTGGGCTGAAACATGCAGCACTGAGGTCTCTCCTGATAACAGGTGAGTAAATCGGAATTCGTATTTCGGCTGATTTTAGAGGAATATTTTAAAGTTCCAAAACTCCACACTTAGAAGAATTTCCAAGTGAAACCAGTCAATGTTAGCCTATGGAAGGAAATTCAAGTTACTGGTAAGTACGGTTAAAATTACTTTTCAGGACCAGTACTGGGCTGAAAGATGCAGCACTGAGGTCTCTCCTGATAACAGGTGAGTAAATCGGAATTTGTATTTCGGCTGATTTTAGAGGAATATTTTAAAGTTCCAAAACTCCACACTTAGAAGAATTTCCAAGTGAAACCAGTCAATGTTAGCCTATGAAGGAAATTCAAGTTACCGGTAAGTACGGTTAAAATTACTTTTCAGGATCAGTACTGGGCTGAAAGATGCAGCACTGAGGTCTCTCCTGATAACAGGTGAGTAAATCGGAATTCGTATTTCGGCTGATTTTAGAGGAATATTTTAAAGTTCCAAAACTCCACACTTAGAAGAATTTCCAAGTGAAACCAGTCAATGTTAGCCTATGAAGGAAATTCAAGTTACCGGTAAGTACGGTTAAAATTACTTTTCAGGATCAGTACTGGGCTGAAAGATGCAGCACTGAGGTCTCTCCTGATAACAGGTGAGTAAATCGGAATTCGTATTTCGGCTGATTTTAGAGGAATATTTTAAAGTTCCAAAACTCCACACTTAGAAGAATTTCCAAGTGAAACCAGTCAATGTTCGCCTATGAAGGAAATTCAAGTTACCGGTAAGTACGGTTAAAATTACTTTTCAGGACCAGTACTGGGCTGAAAGATGCAGCACTGAGGTCTCTCCTGATAACAGGTGAGTAAATCGGAATTCCTATTTCGGCTGATTTTAGAGGAATATTTTAAAGTTCCAAAACTCCACACTTAGAAGAATTTCCAAGTGAAACCAGTCAATGTTAGCCTATGGAAGGAAATTCAAGTTACTGGTAAGTACGGTTAAAATTACTTTTCAGGACCAGTACTGGGCTGAAAGATACAGCACTGAGGTCTCTCCTTATAACAGGTGAGTAAATCGGAATTCCTATTTCGGCTGATTTTAGAGGAATATTTGCACAATGGTGAAGGGAGGGGCGGGGCCTGAGGTGACATCTTTGCAAACGCGCCCCGTGGCGCGTTTTAAGTTGGGGGATTAAGTCCCCTTGAATCCTGAGGGTCCCTAAGGGCCAACTAGACCACCAGGAACCTCCAATATGCGCCAGGGGCTGCGTTGCAGAGACGTGTAGAGAGGCCACACCCCTTTTTACACCTCTCTGCAACGCAGCTCTGTGGCGCATTCTGGATGTACCTGTTGGGCTAGTTGGCTCCCAGGGACCCTCAGGATTGAAGGGGATTTAATTCCCCATCTTAAAACGCGCCACGGGGCCTGTTTGCACACATGTCACCTGAAGCCCCGCCCTCCCTTCACCACTGTGCAAACGCGCCCCGTGGCGCGTTTTAAGTTGGGGGATTAAGTCCCCTTGAATCCTGAGGGTCCCCGGAGTCCAACTAGCCCACCATATACCTCCAAAAGCGCCACAGAGCTGCGTTGCAGAGAGGTGTAAAAAGGGCGTGGCCTCTGTACACCTTTCTGCAAGGCAGCCCCTGGCGCATACTGGAGGTACCTGGTGGGCTAGTTGGCCCCCAGGGACCCCCAGTATTCAAGGGGAATTGTTCCCTCTCTGCAAACGCGCCAGGGGGCGCGTTTGCAGAGTGGTGAAGGAAGGGGCGGGGCCTGCGGGCCCGATCGTTTTTTTTTTCTCCCCTGAAGGGGGCTGTGTGGCCCCCTTCCTTTTTTCTTTTTTGGGCCCTGGGGACCCCATCCCCCAGGGCCTTACCCCTTTTTTAAATTACCTTAAAAAAAAAAACGGGAAGGGGGCCGCGTGGCCCCCCTTCCCTGGGCCTGTATTGGCCCCGGGGACCCCATCCCCCGGGGCATGGCCTCTATATTTATTTTTTTGAGGGGGGCAGCGTGGCCCCCCTCCTCTGGCCATTTTAAGGCCCCGGGGACCCCATCTCCCGGGGCCGGCCTTTCCATTTTTTTTTTTTTTTAATTTTTCTCTTTTTTGGGGAGGGGGCCGCGTGGCCCCTCCCGGGCCACTACTTGCCCCGGGGACCCCATCCCCCGGGGCTGGCCCTCTCCGTTGGGGACTGTGGGGGGTCCCCAATCCCCCACAGTCCCGCCGGCTCCCCACGTCCCTTGGGAGCCGGCATTGCTGTTCCACATGGGGAGCAGCTGACATGCTGCTCCCCAAGTGGAAAAGCAATCGCTTTGGATATTGGAAGAGAGAGCAGGTTTCCCTGCTCTCTCTTCCAATATCCAAAGCAGCTTGCTATGGCAGGACGGGAGCCGCGAGGCTCCCGTCCTGCCATAGCAAACTACAGTGTACCGGGGTAGGCACCCCGGGACACTGCAGGAGCCGGCCCTGGGGGTGGTGGTCCCCAGGGCCATCAAGGGCTCCAGGAGGGGGCCGCGCGGCCCCCTCCCATTCAGTACTCTGCCCCGGGGAGGTGGTGGTCCCCGGGGCTCAGTGGGGTCCGTAACGGACCCCCATATTAAAATGTTTAGTGCCCCGGGGAGGTGGCGGTCCCGGGCGTGTGGGGGCTGGAGCCCCCACACTGGTTTAATAATTATAAAAAAAAGCCCCGGGGAGGTGGTGGTCCTCGGGGCTGCGGGAGGGCTCAGAGCCCTCCCGCACCATTTTTAAAAAAGCCCCGGGGGTGGCGGTCCCCGGGCTTGGGGGCCCTTTGAGGCCCCCACACATTAAATTATCCCCCCACCATGCCCCCGGGACTTGGGCCACCCGGGGCCAGTGACATCGAAGCGCGGGAGACCGCGCTTCGATTTTTTTTTTCGGCAGGATTCGCGCACCCTGAGCGCATCCTGCCGATTTTTAAAAAAAAGTTGTTTTTTGCCCAGGGGTCCTTGTGGGACCCCTGAGCAAACCTAGGGGTCAGGGTGTTTCTACCCTGCTCCCTTTGTGCGCTTTGCGCACTTGTTTCTGTCCTCGGTTCTACCGAGGACAAAATGGCTGCCAACATTTCCTGAATCGGAATGTTGACAGCCAGCTGACAGCCAATTAACATGCAGCTCGTGATCGGGAGGGTACGCGGACCCTACTCGGCCATAGATATCACTAACTTTTTACTTTTCATTTTCTCAGCAACTACTGAACGGATTTACACCATTTAACAAAAAGGGTTCTTTCTGAACCAAGAACTACCTCTTTGCCAAATTTGGTGTAATTCCGTTCAGCAGTTCGGGCTGTAGCCGTGTCTAAAGTTTCCTATGGGAAAATGCATGGGGAAAACACGTTTTGGGACCCCCCTTTTTCTCGGCCCCGCTTGACGAATCCCCCCGAGACTTTCAGGGTAGGAGCGGACCGGAGCGGGCCACAAAGTTTGAAAATTTCGCGAAGATACGTCAACCGGCAAGAGAGTTATTTCAAATAGAATGTCGCGGATTTCCTATGGATAATAGGTTGTAACTATAACTATCTACTGGCGACCGCCAGTAGATAATATATATCTATATATATATATATATATATATATATATATATTTACAAACTAAAACAACAGTTAATAAACAATTTTTCAAATACATTAACCTTAAAATAATGAAAGTAAATTTAATTTAAAATTGTAAAAAATGTATACAACAAAAAATACTACTAACTTTAAATATTGACATAAACATATAAAAATTGTTTCATTTAACACTTTAAATAAAATATAACAAATAAACATAGAACTATAATACATGTATTTCCAATTGAAATAAATCCAAATATAATATTATCAGTAAATACATATAAAACAAAACATGACAATTAATTCAACTAATATAATAAATAATAAAAATAAAGTTTTAAAAAACTGTTTTATAAAAACAATAAAAAACATAAGCAGTAGAAATAATTAAAAACATATAAAAGTACAATATTAAGTAAAATACTATAAATGCAGGTTAACAAACATTAAATATTTTATTTTAAAACGTTATATACCTATTCCAACTTCATTCTATTAAACAGTAAGGTAAGTGTTTGACTTTGCAGGAGCTGAATATGCCATTTCCACTCCACTCCTAGCCACATTAAGGAAAGTGTTAGACTCTGGAGGGGTTGGATTGACTATTCCCTCTTCAATATATGCAACAGGTAGGGAAAGTGTTGAATTCCAAAGAGGTTAGATTTACTATTCCCACTACAGTCTAAGCAATAGTAGAGAATGTGTTGGACCCGAGAGGGGTTAGAATTACTTTTCCCGCAGTAATCTACGCAACAGAAGGGAAAGTGTTGGACTCTGGAGGGGTTAGATTTACTATGCTGACTCCAGTCTAAACAACAGCAGGGAAAGTGTTGGACCGATTGGGGTTAGATTTACTATTCACACTCCACCTCTAATCATTTTTCACAAAATGTTTAAATACCTGAAATCAATAAAAATTAAATTCATTTGTAAATAAAAATAAATATGTAATACTACTATAAAACTTGAGACACAAAATAATAAAATAAAAGAATAAATTAATTTAAATAAAACTTACTTCCCTACCACTGCAAAAAAGAAAACACAAAAAACAAGAACTTACATAATAAATACAACTATTTTGTTAAATATTACTTTGACTAAGAACAAAGAATTAGATTGTTTTTAAAACATTGTACAAACACTATTATTAAAAACATTTGAAACTAAGGGCCTAATTTTGATGGTGGGACTGCTACCCGACATCCAGGACATCGGTCCGACCGCTGCATTACGATTTGGACGGTCAGACCACGGCGGTCTGGGAGACAGACCGCCACCTCAACAGGCTCAAGGAGCCCGTTAGGGCGGCAGTCGTACACTAATCTCTCCAATGGAGGCAATGCCTGGGGATTAGGATGTCCTTTTCCCACAGCCTTTTAATGGCAGACTCACCACCATGAAAAGACTGTCAGAAAGGGACTTTGGGGCCCCAAGCAGGGCACCCATCCCCTGTGGGCCACTGCTAAGTGGCCAGGGGGGCACAGGTGGTGTCCCCCCAAACATCCATGCACCGTGTGCCAGGCACCACTTGGTGCCTGGCACACTGTGCATGATTTTTGAAAAGTGCTTGTTTGTACTGCTGAATGTGCTGCGGCCCTTTTCCGGGGTACAAAAAAGCACATTCCAACTGCTGTGCTGGCGTTCCTGTCCTAATCGGACAGGTGGGACCGCCGACTCATTGTCGGACAGACACCTGCGTAATGAGGGCCTAAATTATTAAATAAATCAAATAATATATATAACCTTTCCAAAAATAAAAAACATAAATAGTAATCAATTAATGAATTAAATATCAACAATTACATTAATATATACTATAATTCCAATACATTCTCACCCCATTCCTCTACAAAACCAACAACTCACTCCTAAAGTGTGCATTACAAGCAAAACTGTAAACATTTAAATATACTGTAATATTTACAAACATATAAATGAATAGAACTATTACAAATTAATTTAGATAATTAATCATCAATTACATGTTTCATTAACTAATAAAAATTATTTTGCATTAAAAAATATACTTTAATTAACTTGCCACCTTATATCTTGCAAAACAAACAACCCGCCACTAAATATAAATGACAACAAAAAAAGCATTTGAATATAATCTAACATTTAAAAAAATCATATTCCAACAATTAATAAACTGATTAAATAATGAATTAATAATCAATTTCATAATTAATAAACAATTAAAAAAAATAGCATTCATATAAAGTTATTAGTACTTTTAAAAACTTGCCATCTTATTCCCTAACAAAAACTAACTGCTACTACAATAAAATTAATCAATAATATTTTTTAAATGTAAATATACGTTAAAAATAACAAATTAACTTCGATACATAAAAAAACTACTAAAGTTAAACTTTTTAAATAAGTATAAATCAATTAAATATTTATTTTACAATGTAGCAATTAATCAACAATTACATTAAATTAATTATAATTTAAAATTACTTCACTATTCTCGTACAAACCAATCATCCCGCTACTACTTTATAAATTAGAAACTCAATTAAAAGAAATAAACATTTTAAAGTACTAATTCCATTACAAAAAATTTATAACAATTATACTAACAATACTAACAACTAAAATTAATAATACAACTAATATATATTAAAAGACGCAATAAACAATCTTTTTATAGCTATATTTAATAAACAATATTAAATACTACTATGTTATATAAAATGATATTATTTACTAAAAAGTGAAGTACTTGAAACAATTTTTCTGCACTAATGATATTTTGACACAATATTTTTATATCACAATATTACAAACTCGTAATTTTGTCCTATCGCCTGCCTAGCTATAAGCAGATATGTTAAATCCAGCATTTGTTTGTCTTACTCAATGAGAGATGTCCCTTTTTCCAAAAGAATTTAAATTAAAGTATCAAGAGGTATGGCTGCCTCTTACATAGAGGTTCAAGGTATTTCTGTGCAAGAGATATGTAGAGCCGGGATTTGTGATTCTTATCTTATAATTGTGAATCATTATCATTTGCAGGCATCACTGAATAATTTTTTGGATCAAGTGTTTTTTGGTTCTGTCAAACCTTGATGTGATGTTTGTTAGTTCTTATGTATATGACTGTAATATCCTAAATTGTGTTTTCAGTTTATTCATGAGATGCTGGACACCAAATTAGGCATTCAATCATATGGGTGTTGCATTGTTGGCTTCTGCTTGATTTTGTAAGTGTTGAAGTCCTCTTAGCTTGGGTATATATAGGCTTTCTCTTCAGTTTCTGCTTGTTGCAAGTTAGCTAAGGTTTTTTCTCCATATTTCCAAAAATTGTAAAAATCAGTAGTTATTAGTGTTAATCATGTGGCTGATGTTGTTCCAGTGCTTAGAAAGTAATTATTTAAATTTCCTTCCTTTCTTCATTTATTCCTATTGTCAATTATCCCTACATTATTTCCTGTTCCTAATTCCCATTTGTGTGCCCTTTTATTCAATGTGTTCTTCTGAGTAACTTTTCATTATTTCTCTGAACTCCCTGTCTATCTAATATCCCAGTATTCAAATCCCTCATTCCAGTCCCGCCCCATGTCAGTGCAGGAAAGGACATATGTTTGCACACTATTAGGATTTGCTTTGAGCAAATAAGAGGTTAAAGGTGGACAATTAAACAGCTTCCTGCTGCTCTGTCCGTCAGACATATGGCAACAATTTGCTGGATGAAAATATGCGATATATGCGATGGGGGTCAGTGCACCCCCGCCCTTTATAATGGCAATGTATCTCGGGGATGGGGTCCCTGGGGCATATAAAGGCTCTGGGAGCGGGGCCACGTGGCACCCTCCACATTTTAATGTTATTTGCCCCGGGGATGGGATCCCCGGGGCCACTTTTGGCTCAGGGATGGGGTCCACATGCAACCTTCCCCTTAAAGACCCTGGGAGTTAGGTGTCCCCAGGGTCCCTTGTGGCTTGGTGAGGGGAGGCATGCACCCCCTCCCCCTTTACAAATATCATTTGGCCCTGCAGGATGGGGACCCTGGGGCACAAAGTGACTTGGGGATGGGTGGCCACATGCCCCTTAAAAAAAAAGGACCTTGGGAAAGGGTTTGCCGGGGCACAAAGTGGCTTGGGGAAGGGGGCTGTGCTAATGGGTTGTACACAGGACCTTGCCACAGGCCAGGCCCTGCGTTCATCCCCATGCCTTACATGGCCTGCTGGGGTTTGGCCTCAGGGGCTAGCCGCAAGCCACACTCTGTGACCAAGGCTCTGCCACACTTGGCCTTCGGCCATACACCAGGTGGGGATGGGTGCCTGTGGGGGTTTGGTAAAGGTAAAGGTAAATTCGTACTTGTAAAGCGCACTGCCACCCCAGCTGGGGCATCCTGGCGCTATACGCATACCGCTGTGGAACCCTTCCTGGCTATTCCCTGTGAAATGTCCACTCCTGGGCACCCCCAAGGTGAAGCCAGGCATCCCAGCGCTGGTGGGGCCGTTGTGGAGATTAAGCAAGCTATTGCCCAGAGTTGCAGAGTGGGACCCATGATTAGAATAGGCACCGAGGCGAGAATTATCAGGTCCGAGGAAATTGAGTCCAAGACCCGCCGAGGCGGGAATTGAACCCTGGTCCCGGGCCAGATCTCTGCATCAGGGTCTGCCGCTCTAACCATTGAGCCACACTTCTCCACTGGACATAGGGCATTGGCGCAGGACAGGTCCTGTGTCTAACTTCCTGCTGCAAGCCAGGACCTGTGGCCAACCCTACTTGTGCCATGTGCGGTTTGGGGTTGGCTGCCTCCCGGGGTGTCGGCCACAGGGCCAGGCCCTGCAGTCAACTTACCTCGGCACACAGCCATAGGCCGTGTGTTGCCGGGGTTGGCTTTATGCATGGTAATAAAATATTACTTTACGCTTCAAAAACTCCTAGATATTGACTGACAAATACAAAGGTTAAAGTAATGTTATAGTTTGGTGACAATTTCAGTGATAACATAACGTTTACATTGTACAAAAACACTGAAATTCACTAGTCATAGTTCTCTGTTAAGTATAACTTGTGCCTTAAGGTAACTTTAGCTTTCGCCCTCAACATGGACTGCTAATTACCCCACATATTACATCACTCATGATATTTTCTATGACACCATTGATAATATCACTGCAACATTTGTAATGAAATGATTGATGAGAAAACTGTGTACGGTGGGGACGCGAGTTATAGTTACCTCAAGGCACAAGATAATTATGATTGTTGAAGTTCAGTGGTTTTTTTCAGTTTAAAATGTCACGTTGACAGTGAACCTTTCACCTAACTATAACGTCACTTTAACCTTTGTTTATTTTTCAGTGAATCTATATACCTCCTTACACAGTCTAGTCGCCTTACTCACAAGTGGTTTACAGTGGAGGGGCGTCGAGTGGCATAGCGTACAGTGGAGCGTTGTAGAGTGTAGTGGGATAGAGTGAAGTCACATACAGTTGAATAGCATAGAGTGCAGTGTCATACAGTAGAGTGGTGAAGAGTGGAATAGCATATAGTGGAATGGCATACAGTGGAGATGCTTAGAGTGAAGTGGCATACAGTGGAATAGGGTACAGTGGACTAGCATACATTGAAAGAGCCTACAATGGAGTAGCGTTGAGTGGAGTGGCATACAGGGGAGTGGTGTGCACTGAAGTGGCGTAGGAGTAGCGTCCAGTGGAGTGGTGTAGAGTAAGGGTGGGAGGAGTTGGCTGAGTGCCACTATACGGAGTTCCACAGAGTTGAAAAAAAACTCCATGGAACTCCGCTCTGCTCCACCCTAATTTAAAAAAGCAGGAAATAATCACTTACCTGCTCTGGCATCTTCGGGCTGCACTCCTCCTCGCTGTAGTCTCTCCTCGCCGTCCTTGCCGGTCGCAAACCCCTATGTTGTACGTCTTGGAAGGAATGCGCATGAGGGCATGCACGCGCATGCGCTGTCCTCCCAAGACTTACAAAGTAGGGGTTTGTGACCTGCGAGGGCGGTGAGGAGGAGAGACCACGGTGAGGAGTAGTGCAGTCCGGAGACCCCAGAGCAGGTAAGTGATTATTTCCTGTTTTTTTGGGCGTGGGTGCAGGGGCTAATTCCGCTATGCCGCGGAGCCTGAGTTTTTGCCTGAACTCCGCGTTCCCAGCGGAGCGCGGAGTTGGCAAAACTCTGCAAACTCTGCTGGCGGAGCGGAGTTAGCCACCCGGGGTTAGTGTAGAGTGCAGGGCATACAGTGGAGGGTTATAGAGTGGAGCGAGATACAGTGTAGTGGCATACAGTGGAATGGCATAGACTGGAGTGGCAGAGAATGGAGTGGGTACAGTGGATTAGCGTAGAGTGTAGTGGCATATAGTGGAGTGACATAGAGTGGAGTGCTGTAGAGTGTAATAGCACATGTTTGTGGTATACAACTTTACATGCGAATGGAAAGTCAGCATGAGATTGGTTTAATCACTGCATTTACCAAAATCCAGGCTAGCATTCTCAGCATGTTTAGGCCAGAGGGGCAGTACGAACACAAGCACCCAACGGCACGTTTGTACAATGCAAAGCTGCCTAAAAAGCTGGACCTCCTCCCTTTTTCTTTTGTGGAAGGGGTGGGTTTTCTTGAATTTGTGGCAGCCATCTGCATGAAATGGAAGGTTCCCAGCCGGTCTTATTTCGCCAGAGTTGCTGTTCCAGCGCTACATCACGACGTACTGGAATTGCTTGGACATGCTTTGCAGCAGAGTGCTGTTCACACTATCCACCTGCCTACAGACATGTGGACCAGTTGCCAAGCCACTGATTAAATGTGCATCACTGCACACTGGATCTCTTTTGTGGGGGTTAGAGAAAAGATATCTGCAGGTGTTGACACTGCTGAGATTTTTAATGGCGCTCTGAAGCATGCGACAGTAGCCACTTTTGCCATGGAGAAATCCCATATTGCTGCAAACATTTTGGAAGACTTTAACACTAAGGTCTATGAATAGCTGTGACCAAGAGGGCTCAACAGTGGTTTTGTTGCCATAGACAATGGCAGTAATATAGTTAAGGCCATGGCCGATGGTGGCTATTTCATGTTCCTGTGTTTGGTGCACTGCATTAGCATCATTGTTCAAGACTTTCTCAAAAAAGAAGACCGAGTCAGCAACTTACTGCCCACCTGCAGAAGAATCTGCACACATTTCAGCCATTCTTTTAAATCCCAGAAGCAGCTGAGGATCATTCAACATGATAATAGAATGCCAGTTAAAGCACTCATAGAGGAGGTCCTAACATGTTGGAACTCGACTTATTGCATGCTTGAACATCTGTTTGAGAAGTACAGACCAATCAATGAATATGTCATGCAAAGAGGGGATGAAACTGTGAAAGGCCTGATCATTGAGATGGACCAATGGGGCCTAGTTAAATGCCTGACAGAGATGCTGCTTCGTTTCGAGGTGTTCTCACATGAAGTAAGCAAGGAGGACAGTACCATGGGCAGAGCTATCACATTGTTGCACATGCTACAGGAACAGCTAAAGGAGGTGCATACAATGTACGCAGGTGTGGAGGGGAAAAAAGAAGCATATGAGTTGGTGGAGAGCTTAATCCTTCGCTTATCTATAAATACAAGGATGCAAAAAAACATTGTGTCATCTAGCCATTACATTTGTGCCACAATTCTTGATCATTGGTCCAAACCATAACTGGCCACATTCATTCCTTTTTTCAGACAGGGATATTGCCAGCGACAAAACTTGGATACCTGTGCAAGCCAGTCAGCTAGAAAAAGAACGACCGGGAATTTAAGGCCCACTCCTCCAGGGCACAAGTACTGCAGGGCAGCCTTCAAGTTTAGAGCCTGAGAACAGTGCGGTTGGCTCACAGCAGCCAAAACCACCAACAGCAAGAACAACATCAACAACAAGAAGAGGAGCATCAGCCCCAAAATTGGCAAAGGAATGGTTTCTACTTTTAAGGCTGAGGCTAAGGCAAAAGAGGCCAAGCAAGGCGGAGCACCCATGACCATTGAGCGGATGGTCTGGGCCTATCTGGTCGACCCAACAGAGGTCTACTTTGATCAAAACCCATTGCTGTATTGGTATGGGAAGAAGCGCCAATGGACAGTGCTCAGCAGGCTGGTGATAAACTATCTGGCTTGCCCTGTTGCCAGTGTCACCGCTGAGCATGTTTTCAGTGCTGCTGGTGCTGTTCTGATAGTGAGAAGGACAAGTCTCTCGCCCCAAAACGTGGAGAGATTAACCATGATCAAAATGAATCAGCACTTTATACCACCGGATTACATCATACTTGAAGTACCACAGGAGGAAGATGACGGAGACTCAGGTCATGGAAGTAGTGTGTTAGATGACCTACTTCTGGGCGAACCACCAGAGTCTGAGGATGAGCTCTACTTCCCTGACTGCTAGGCTTTTTTAGTTTCTTTCTTTCTTTGATGCCAAAAAAACCCATAAATAGATATGGCTAAGGAACATTATTTACTTTATTATTTGTGTATCTGGTTTACCAATCCATCCCCACCGTCTTACTCTTAGACACATTTTATTGCCGGATTGGAGTTGCAACTGTGTGCAGTGAAGAAGTCCCGGCGTGCCCTAAAGCCATTTCCCTCAAGCCATACATTGGATTGAGAATACAAACAAATGTGTGCCTGCTTCCAACCCTGGGCCCTGACTATCTATCCTTTCCTAGCCTAGAGGGACTGCCCCACATGTGACATTATAATAATTTGATTTACAGTGAAGAAATGGAGGATCTCCATTCTGCAATGTGCCACCAATCGATGATGGCATGCTGAGTGATTGTTGTTTGTTGTGATGGGAACTTGTTGTGAATGATGTGCCATCATCATGTGTGTTGAGACTTGAGAAGAGTTGATTCATGTGGTGGCAGGCAATGTGAGACTGTGTGTTTGTTTGTTACGCTTAATGTATTAGTGATGATGAATGATTGAGATTCACAATGTTGGTGGCCTACCAACAGCTGATCAATAAGTTTACCCTGAATGTTGTTTTTTTCCCTTCCCCTTTGAGAGATCGGATAGCGAGATTCCTTCACCAGGTCCACTCCACACTGTCCACACTGCTTTGTTTTATTGTTTTATGCTTACTTTATACTCCTCAAAGACTCAGACCCGACCAGTCACTTAGATAATGCAAAGCTTGCAAACACAAATCTAGTCTACTCTAGTCTGCATACAAAAAGTGACTCAGTCAAGTCAATCTTTCCCTTCTTGTTGTTCAATAACAAAATTGTACTACTACAGGCCGATCCATTGCATTTTGAATCGGGATGAGTCTGGACTCACTCGGGACACTGTTGGTATGGAGTTGGACACCATACTCGGAGTCAGATTCAGGAGGATCAGAGATGATGGAATGAATTGGGCGTGGGCATGAACGTGACTACTTCAAGAATTGCCACTAGAAGAAGATGGACGTTTTCAAATTCACTGAAACCAACAATTTGGATGATGATGACTTTGAAATGGCCTAAAGGTAAACAACAACACCAGATCTACACATGTCTGTGTAGTGGTGGTAGTGAGTGTGGTGTGACTGAATGATAGGGGTGCATTGATTTTTTACTTAAGTGTGTGTGTGTGTGTGTGTGTGTGTGCGCCCGCTCAGTGCTGTCTGGCTCAAATTCGAAGCTAAGTGGAGGTTGGGTGGGGGCCTGTTGTTGGAGGTAACTGCTGGACACTGACATTTAGCCATGCTGCCTCTGAAAGTCTTCTTGTTGCACTCCTTAATCAGTTTAACTTTACTCCTTGATTCTTCAATATCATTTTTGTTTCTCCATCTACAGGCCCTTTACCCTGCACCATACTGGAAAAGCAACTCATACTTACCTTACCGAACTCCATCCGCCAGGCACCCAAGATTAACGGACAGTCCAAGAGGAATGTAGAGATGCAACTCCCAATTTGGCAATACACTATAATGTTTTCTCTTCAATCATTACAACAGTGTGTGTTGTTTATGTTTGTTTACTTGACTCCTACTGACATTTTAATTTTATTTGCTATGTTTCAAAGCCTGGTACAACAGGACATAATGTAACTTGGGTCTCTCTGGGGGCAGACGGACAATTTGATTGACCTGTCCTAGTCTAGTACTCATCATCATGCATGCATTTCTTTTTCCTCCCATAACAGATTTATGATGGCCGGCTGCCAAGTTGAATGTGTTGTCCTTGTGTAGTAGTGTTTGTCTTTGTCAAACCTTTCCCTCAAATCCCCCTTCCCATCCATTCGTCGAACCCCTAACCCTCTTCCCCCCAGCTGTGTGGTTTATTAAGGTGTGACTAAATTAAATTTACACCATTAATTGATCACATACAAGGTGAGGCAGATGTGGTGACAGCAACACCAACTCAAGGCAGGGCAAGGATATTTTCTGCTCTAAGTATAGCCCACACTGGCAATATTATATATATTAGACTGCCCACCCATGCACAGTATTCGATATTCACATTTTTTTCAGAGGAACATAATCGATCATAATTGCCAGCATCATCATGCTGCCAGCACTAAAGGTTTCGCTTGTCCACTTCATAGCTTGAGTCGACTTCAGTTTGTAATTTGTACTAGCCCACCATTCTGATTATTTATTTTACTTTAGCATTGCTTATCATGTTTTCTTCTTTGGCAGTCTTCTTCTTGGGTACTACTAGTTGTACTCTAGTCTCCCTCAGGTGACTGTCTAATTTTATTTGCAAAGCTTGTATAATAAACGGCATTAACTCAGTTTTTAATATGTCAATTTAATTAGTTCCCTGTGATGAATATTCCTCATCCTACAGTTTGAGTTAGGCTAGGAGGGAGTGGAACCTCGCTGCAGAATCTGGTGCTTTCACTAGTAATCGACTAGTCCGCTAGCATGCTGCTACTGTCTACTACTACCACCAGCATGGCACCTTGGGAAACCATCACCATGCAGCCCTCGCTTCACCTAATCATAGGTAAGAGAAGAACTGTGGGGGATTCATACAAGATGCAATAATATATTTACTATGGAAATTAATTCACACACCCAAACCCCTTCCAATTCCATAGGGGTTAATATAGTTGCAGACTGCATAGACTAGGAGGAGAGAGTAGTAGGACAAGTGATGGTACCGCATCTATCTGTTGGTGTGTTACACTATTGGCAGATTTCAAAAACTGGCTGCGGCCCGCGGCAAAAGAAGCAGTAGGAAGTAAGGGTAACCCTCCCAAAAAAGATTTACATCATATGTAAAACTATACATTTATTCCCCTAACAAATATATAAACTAGAAGAAAACCCTCAACACCTGGCCCACCCCTCTCCCTAACCCCAACCAATGTCCAAAGTAAAGCAAGTCCAAAATTAAAATTGTCCATAAATCAAATGTCCATAAAAAATAATAATATACAAACCCAAGTTTTCCCCAATTCTCACATTCCCACCCTTTCCCCAACAAGTCCCACCCACCAAATAAAAGATTTGAAAAGGGGCAAGAGAGGTCTAGCCGCGGGCTAGGACTCGGATCTTCCTCTCCAGCTGGTCAAAACACTCCTCCATCCTGGCCTCCAGGCGCGCCATCCTCAGTAGCATGCAGCGCTGAAAGGTTCTAAGTGTACAGGGAAGAGCAGCAATGGTTGAATGGCGGCGGGCGGCTGCCGGACAACGGCACTGTACCACCGGAGGTACTGGGTCCTGGCTGGGGCCGGGGGCATTGGAGGCTGCAGCTGCTGCCACCTCCTCCTCCTCCTCCAAGGCCACCAGCCGCCGATATTCTGCCTTGATGGCCTCCAGCTTTCTTTGCCAGGTCTTGACTGCTATCTTCTGCCTGGTGGGTTGGAAAGGAATAGCTATATCAAGAAAGAAAAAAGACAAATTGTAACCAATACTCTTAGCAAAACAGTAACACATAAAATTATATAGTGCCACAGTAGCACTAGCAGTACATAACATTTGTGATATCCTCGATTCCGCGGCCCCAAAGATTTGAATGTGATTAGAGTTTCAGGCATTAGGCACTATGGAGTAGACAAGTATTCTTCTTCTCTTTCTTGTTTAGCTAAATTAATCTTGTAAGCATGCCAGCTCAGCTTGTGCCCTAGACAGACATACTCGTGTTGCAGACTCGCATTACTTTACTACTGTCTGCAGGTGGGGCAGCTGTACTACACAATTATCTCTTTTTCTGTTATGGCCATGCTCTGTTGAATGGTAAATGCTCAATTTCACTTTCAGCCTGACCACAACAAGGCAGATGAATAGTTACTAATATGAATGATGATATACGGCACAATGTCACATGAGGTACTACTACCCTGCAGCCGATAGGCCACCCATGGCTGACACTGTTGAAATGCCATGGGTAGGGAGTGGGCCACGGAGGGAGGCGATTGATGATGGGTGGGTACCTAATATATATGTTGTGCTTGAAAACTACTGTGAGTCAAGGGAGTAGTCTGAAATACAACCTCAAACCTTTGAATCAAAAAACTTGATTAAAAAAAAAACATTCCTTGTTTAATCTTCTTCCCAGGGATTTTTCCATTTATCATTGCATTGTTCTTCTAGCATTATTTTTATTCTACACCCTTGGCTTTGTTACTCGGGCACGGTTTAAGTTTTACATTCTCTTCATCCAGTCTTCACCAATGATTGAATAGTATGCATCCATCCAAACAAGGCTATCATTCTCAACAAACCTTTCACCAACAATCATTTGTCATTTAACCCATGCATCCTTGCTTTGACCCATCAAGCCCCCCGGAGGATTCCTTTCACCCAAACACTTTCACCCACCCAGGCAGACATTATTTCTTTCACCTTTCACTCATCCTTCAACCACCCATGCATCCTATCAGCCACCTATATATGCATCCCTTCACCCACGCATCCTTCTCTGCCAGTCATATTACATTTCACCCGTCCTTCCTCCTTCCATCCTTCTTTCCCTTTTCCGTCAACCCATCAAGGTCTGACGCTTCTTCATAAAACTTTTTCTGCTGAGTTGAAGATAGAAGAGGCCATTAGTTACTCAACTCCTGCTGTATATGCTAATGCTAAGTAAAGGGTGTCTTGAACTGTTCTCAACTTATGGCCTCATTTATGAGGTTTTACTGTAGGGCAGCACTGCAGGCCTTCCTGCTGCGCGGCCCTACCTTAAAAGAAAAGGGCAGGAATGCGCTGTATCTATCAGATACAACGCATTCCTGTCCTTTTCCCCTGTGCCAGCACACATTGGGCTGCCGTGCGCCAACGCAGGCACCTTTGCACCATGGTGCAAGGGTGCCTTCGGTGCTGGGATGATTATTTTTGTGCAGGAAGGGAAACCTTCCTGTACAAAAACAATCCCAAGAGACTTTTTCCTCTCTGTATCTTTGCTGCAGAATGCAGCACACATAGAAAAGGGAAAAAGGAGGAGAAATAAAGATATTTCTCCTCGTTGTGCCTCCCTTACACCTGGGGAGGTACAAGTTTTTGTGCCTCCCTTACACCCTGGGGAGGTGTAAGTTTTTGGCGTTGCTTCAAATTTACGATTTCTCGTAAATCTGTGGCAGTGTCAAAATGCCATGGATGTTGCTGGGAACGCCCCCAGCAACACCCATGGAACACCCCTTTAACGCAGAAAACTGCGTTAAAGGGAACCATATTTATGAGGCAGCATTAAGCCAAAAAAGTGGCTTAGTGCTGCCTTGTAAATATGGAGAAGGCACCTGCGCCACAGAACGTCACAAAAAGTGACGTTCTGGTGGCGCAAGGGGCCTCATAAATGAGGCTCTTAGTCTCAACAGTACAGTGTACACCCTTGCAGTGAGTGTATAAATTGTCAATAAGCAAGCAATATGACTTACCACCGCCTGCCACTGCTGCTGGCTCACCCCCCTGCAGCTGCAGCATCTGCTCCCTGCTGGCTGGCGTCGCAGTCCCCGCTGGCCCCGGCACTGGTGGTCGGTACGGCTAGAAAAAACATTACATATTTTTTAGATGCCATATACGCCTCCTACTATTTATTTTTTTCTGTAGCAAGATTGAAGATACATACACCACACACATCACTACAATTCGGGTACAGACAATATGTCCTATTAAAAATGATAAAATATCCGGTTGGGCATTTTGTTGGTGGCAATTTTTGAAAAGCCTCTCAAGAAGACAACCTGTAAAGGACTGGACTGAGTGGCTAGAGCTATTGGTGAATCTGAGTTTTTTAAAAGAAATAAGTGAGGCCAACTGGGCGGACAATCAGGCATAAGGTTTTCTTGGTTGGAAAATGTAATGGTGCTGTCCTCCTCCTCCTCCTCATTCTTCCTTCCAGCCATGGTGCACAGTAATCAGTTCACCATCAACTGCTGCTAATAATACTAGGTCTAGATGAGAAGACGAAGACACAACTTTAGGGTTTCCAACGTGACCATGGCCACTCTCTCGTTTTACTGATTGAGCTATTAAATGCTATGTTATGTCATTTCATGTCATGTTAGGTCCAGGATGTCGGACCACCCTTGCGTCAGCTGGTTGTGGGTGCGCCGGACCCCAGAGCAGCGATACACTGCCCGGCGCATCCCTTGCCCACTGCTGCTGGTGCTCCCAAAGCCCGTACCCAGACCCAGGCCTGCCGCCTGTTGCCAGGGTGGAGGGGAGGTGGCGCTGCAAAGCCCAGGCCTGCACCCCTTCCAGGCGCCGCCTTCCGCAAGGAAGGCGGCTCTTCTTTGCCACCTTGGCTCGGCTCTCTTTCTCTGCCATGATGCTGGGGGGCGGTGGGGCGGAAGTATAAAAAATAATAGGGAGAAGAAGGAAGGAAGAAAACCAGAATTAGGAAGGAAGTAAGTATAGAGAAAAATAGTATAAAAGAACAAAACTCACAAAAAAACACACAAAAAGTAAAAAAAAAAAACGCAAAATATACACTTAAGAAGAGAAAGGGATAGATAATAAATAAAAAAAGATCAGAAAAAAAGTTTTGGGAACAAAGGATTGGAAAGATTTAGGAAGGATTCAAAACAGGCCCCGAGACCATAACAGAGAAAAAAACCAAGATGGGCACGCCCAGGCGTGACCGCGTGGTGCAGTTCGCGCAATATTTCCACCCGAACACGGAATCCGCGTTGCCGTACGGAGGAAAACGTCACGCGAACTGGTGGGACAAGCAACTCCACCCGCTCGAGGAACTCTGCGTAGCGTGCCAGAGTTTTTTGCTGCTTTGCGTAGTTCCGCAGAGTGCCGCTACGCAAACTCCGCCCAGGCTTATCTGTGACACCCATTCACAAACCTATACATTCACTGTAACATCTATTCAGAAATCCATACAGACACTGTCACACCCATTGACATACTCATAGAGACACTGTGACACCCATTCACATACCTATGGAACTCTGTGACACCTATTCACAAACCTATACAGTCACTGTTACACCTATTGAGAATCCAATACAGACACTGTTGTACCCATTCACAATCCCATAGAGACACTGTCACACCCATTCACATACCTATACAGACACTGTCACACCCATTTAAAAACCTCTACAGATACTGTCACACCCATTGACATACCTAAACAGACACTCTAACACCTATTCACGTATTGATATACACACTCTCACACCTATTCACAAAACTATACAGTCACTGTTACACTTATTGGGAATCCCATACACACACTGTTGTACCCATTCACAAACCCATAGAAACAGTGTCACACCCATTCACATACCCATGCACACTTTATCACACCCATTCACAAACCCACACAGGCACTGTCACACCCATTCAGATATCAATAAAGACACTGTTACACCAATTTACATTGTCACACCCATTCACAAACCTCTATAGACACTGTCATATCCATTTAGAAACTTATACAGACACTTTCACACCCATTCACATACTGATAGGCACACTGTCACACCCATCCACAGACCCATACAGACAGTGTTACATCCATTTACAAACCCATATGGACACTGTCACACCCTTTTATAAACCCATGCAGACACTGTCACACCCATTCACATACCTAAACAGACACTGTCACATCCATTCATATACCCATAGAGACTCTGTCACACCCACGCAAACCCATACAGGCACTGTCATCTCATTCAGATACCCGTAAAGACACTCTCACACCCATTTATAAACCCATACAGACACTGTGACACGCATTCACAAAGCCATACATACACTGTGACACTCATTCACATATCTAAACAGCTACTGTTACACCTATTTACAAACTCATACGGACACTGTTACACCCATTCAAAACCCTGTACAGACTTTGTCACATCCATTCACATACGGATAGAGATACTGTAACACCCATTTACATACCTATACAGACATTGGCACATCCATTTATATACAATAAAGACAGTGATACACCCAGTGATAAACCCACTTATGCACCTAAAATGAAACCCTTTTTGACTCTGTTATACCCACTGTGATATGCATTCAGAACCCTGTACTAGAAATAGTAAATGTGCTCTTTTGCATTGACTGTGTACTTTTTGTTTGCGAATCCGCGAGGAATCTGCAGAGTCGATAAATTTATTTACAAAGAGGTCTTGCAGTTAAAAATAACAGTTTGGGACATAGGATGGCTCTTAGAAAAGCCGTTTTGTTCATTGTGCGTATATGATGACTTCATATACGAGCAAATGCAGAGTTTCAAGTTGCCTTCATCTGTGAAATCTGTGAAGTGAACACCATCTGTCCTGTATATTTCACGCATGTTGAAGCGCAGGTTATTATTGTAGACAGAGCCCATGTTACGGTCTCTGAGGAATGCTAAAACAGTTTTATTAACATGTTTCTTGGCTTTCTCTATCTGTGGACAAAATTCAGAAGACCAGTTCCATTTCTGCCTCTGACATATGTTAGAAAATACCAAGTCAGTGTGAGGGTAAAGTTGCATTAAATGTTCAAAGGTATTCTTCATTGGGATTTCTAGTCCTACCCCAGTCAGTGTGCCCAGGTCATTGCCACCACAGTGCACAATCATGAGGTCTGGATGTTGGTTCTCCATAATGCTTTCAGCCAATGGAAGCAATTGATGCCATTTTACCCCTCTCTGGCTGAACCAATTAATATCCACATTAGGCAAACCTAGTTCCCTGTCAATACCTCTGTTTCTAGCAAACTCTCTCGCCCAGAACCCAAAGCTGTTAACCACAATCCACCAAAACTATTTTTGCCCTTATGAAAGACATGCTGCTGCAAAGAATACAATATCCTCCAATCTACAATGCGAGACGTTAGCTAAATATTTCATCAGCAAGATGGAGCATATATATAACGCTCTCTGCCCGAGAAAGGATGCCCCTGAACTTCCGGAGAATCTTACCCTGATAGACATACCTCATTCCCTACAGGACCTTCCGCCCTTGTCCTCTAAAGACATGGACGTTCTGTCGGCCAAGGTAAAATCAGGCTCTCCTAATGATCCTTTAAAACCGGATCTTTTCAGGAAATTTCAGGACTACCTTCTGACGGAGGGGCGGGAGCTGATCAATAGGTCACTCTCAGCGGCGGTAATCCCTAAGTCATGGAAACACGCCAAAGTTATCCCCCTACTAAAAAAACCAACACTAGATCCATCTCTGCCTGAGAACTTCCGCCCTATATCCCTACTACCATACCTGGCTAAAATTATGGAGTCCTATGTTAACATCGCCCTGACCAAATACCTGGAAGCAAACACGCTCCTGGATAGGTCACAAAATGGCTTTCGGCCTAGATACAGCACCGAATCTGCACTGCTTGCAGTCACAGAGCAGCTATGGGCCAGCCTGGATGAGGGCAAAACCTCAGCGCTGATTCTATTAGACCTGAGCGCGGCCTTCGACACCGTCTCCCATAGGATTCTACTACAACGGCTAGAGGAGATCGGGGTCAAGGGCATGGTCCTGGCCTGGTTTGCATCCTTTCTGACCGACCTAACCTTCCAGGTCTCTGCCCCACCCTTCATGTCCAGCGTCCACCCTCTCGGATGCGGTGTCCCACAGGGCTCTGCCTTGAGCCCTACTCTGTTTAATGTCTACGTCTGCCCCCTGGCCCTTCTGGCCAAGACACGGAACATCGACATGGTATCATACGCTGATGATACACAACTGGCATTCACCTTCACAAATAACCCCAAACTGGACCAAGCAAAATTTCAAGATGACCATGTGGCCATCTCAGACTGGATGGCGGATAACTACTTGCAATTGAATTCCACCAAGTCAGAGGTGCTCCTGGTGGGCCGCAATGCCCACCTTTGTGACAACCAATGGTGGCCTGCGACCCTGGGTACCCCTCCCCAACCGAAATCGGTGGTCAAGAACTTAGGATTCCTGATGGACAATACCCTCTCATTTGAAAGTCAAGCCAAATCAGTTGCAGGCACCTGCTTTGGCCTTCTACGCGGCCTAAAACCCATTCTGGGAATCTTTGACGCATCCAACCGTCAGATTATTGTCCAATCGACTGTACAGTTCCGATTGGACTACTGCAATTGGCTCTTACTTGGCGTGAATAAAGCCGTGACCAAAAGACTCCAGCGTGCACAGAACGCAGCTGCCCGGTTGCTTTTTGCACTACCTAAGCACTGTCATACCTCTGACTTGCCGCGCCGGCTCCACTGGCTGCCGATAGAACAGAGAATCTATTTTAAAACCCTCTGTACTACACATAAGATCCTACATGGCCAAGGTCCACAAATCTTGAACGGGCTATGCTCGCCGTATGTTCCGTCTCATACCCTGCGCTCTGCGGATTTGCATCTTGCCATGGTCCCCAGAATACGCAGGTCAAGAGCAGGGGGGCGCTCTTTCAGGGCCTTGGCACCAGCCTTATGGAACTCTGGGGCATATTAGCAAGACCCACGTTAAGATTATCGCCGTTTTAGCGGCAGGAAACTGCCGCTAAAACGGCGATAATGGGCTTGCTAATATGCGTTATGGAATTCCAATAGAAGCCCAGGTTAGATGTCCTGTACATCTAACCTGGGCTTCTATTGGAATTCTATAACGCATATTAACAAGCCCATTATCGCCGTTTTAGCGGCAGTTTGCTGCCGCTAAAACGGCGATAATTTTAACGTGGGTCTTGCTAATATGCCCCCCTATTCCTCTTGCTGCACGGAATACGCATGACCACTGGGCTTTCCGAAAAACTATCAAAACGTGGCTTTTCTCAAACCTCTAGGCAAAATCTCCCCCTGCTGCACCTGTCAGTTTCAGCGCTGGGACGCCCCGTTCCTGGGGCAGCCATGCGCTTTATAAGAATCCATAACATAACATAACTCTAACCATTTTGAAGGATGGCAGAGTAGCACAAAGGAGAAGCCTGTAGCTGAATGAGGCAGTTTTCAAAATGATGTCAGTTAAAAATAACTCTAGCAAGTAAAGTTTAATACATCACTTTTCATTGGATGGTGTAAGTAAGGTAGTGATTAAAACTAGGTTGTGCAATAAATTTAAAATAACAACATGTGTGATTGGTTATAGCAATATGTTTTAATTGTATATACTCAAACACACCTGCAAAATTTGCCTTGGAAGTTAGCATGCTGCTGTAGAGACAGTTCTGAACTTCTGACCTACTGGTAACAGACAATGTTACATTGTTGGTCACCATGGAAACAGAGCTACAGGAGTATGAGGGGAAGGGAAGAAGAAAAGGCTATAATGTTAATGTGAGGAGACATTGTTTATAAGAGAAATAGTGAATAAGATTTGTTTTGTTTACATTTCGGGATTTGTATGAAGTGGTGTGTAAGTGGTAATGTTTAGGAATAGTCTTTAAAAAAGATCTCGGTTTACTGAGCGGATCCGCAGATTCTCCGCGAGGATACTCGCGGGGCCATGCTGACAAGCCGGGATCCCTTCGTAAATTCGCCAATCCCGCCCAAACTCGTTACCGAATTGAGCTCTTTGTAGAGGAGTTTAACAAAGTGTTAAGAAATGTGACCATTCAGAACAGCTGTATGACTAGTAAGGAGGTGAAATAAAATAAAATCAATGGTTCTATTTGTTTACAGTCTCTGTAACCTTGAAAGCAAAGTTGAATAGGGTGCCATTACTGGTTATCTTGTATGAGAGTGGTTTACTATTCTTCTGCTCGGGTTTTCTTTGCTTTCTTGAGACAAGTTTGACACCCTGATATTGAGAAAGAAAAATACTCATCAACATTCACATTTAACAGTTATGTGTATTAAGCTATAGCATAAAAAAAGTTGATACAGAAGGACTGAGTGTGAGTCCTTGCAATCTCCCTGCCAGCTATCGTTCTATTTCTTTGCTTCTGGCTGTGGCTAAGGTCTGTGAGAAACTGGTCAATAAACAACTGACCGCTTTTGTGGAACGTAGTAAACAACAAGGGGGACAATGAGGGCTTGATAAAGGTCCACCGTACTTGCCCTGGGTAGAACTAGAAGACAAAAGAGGTACGGTGTTCCTGGGTGGCAAGTTGGCCACCTGGTTAGTACTCAGAGTGGTGGGGAGGTGGGAAATACCTCCTTTCGGAACTGGGACCCTCACACACCCAGCAAGCTAGGTGTCATGCTTCATCATATGGGTCTGCTCCTCGTCGAGCCGGCGCTGCAATGCTCTACCCCTTAGTGGTCAACATGTTTCTCGCCTATAAAATGTCTCTAATAGGAAGGCCTTCCTGATGCAGCGGAGCGGGTAGGTGAGCCGGACTGCTCTGAGCGAGAGCAGCGACACTACGTTGGGTGTCCATATACTCCGCTGCGGTCTGATGAAGCAGCACTTGAATCATTAAGAGGTTGGCTGCTTTTCTCCGGGGCAACGTCCTACCAAGAGAAGAAGTGGTATGTAGAACCACACCACACACTGTAGATAGTTTTCATTTAGTCACTAGGTCCTGAGGAATCGCCAACTGATCTATTAGAGACATTTTATAGGCGAGAAACATGTTGACCACTAAGGGGTAGAGCGTAATTTTTGTCAGATTAAAACAAAATAGTCGCCCTCCTTCTTCTTTTTACTTTTTAATCAGGTTGTGACCTCTCCAGAATAAAAATAATTATAGAGGATTCCCTTACCTGTTTTAACCCACACACCACATCTACATCTTACCAGGCCCCTCACACCCACGGCACCTATACGGCAAGGAACAAAAGATCTCCGATAAAGAGCCCCTTTATGGGTGCCCGTCGAGCATTGCAGCGCCGGCTCGACGAGGAGCAGACCCATATGATGAAGCATGACACCTAGCTTGCTGGGTGTGTGAGGGTCCTAGTTCCGAAAGGAGGTATTTCCCACCTCCCCACCACTCTGAGTACTAACCAGGTGGCCAACTTGCCACCCAGGAACACCGTACCTCTTTTGTCTTCCCGCTTTTGTGGAACAGCATGACCTTTTTCACCCAGCCCAATCCGGTTTCAGAGCCTCCCTCAGTACGGAATCGGCACTGGTGGAAATCTCGGAGGCCATTCGTGAAACATTAGATGCTGGGGGCAGGGCGGCTCTGGTCCTCTTGGGCTTGTCGGCCGCTTTTGACACTGTGCCTCACGCCCTGCTCCTGGCTCGCCTTCAGGATCTTGGCATTACAGGCTCTGCTAGGAAGTGGCTGAATTCCTTCCTGGAGGGTAGAACTCAGCAAGTTTGGATCCCCCCTTTTGCGTCTAATACTCAGAAGCTACTGACCGGGGTTCCCCAGGGGTCAGTCCTGAGGCCCCTGCTATTCAACGTCTACATGTCTCCCCTCATCTGGATGGCAGAAGACTTGGATGCTAAAGGCTGAACATCCTGTGATTCTGAGCAAATCACTTAATCTCCCCGTGCCTAACAAAAATGAATGTGTCCTCATGTAACGCAACTGGTGCTATGTAAAGCGCTCTGATACCCGATACCGTCAAGTCAAGTTTGCGCTATATAAAACTCTGTAAAAAAAAAAAAAAAGTAATCGTCCTCTTCCCATGTTAAAACTTGTCTTACAGCAGTGTTTGATTGGCTCACCGCTGCCCAGCTTAAATGCAATGAGGATAAAATCAAGATTTTATTCTTCGGTAATTTTCCTCCTCAGTACTAGCACGCATTTTGGCCTGATGAGTCTCCCAGGCCTACCCCACGGGGTCATCCGGTCAAGAACCTAGGGATCTGGTTCGACGAAAAGTTAAGTTTCGGTACTCAGATTAATAAACTGACAGGAATGTGCTTTGAAAACACTAAAAAGGTTTCTGCCTCTACTTCCCTTATCGGCAAAGGAAACGGTCACTCGAGCGCCCATCACCTCTCGTATTGACTATGCCAATGCGCTGTATGCTGATTTGCCTGGCTACCTACTAGAAAAATTGCAGGTTGTCCAAAACGCAGCAGCTAGAATTCTCCTCAACCTCCCCAAGCGGATCAGCGTTAGGCAGCACCTTCATGACCTGCACTGGCTACCTGTGAAAGCACGAGTCAAATTCAAGTCCCTGGTAATAGCACATGCTGCTCTCCATGGGCTTGGTCCGGTGTACCTAAGGAAGCACTTTCAGTTCTACGCCCCCACCAGGCAACTGCGCTCTTCCAAAACGCTGAGGGCGTGCACTCCCAGATTCCGCCTTAAAAGGACAGATGGCAGCTTCCTGGCCTATACGGCAGCGGCGGCCTGGAACACTCTTCCGTTTGACTTACGCAGTCTCCAGGATCCCAAAAAATTTAGAAAGAGACTTAAAACTTTTCTTTTCAATTAGCCTTCTCTCCTTTCTTGCTGGTTCCTTTTCTCCTTTGCTGTTTCCACTTTTGGGCTCATGCCGGGACACTCTTTTGAGTAACTGTGCGCATTATAAACTTCTATAACATAACATAACATAAGGTGAATGAAAGTGAGCAAGATTTTTGACAATATTAAAAGGAAATGTTCAAAGTGAGTAGAAGATAAAAATAAAATAAAGTGTATTAATCAGGAACTATAAATTAAAACTGGTGAAGAAAAACAAACCAGAGCTATACACCAATGTAGAGAGTGACACAATTGTATTGTATTGTAATTGCATTTATATAGAGCTTACTACCCCTGACGAGGCGTCAAAGCGCTTTATTGGCGAGTAGCACGCTACTCCGGGACCCATAAAGGATTAGTGTTGAATTAGTATAGTGAAATAAGAAAGTAAATTAAAGTGGTGGATAGGTTAGTCAGTTATTTGGATTCGGAAGGATAGAGGAAGGATAGAAGAGGAAAAAAGGTTTGTATTTATATAGCGCTTGTTACCCCTGATGGGGTGCTGAAGAGCCGTTTTTTTTTTTTTTGGGCAGTAGCACGCTACTCCGGAAACCCATAAAGGATTAGTGGTGAATTAGTATGGTGAAATATGAAAGTAATTTGAGTGGTGGATATTAGTCATTATTTGGAGTGAGAAGGATAGCGGAGGGATAGACGGGGGAGAAAGGTTTGCATTCATATAGCGCTTGTTACCCCTGAAGGGGTGTTGAAGCGCTATTCTGGCGAGTAGCATACTACTCCGGAACCCATAAAGGATTAGTGTTGAAAATTAATATAGTGAAATATGAAGTAATTTGAGTGGTGGGTATGTTATTCAGTTATTTGGATAGAGAAAGGTAGCAGCAGGATAGAAGAGGGAAAGAGGTTTGTATTTATATAGCGCTTGCTACCCCTAATGGGGTTTGAAGCGCTTTTTTTTGGTGAGTAGCACGCTACTCTGGAACCCATAAGGATTAGTGTTAAATTAGTATAATGAAATATGAAAGTAATTTGAGTGGTGGATATGTTAGTCAGTTATTTGGATTGAGAAGGGGTGGGGAGGGGTAGAAAAGGGAAAAAGGTTTGCATTTATATAGCGCTTGTAACCCTGATGGGATGTTGAAGCGCTTTATTGGCGAGTAGCACGCTATTCCGGAACCCATAAAGGATTAGTGTTGAAAATTAGTATAGTGAAATATGAAAGTAGTTTGAGTGGTGGATGTGTTATTCAGTTGGATAGAGAAAGGTAGCGGAGGGATAGAAGAGGGAAAAAGGTTTGCATTTATATAATGCTTGCTTACCTCTGATGAGGTGTTGAAGCGCTTTTTTGGCGAGTAGCACGCTACTCCGGAACCCATAAAGGATTAGTGTTGAAAATTAGTATAGTGGAATATGAAATTTGAGAAGTGAACATGTTAGTCTGTTATTTTGATTGAAAAGGATAGTGGAGGGATAGGAGAGTGAAGGATTTTGATTTTATTTTTTTTGGAGGTCATAGCAGTAGGAGGAGGCTTTTGGATGAGTAAAAGGGGTTGTGGAGGGGAAGAGTCAAAGGGAAGAGTTTAGAAAGGTTTGTTTTGGGGATCGGTATAGTAAAAGAGGTGTCAGATGATGCAAGGAGGGGTAGAGTAAGGGAGATTCTAGAAAGGGTTATTTTGGAGATCATAGTAGTGGTATGGGGTTTGGGATAAATGAGAGAGTGGGTGTAGAGGATATATTGATAGATGTATAGGGTGAGAAATATGGTAGTGCATTGGGAAGAGTAGTAGAGAGAAGTTTGAGATGAGTCAGAAAGTTGGGTTAGAAGATATATTGAGAGAAGTATAGGGTGAGAAATAGGGTAGTGCATTGGATATGCTGAATTAGAAGAAAGTGATAAATATATAGATCCATAAGTACATTGAAAGTATATAGATGCATAAAGGAGGTAGGTATATGTAGATTAAAGATATTGATAGAGGTACAGGATGAGAAATAGGGTAGTGCATTGGATATGCTTTTCAGGAGCAAAGTAACAAACACACATATCCAAGTACATGGAAGGTACATAGATGCACAATGGAAGAAGTACATGTATACCAAAGATGCACCAGATAAACTCCGGTTTTCAAGTGTTATTGTACTTAAAATTTTTTTTTTAAACATAATTATTCTACATGTTTATACAAAGCAATACACAAAGATAGGTACATATCTATAGTAAAAATAAATGCTTATATACAGAGGGATATGCTGTAAATTTCTGTTTGCGTATGGTGCTTATGTGGGGAAGAGACAATTCTTGAGTAGTTTTCTGAAGATAAGGTGGCTGTCCGTGGATCTTATGTTGGGGGGTAAAGAGTTCCATAGTTTGGCTGCTTGAACAGAGAAGGCTGTGCCACCCATGGTTTTTTTCTTGTATCTTGGGATTTTGAGGCGAGGTGCCATTTTAGAGCAGAGGTTCCTTTGTTGAATGTGTTTGGTGATTTTATTCCTGATGAAGAGCGGTCCCATTCCATGTATTGCTTTGTGGGTGATACAAAGCAGCTTGAATGTGGATCTTCTGGCAACCGGTAACCAATGCAGGGCTTTCAAGGCAGGGGATATGTGGTCTCGCGGTTTGATATGCAAGAGTAGTCTGGCAGCCGAGTTCTGAATCCGTTGTAGTCTTTTCATGGTCGTTAAAGGTGATCCGTGGTAGAGGCTATTGGCGTAATCGAGTTTGGACAGAACAAGGGAGATGGTAGCTTGGACCTTGTGTGGAAATCCCAAATGAGGGAAAATTCGTTGCAGCGTTTTTATAGTGACAAAGCTTGATCTTGCTAGTTTGTCCACTTGGGCATTCATCGATAGCTCGGAGTCCATGGTAATTCAGAGCTTTCTTACTTCCTTCGATACTTTAGATGGTGATCCCAGTTCATCAGGCCAGGCGGCAAGCGGGTCATAATGTTTCCAATCGCCACACATGAGTATTTCTGTTTTGGAAGCATTCAATTTGAGGTGGCTCCAAGTCATCCACTGATCCACGGCTCTGAGACAACTGAAAATTGGGGAGTTTCCCTTTCCAATGTCTTTGGGGCATGCCAGTTGAAGGAGTATTTGTGTGTCATCTGCATAGTTATAGCATGTGAGGTGAAATTGATTGATCAGTACCGGTAATGACTTCATGTAGATGTTGTAAAGCATGGGCGAGATGATAGAGCCTTGAGGGACCCCTGCTTTTGTGGAGTATGGTTTAGATGAGAAAGGTGGGGTATGGATGACATTAGTTCTGTTGCGAATGTAGGATGCGATCCAGTCTACAGCAGTCCCCTCTATGCCGGCTTCGTAGAGTCTTTGTTTCAGAGTGTCATGGTCAACCGTGTCAAAGGAAGCCCGAGAAGTCCAAGAGGAGAAGCGCAGCAACCCCGTTGCGGTCTACTGTGTTCTTCAGGTCATCCCAGACGGCAAGGAGGGCAGATTCTGTGCCTCTTCCTGGACGGAAACCTGTTTGGAAGTCTGAAAGTATGTCATTCTCTTCAATGAATTGTGACATCTGGGTGAACGCTGCTCTTTCTATCAGTTTGCCCAGGAAAGGTCTATTTGTAATGGGTCTGTAGCTGTCAGGGTTCAGCGGGTCCAAGTTTGTTTTCTTCAGTAAAGGGCGTATGTATGACCTTTTGAGTTCTTCTGGAAATATTCCGGTAGTTAAGGAATCGTTGATGATTCTTCTTACTGGAGTGGCAGCAGAGGTTGTTAAAAGAATTGTCTTGAAAGTTTGTGGTGGACACGGGTCAGAAGGGCTGCCGCAGGAATGCTTGCTTTGACCAGGTCCATAAATTCATCGTATGAGATGTGTTGGAAGGAAAGGAGAGGCTGGGTTAGAGTATTCTTGGATTGTTGTTTTGTCAAAGGGTTAGTGCTGGTGCTTTGTCTCTGTTTTAAGTATGAATTCAACGTGTCTGCTTTGTCAGTGTAATGATTTGCCAGTTTGTCTGTGAAATCTTGAGTAACAGGATGAGTTCCTTCTAGGCAATTTGATGTATGATATATGATATGAATATACACCACCACTGCATATTCTGTTTGTACATAGCGTAGGTTGATATTAAATCCTTCCGTGTTACCCCAGAACCTAGACTGACATTTGTCTGTGTCTAGAGGCCAAACTAACCAACCCTGATGATCGGGGTCTGATGTATTATATGATCCATTGCAGAGTATGGCATCAAATGTTTCCTCACTATACTTTGTGTATTGTTGCCAATGTTCAAAGCATGCAAATGTGGGAATGTGAGGTGTGTTCAAATCTTTTGCCCTAGCTAAACCAAGACAGGAAGTTTGTTGAACTGTTTTATTCAGGAAAATCATTTGAGGTGGAATGAGGCAAGCTCTAAATAATGCCTCTTTTCCTTGAACCTGCCAATCTTTTGTTCCCCAGACTGATTTTGTGTCTATTGTGTCTTTCCAAAAGTCAAAACCCTGTATAGACAGTTGAGAAATCAAGGAAGCAGAGTAAAGCAGCTTGGTGTTTGTGAGAATATTCTTCTTTACAGATGTAGGTGCAAGCTTATAGTAATAAGAGGTTCGGTCTGATGTGTCAAAACCAGAAAAATATGCAAACGTCTGTGCAAATGTTTTTGAACTACATTTCGCTGGTGTTGGGCAATATTCCCATTGGGTGTAGTTGTAAACAGTACATGGGATACTAGCTTTGTGTAAAAAACTGTGACCATAATGTTGATCAGCAGAACATGTCTCCAAAATTACGTGTGTCATCATACAATTCATCATTAGAAAAAGCTGCTGATTTCTCTAGATCTGAAAGAAAATTATGCACAGTTTCAATGTCCCAATAATCAGATAATGTACTAGAGGTGATGATATCATTTAAAGAAATCTTAAACAAATATGGAATTTGCAAAAGTTCAGTTGGACCATATACATCATACCATACCCTGTCCCATACTATACCATCCGGAACTGGAATTGCTGTAATGTTTACCAGGGACAGGTCCCTTAGTTCACAGTCCGATGATGCATGTGGTTTAAGAACCAAGTTCACGTGTTGGACTGCAGAGCATTCTGGGAGATAATATCCATTCAGAAGTAGAAAAAAGACATTCGCCAAACCAATCCAACCCAGAGTATCAGGAAAAGTAATCCAATCATAACCCAGAAATGTATCGAGGGGGCAACAAGGTATGTCTCTTTCAACCAAAGATAGAGAGAATAAACTCGTAGATGTAAAACATCCAAACGATCATTGAGGTCAAATGGAGTTTCAGCCGCCACTGTGCTGACACTATCGAGGTCTGGGACCCACATTCTCACCCCAAACAGGATCTCCTAGGGTGTACGACCCCCCCAGGGATTTTCTTGGCATGTTAAGTGCACACAGGACCCCGTATAGGTGATTGGCCCAACTGCCACCCGTGCCTAATACCCTAGCTGTTAAGTCCTGGTTCTTCCTCTCAACGTCCAAATTTCCCTCGGGTTGGTAGAGAGAGGAGTACTGCAAGGCCACACCCAAACTTCCCATGGCTAAACGCCGGACCCTGGTCGGAATGTAGGGTGCCAACTGCGTATGTCCCGATAAAGACTTGCAAATCTCTTATAACAGTCTGGGCATCAGTTGAGCGCTGGGTCCAAACCCAAAGGAATCCGGAGCATAAATCCACTGCCACTGATGTATTTGTAAGCTCAGTCTGAGTGTAAGAGACTGCAGTGATCCAAATAGACACAAGCGAGAGGTCTGCCTGAGATTAATAAAGGTCTTTGCGGTGGATGTGCTACGGCGGAGGCCTTCATCTGCTGGCAGATGTCGCAATTAAGGACAAAGTCCTTGGTCTGTTTAGTGAGACCTGGCCACCAGTAACGCTGCTTCAGTAACGAAACTGTAGCAGTAATCCCTGCATGAACCCAGACCCTCATGCGCAGCTAGTATCAGTCCCAATCTGCGATCATTGTTTGGTGTTACTCTATCCCACACTCCTGGAATTTGAGCATACAGAATATTTTGTGCATCTAACTTGTAGGAGTACTTGAGTGGAAAGCCTTTCGGCGGTGCTGAGCTGTTGTGCGTGGCATTGACAGCTATCATAGTTGCTCCGTCTTTTCTCGTGCTGGAGCGAGTGATTGCAGCAACGGCAGCAGTACACAATGTTGCGTTGGCAGCTTCATCCGCCATTGGATTGTCTTCAAAGTGAACGCCAACACACTGATGACTCAATGTATGAATTAAAAGAGCCCATGGCAGGCCATCTTTCAGCTACACCACTTGTTCCCAAAGCATCTTGTGCTTGATTGTACAACCCTTTCAATCTCGAAACCCATATAGGCCCCAATAGTGAAGATATTCAATGTAGGACTGGACACAGTAAAATGAATCACACACTATAAGTGTGGGGAATTCGCGATCTGCATTTTGTAGTGCCAGTATCAGGGCTTTTAGTTCTGCCAGCTGCGCTGTGCAGTCCCCTAGGGACTGTGTATGTGTTATTCCAGAAGTAAAATGTTACTTACCCAGTAAGCATCTGTTCTTGGCATGTACAGATGTAGATTCACATGCCCCGCACACCCCCGCCATCCAGTGCCGGGTCTGGACGCCTGCAAGCCGTCCCTCCCCAAAGAAGTCCCTCCAGTCACGAGGCAGGGGACTCCTCCCTTCGGTGATAGTGTGCAAATGTGTCAAGATAAAAACAAGATTTAAGATTTAAAGGCATCTGTATTGCTTATTCACTTTATAAATTAACCGAACACCTGTTCCTTTGCAGGTCAAGTTCACAAGCCGTGGCGAGTGGGTGAGTATATTTTTCGAGGCCTGGATACCTATACTGAAACCATGGAAACTGCTGGATAAATGGGACTCCTATAGACCTATCTCCCTACTCAATATAGACGCTAAAATCCTGGCCAAGTCTTTGGCCAACAGGCTGAGGGGAGTAATATTGGATTTGGTCCACCCAGAACAAAATGGGTATATGCCCCATAGATCAGCAAGGCTTACTCTTCAGAGGCTCCATAACAATATTGCAACTTCAAAAGGGGTGGAGGTGCTGCTGGCGGTTGTCTTCCTTGATGCTCATAAGGTCTTTTATTTGGTGGAGTGGTCCTTCCTGTTCACCATCCTGGAGAAAATGGTATTCGGGCCGAAACTCTCAGCCTGGGTCGCCTTATTTATACACAAATCCTAGAGCGTAGCTCAAGGTAAATGGGATCCTCTACCCGGACTTCCTGATATGGAGAGGAGCAAGGCATGGCTGCCCTCTATTGCCAACGCTGCTTGCGTTGGTGATGGAACCGCTCGCTGAATGGGTGCGAAATGATGCCCAGAAAGTAGGTTGGAAATGGGAACCCCTCTGCCCCCCATGGGAAGATTGCATCTAGCTATATGCGGAATGACGTTCTGCTGTACTTAGCGAACCCTGATCGAAGCCTAGTTAGAGTAAGTGAAATATTTTCAATATATGGGAGATACTCCGGACTGGCAAACACAACAAGATAATGGATGGAGTGCTGAAACTTTTCAAACACTCACCCCCAGTCAAGAGATCTGAATTAAATCCATTATCCTTTAGCTCACTTCGCCACCCCCGTTTGGACCCAGCCATATGCAAATCAGTATTGACCCTGCTCTCCATGGGAACAGTCCAGTCTGAACTGCCAGGCCAGGTCCTCCCTGGACGGGAAACAAACATCCTGGGACCAGTTTTGGCGTATCACCCCATACCAGCCAGGCTAGCTTGAATCCAGTGGCACCGTGAGCAAGACACCCAAGTCTGGGCATACCCTTGGCCAGTTAGAGCAAACATAGCAAACACAACAAGATAATGGACGGAGTGCTGAAACTTTTCAAACACTCACCCCGGACTGAAAATGAATTGGGACAAGCCCCTGATATTTTCACTGGGTACGTGGAAGGCAAATCTATGTCTTCCCATACTGCTATGGATTGAACAATGGCATTTCAAATATCTGCAACTGTGGATCTCCAGAGGGGAGGAATCCAACTACGAAGATAATCTAACATCGCTACTCCGGAGATTGGAGATACAAGTTAAACACTAGAGGGCGCTGCTGCTCTCCTTGATGGGCAGAGCAGCACTATTTACAATGATTGCCCTACTTCAGGTGTTTCCAACCAGTAACTCGTGAGCTACTGTAGCTCTCCAGCTACCTCTGAGTAGCTCACCTGTGTGCAGCCCAGCTTATTAAATTAAAAAGCTTTAGCTTAGTTGAATTAATATACATATAACAAAATTGAGATTGTAAAACAATAAAAATATTAGTATCTCGCAATGTGTTTCATTGAACATAAGTAGCTCTCAGTACAGAAAAGGTTGGAGACCCCTGCCCTACTTAGATTCACTTACATACACCAAAATAACCCGGACAGCATACCCAAGTAATGTTTTCAGGACAAAAACGCATTATTAAGAATACTGCTCTGGCTCTGAGGACAGCACAGTTCACACTCCAGCGCTCTACCTACGAGGCGGGCATAGCACTCCCGAATGCACAAAAATACTATGAAGCAGCGCAGGTAAGCGTAGTTAATGAGTGGGCATATGCACAGTTGGAAAACCCAGCTTTTTGATTTGATTGAGCGGCACTGTTGGAGAGAGGGTATATACACGCATTATATTGAGGGAGAATACCCACAGACGCCCCCCGGCAACGTGAAAAGCACTTACTACCTGGCATACGCTGAATAGAGAAATGGGCAGGCACGGGCGACTCACATCTAAAACCCCTCTAAGGATCGGCATGAAGCTAGGTGCTGTAACGAGACTGTCAGGATTCCTGAAGTGGGATGATATAGGAATCACTACCCTAGCCAAGGTGTGGTACGCAAACGGGGTGGTTCAATTTGACCATCTTAGGACAGAACACAATATCCTGGACTCCAAAACGTTGAAGTTCCTTCAACTGTGCCGCGCTCTGAAAGCGGCAGTGCCACCGGGCGAGAAAACTATGGAGTCTTCCTCCCTGGAGAACAGACAGCTGGATGGCCATGTGCTCACTAGGGCGGTATCCCTCACTTATCAGACAATACAGAGAAACACACAAAGAAACTTAGAGCACCTAAAGGTCAGATGGCACAGGGATGTGGGAGAGCTAGAAGATGAGGACTGGGGGTATGCATTGTAATTCCTCAGAGTAGCGTAGATCAAGGCACAATACCATCTGATACAACTTACGATACTACATAGAGTATATTGCACTAGAGTCCTTCTCCATAAAATGGGGAAAGCTCCTGACGAGAGGGTGCCAGAGGGCCACATTTATCCATACATTGTGGAACTGTCTGCGAGTCCCAAAACTTTTGGGAAAGGGTAGCACAAAGGTTAAAGGGAGCCACAGGGACACATATAGAACCTGGCACACAGTTAGTGCTTTTGGGGATTTGGAGTGAGACAGACGCCTCCTCCTTTCACAAGTAGTGAAACGCTAAAGTATACAGTGAGATATGAAGGTATTTTATTATGTATACAGTTAAGTAATAACATATAATCAGATATGCAGATTAAGATGAGCTGGTTCACACTGATGCTTTTAGTAAGGGAGTAAGGTTTAGTTAAATATATTTAATTGTTGCAGCTAATGATATAACTATGCATATAGTAACAGATCAAAAGGTTAATTGATGTATGCATTTAGATAGTCAGAAGTAAGTTGATGGGTGCATCCTTTTCCATACTAATTCAGACCTCCTTTATTCTCATTCACATGCTTACAGACACTGTTATAATCATTCTCATACTGATACAGAGACTCTGACATCCTGTCATCTACCCTTAAAGGGTACCCGTTCAGACTTCCTTTATTCCCATCACTCACCTATATAGTCTGACACCCATTTACGTACCCACACAGTCACATCCTCTCACATACATATAAATAGACTCTCACATCCCCTCACATACACATGTAGACACCCTTATTTCGATTTACATACCCATACAGAGTCTGTCACACCCTCTCATATACCCATGTAGACACCCTTATACCCATTCACATACCCATACAGTCTGTCACACCCTCTCATATACCCATGTAGACACCCTTATACCCATTCACATACCCATACAGAGTCTCTCACACCCTCTTGCATACCCATACACAGACTGTCATAGTCTCTCACATACCCATATAGAGACTGTTACATCCTCTCACATACCCATGTAGACACCCTATATACCCATTGACATATGCATACAGACGTTCACACACCCTGTCATATACACATACATAGACATTCACACCCTCTCACATAGCCATAAAGATAGTATAACATTGTGAGAAGTTGGCCTGGTATATGATGTCCACTAATGTAAGTGGGCACCTTGCACCAGTCCAGACAACACTTATGGTGATTTAAGAGGTCTTAGACAACCTTAGAAAGCTCTCTAAGTGGTAGCTGTGGAGAGCAGCCCTCAGGCTTAGTCCAGGAGGAGTGTAAAGCAGCTTGTTTTACCAGAATGCAATCTTATAGTATAGATTAAGTGATATGAACTACACCAAGTATTTATAAAAATATGTATATTTTATATAATACTCTCAAGTACGTTCCAATATCTCCAACACGGAGATAAACACAATACACACAATACGTTAGCAAAGAAACACAGTAAATAGCACGAAATACACAGTAGCCCCGGGGGCGGGGGACCAAACCATATACTAAAAAAGTGGTATAAGAACCACGACTCGAGTCAGGACGATGTCGAGAGGACGTAGAGTTGCTGGGGACCCACAGAACCACCCAAGGTAAGTAGGTAGGGACCCCACAGAAAGCGTGTGCCGTGTGGGAACACGACCGCGTGCTCCGTACAAGTATATATGCAAGTCGCGTTTGGATTTTGAAAGATTAAGGACCTTTCCCAGTGGACCCTGAAGAAATCCCCTGGAAGACAGAAGGTGGGAGAGCCACCCCACCCATGGATACCCTATTATCCAGGTTACCTACACCAGGGAAGCGGGTGCATATTTGTGAAGTGGTGTCGGAAACCGCCATCGAACCCAATGGAGGACTTCAGGAAAGTGCGGCTGCTGGAAGAGGAGAAAGTGTCCGTGGGAATCCAAATGTGGATTCTTGAAGAGGAGTACCTGAAAGCAGAGGGGACAGAGTCTATGTCACTCAGGGGTGACCAGGAGACTTGGAAGACGAATGCTCTCCGATGTCGGGTGCTTCAGGATGGATGACGAGGACCTTGACTCTGCATCTGTGAGGACCAGGCGACGCTGAGGAGGACCAGGATCCATGCACGAGCTGTCGCACGAAGGATGTTGAGTGTTGAGAGGTCGTGTCCGGCGGGAGCACCAACAAGCCTTGGCAAAGGCAACCACGCAGGAATCAAAGAAGGGGCAACATTGGGACCAGCAAGGTCCAGGGGACTCACCAAAGACAGGGGACTCAGGGCAGGTCCTGAGCAATCAGGGGAGCCCAAAAGAAACAAGGGTGACCCTCAAGTGGACCCACAGGCTGGAGGCACTGGAGTCGCGAGAGGACCTCAAGCAGCTCACCAAAAGATGCAGGCGACGATGCACACAATATGGTGTGGCTGAAGATTCTGATCACAGGAGGTGCTCGAGGTTGGGGCTACCTGGAGCCCAAAGATCTTTTTGCAAAAAAGTCAACAAGCCTTTGTAACTGCAAGTTGGATGCTGTGCACAGGGGTTCAGTTATTGCAACCCCCCCCCCGAGGGATACTGGCCTCAAACTTGGTGAGAGGGCAGGGCAGGCCTCGGGAGCTGTGGAAAACCACCACCTGTGTTGCAGAGCCCAGGGAGTCTGGAGGAGCTCAGGATCTGCAGACCGGTTGAGTTAGTTGCGGTGCCTGCGAATGCAGGGGAGTGACTCCTTCACTCCAAGAGAGATTTTCTTCAGGTGTCTTTGATGCTTTACAGGCCTTGAAGGTTCCTGTATGATGCACAGGCACAGATGATGCAGCAGACTGGAAGAGAGACGAATTCAGGCCCAAACGAAGTCCAGCAAAGTCCAGAGTGCCCAGACGGTAGAAGTGCAGTGGTGTCTGATCTGAATCTTATCCCATGATGTGACCTACACCCAGGTAAGCCCTTAAGTACCCCAGGGAAAGGGTTGGGAATATTCAGGAGACCATCCTAGGGGAGGGTCTGGACAGGGGGGAGGTTACTCCCATGTCCTTTCTCCAGTTTTGTGCCAGAGCGGGAGCCAACGGCTCCCAGAACTGGTTTGAACTGGACTATGCACAGGGACACCAAATGTGCCCCTCATGCAGACTTTCTGGTGCCGGCAAGCGCACCCACCCGGCCCCAATACACTAAATCCTGTCTGGAAAGTGGTCGCACCTCCCTGTGACAGGATGCCTATTGTTCTGCCATCCCTTGCTCGAGCTTGGCTCAGCAGCAGGAGGTCAAAAATGTGTCTCTGGTCGACAGCAACCATTTTGTGCTGTCCGGGTCTAGAAGTCTGGTACCGGGAACACTGAGAGCCTAACGGAGAGGCTCTTCCATTTCTTGGAATCATACCCTCACACTGTTTACGGTGTGGGGGTATGATTCCAACATGTTTGATGCCAAACATGATAGGATTCGTTGCTGCCATTTTCGAGATGGTCATCGCGTAATTACGAGGTGCCCCTCTATATAGTATATGGCTGCTTCACTGACAACCCGGGACAATGGACTCTGTAGGCTGCAGGGGTATCCTGCTCATGCAGGGGAACCCTCTCACTTAGAACCAAGCACCCTGCCTTCAGGATTGCAAAGGCCAGCTATAGGGGTGATTTATAGGTTTTAAGTGCAGTGACCCTAGATATAGGAAACCTATATCTTTAATAAGTGGTGCAAGCACCAACTTACACAGGCTGCAATGGCAGGCCTGCAGTTCCCTTTTGAATGGTCTCTCATGGGTGGCATAATACATGCTTCAGCCCATGGGAGACCTCTGGGGTACCTATGCCCTGGGTACATGGGTACCATATACTAGGTACTTATAAGGGTACCCCAGTATCCAATCTGGGGTGTACCTATGTACTGGACAAACCAATTTAGGGAGAAAGCAGATAGACTGGGGTCCTGATTAGCAGGATCCCAGTCAGATGAGTAAAAAACAGCATCACATCAAGCAAAAAGTGGGGGTAACCATAGATGTAGATCCTACTTTCCTACACCTCCCCTCCCCCACGTAAGGAGATGAGACTAACCTTGCCCATTTGAGTCTTCATTTTCTAAGTGGGAATATCTGGAAAGTCCATCTGCATTGGCATGGTTACTCCCAGGTCTATGTTCCACTGTATTGTCCATCCCCTGTAGGGAAATGGACCACCTCAAAAGTTTGGGGGTTTCACCCTTCATCTGTTTAAGCCTTAAGAGGGGCTTATGGTCTGTCTGAACAATGAAGTGAGTGCCAAACAAGTTTGGCCTCAGCTTCTTCAGGGCCCAGACCACAGCAACGGCCTCCCTCTCAATGGCTGACCAACGTTTCTCTCTGGGGGTCAACCTTCTGCTGATAAAAGCTACTGGTTGATTCTGCCCCTCCGCATTAAGTTGTGACAACACAGCCCCTACCCCCAACTCAGATGCATGTGTTTGGACAATGAATTGCTTAGAGTAGTTAGGACTCTGCAGAATGAGAGCAGTGCACATGGCCTGCTTGAGGTCATCAAATGCCTTCTGACAGCTAACTGTCCACTGAATTTTCTTGGGCATTTTCTTAGATGTCAGATCATTCAAAGGAGTCACTATGGACCCATACCCTTTGACAAATCTTCTGTAGTACCCAGTCAGGCCCAAGAAAGCTGTGACCTGAGTCTGGGTAGTTGGAGCAACCCATTCCATTATGGTCTGGATTTTGCTCTAAAGCGGTTGAACCTGGTCTCCACCCACAAGGTGGCCCAGGTAAACAACCTTGCTCTGCCCTATCTGGCACTTAGTGGCCTTGATAGTGAGGCCTGCTTTCTGCAGGGCCTCCAAAACATTCTTCAGGTGGACCAGGTGATCCTCCCAGGTGGAGCTAAAGACAGCTATATCATCTAGATATGCTGCACTATAGGCTCCCAGACCTGTGAGAAATGTATTCACCAGCCTTTGGAATGTGGCAGGTGCATTTTTCAAGCCAAAGGGCATCGCAATAAATTGGTAATACCCACTAGGGGTTGAAAATGCAGTTTTTGGTTTGGCATCCTCAGCTAGTCTGATTTGCCAATGGCCAACAGTAAGGTCAAATGTACTTAAGAACTTGGCTGAGGCCAAAGTATCAATAAGCTCATCTGCCATAGGAATTGGATGAGCATCAGTCCTAGTGACTGCATTGAGTCCCCTGTAGTCAACACAGAACCTCATCTCTCTCTTTCCAACCTTGGTGTGAGGTTTTGGTACCAGGACTACTGGAGTAGGCCAAGGGCTATCTGAGGGCTCAATTACTCTCAATTCAAGCATCTTTTGGCCCTCTGTCCTGATGCAATCCCTGACATGGTCAGGCTGCCTGTAAATCTTATTTTTAACAGGTAGACTCTCACCTGTGTCCACTTCATGGGTACACCAGGTGGTTTGACTGGGTGTCAAAGAAAACCTATGCCTATATTGATTGAGGACCTTCCTGCAATAAATCTGCTGTTGGTCAGTGAGGCTGCCTGCCAAGGCTACACCATCTACTGACCCATCATCAGGGTTTTATGAGAGGAGATCAGGGAGAGGGTCACTCTCATCCTCCTGTCCCTCATCAGTTGCCATGAGCAAGCCCATGTCAGCCTGTCCACAAAAGGTTTTATCCTGTTCACATGAAGCACCCTATGGGGGCTTCTGGGAGTGCCAAGGTCCACCAGATAGGTGACCTCACCCTTTTGCTCTATTATAGTTTGGGGTCTACTCCACTTGTTCTGGAGAGCTGCTGGAGCCACGGGTTCCAACACCCACACTTTCTGGCCTGGCTGGTAAACAGTCAGGGCAGCCTTTTGGTCATGCCAAGCTTTTTGCAATTCTTGGCTGGCCTCCAGGTTCCTACTTGCCTTCTTCATGTACTCAGCTATCCTGGAGTGGAGACCAAGTATATAGTCCACTATTTCTTGTTTGGAAGATTTGAGAGGTAACTCCCATCCCTCCTTCACCAGACACAATGGAACCCTAACTGGATGCCCAAACAGAAGTTCAAAAGGGCTGTAGCCAAACCCCTTCTGAGGGACCTCTTTGTAGGCAAAGAGAAGGCAGGTTAGAAGGACATCCCATTTTTGCCTAAGCTTTTCTGGGAGGCCCATGATCATACCCTTTAGGGTTTTGTTGAATCTTTCAACTAACCCATTGCATTGAGGATGGTAGGGTGTGGTGAATTTGTAATTCACTCCACAATCTTTCCACATGGCAGTAATATAACTTGACATGAAGTTGGTACCTCTGTCAGTTAAAACCTCCTTAGGGAAGCCCACTCTGGAAAAAAACCCTAAGAGGGCCCTTGCCACCACTGGAGCTGTAGTGGTCCTAAGGGGAATAGCTTCTGGGTATCTAGTGACATGGTCCACCACTAGAATGTAATTGTGCCCAGAGGCTGTTGGAGGGTTCATGGGACTAATGATACCAATACCAACCCTCTCAAAGGGAACCCCAACCACTGGGAGTGGAATTAGGGGGGCCTTTGTGATGCCACCTGACTTGCCACTGGCATGGCAGGTTGCACAGGAGCGACAAAACTCCTTAGTGTCCTCAGACATGTGGGGCCAGTGAAAGTGAGGGACAAGCTTGTCCCAAGTCTTACTTTGCCCTAGGTGTCCTGCTAGGGGAATGGCATGTGCTGGGGTGAGCAGGAAGCCTCTACACTTCTGGGGTATAACCAACCTCCTGGTGGCCCCAGGCTTGGGTCTCTACCCTCTGAGTATAGAAGTCCTTCATCCCAGTAGATCCTGTGGGACCCACTGACATTCCCAGCAGCCTCAGCAGCAGCTTGCTGCCTGAGGGGTTCAGGAGAGGGGCAGGTTTGCTGCTCCAAACTCAATTCTGCTCTGGAAGGGCGCCCTGCCCCCAATAACTCAAGCTGGTCAGGTTCAAGCTCCTCTGGGGCAGTTCCTTCACAGATGCCAAGGTCATCTCCCTCAAGAGATTGGTCCTCCCTCTGAGTCTGGGGGGAAGACACAGCCTTACTCCTCCTGCTCCTTCTCTTGGAAGGCACCTGGTCTATTGTTCCAGGATCCAGGGCCTGTTCAGTGGAAAGCTGCTTTGCTTGTGACCTGGTCACAGCAGCAAACACACTTGCAGAGATGCCCAACATTTCTGCATGAGCCTTAATTCCACTTCAGCCCAGGCTGAAGTTTCCAAATCATTGCCCAACAAGCAATCTACTGGTAGGTCTGAAGATACCACAACCATTTTAGGTCCAGTTACCCCGCCCCAGCTGAAGTTAACAACTGCCAAGGAATGATCAGTCCTGACATTGCTAGCATTGGTCACTTGGTACATTTGTCCAAGTATGATCTGGTCAGGAGACACAAGATTCTCTGTCACCATAGTGACACTTGTACCTGTGTCCTTGTAGGCCAAGGCCTCCTTTCCATTGATCAAAGGCTGTTGTCTGTACTTGCCCAGGTTACTGGGACTGACAAGTAAGGTGGCAAGATCCATGCCACCATCACAGACTAAAACAGCCTGAGCTGGAGTTCTGACTAAGTCAGAACCCGCCTCAGAACACAAGATTAACCCTACTATTCCCTTGTTTGCTGTACTACCACTTGTACTGGAGCTAGGGGGTGCAGTTGCCTTAGGGGCAGTGGTAGTAGAAGTTTCCTTGGCCTTTTTACAATCAGCATCCCTTGTCCAATGGGTCTTCTGTTTACAGAGATAGCACCAAGGTTTCTTTTTGCCTTTCTTGTTGGATTGTGACTCCCCCCCAGATGCAGATTTTTGGGGTCCTTGAGAAGACTCTTTCTTGTCTTTGCCCTTGTCCCCACCCTTATCTTGAGTTTTAGAATAATCCTGCTTCTTCTGGTCACCACTACTGTTCTGGCTTTTCTGCTTCACCCTGGTTCTGACCCACTTATCTGCCTTCTTTCCCAATTTTTGGGGAGAAGTCAGATCTGAGTCCACCAGGTATTGAAGCAAAAGCTGATTCTGACAATTATTAAGGATCTGCTCCCTCATAATCAAATTGTACAATCCTTGATAGTCATGCACTTTGCTGCCAAGCAACCAACCTTCCAGAGCCTTAATGGCACTATCCACAAAGTCTACCAGTCCTGATTCTATGCTTTCTGGGTGTCTCTGAACTTTATCCTGTATTGTTCAGTGGTTAAGCCAAACCCATCAATGAGAGCACTTTTCAAAACTGAGTAATTGTCAGCATCCTCTTCTCTAACAGTGAGAAGCTTATCTCTACCTTTGTCAGCAAAGGAGAGCCACAAAATAGCTGCCCACTGCTCTTGAGGGACCTTCTGAACTTTACAGGCCCTCTCCAAAGCAGTTATTCATTTGTGGATGTCATCCCCAACATGGAAGGGAGGAACAATCTTGTTCAGATTCCTAACTGAAAGGAATGTTCCTTAACTCTAGGGACACTATTGCTGCCACAATGGGACTCTAGTCCCAACTTTTTCCTAGCTCTCTGGACTTCTAGGGACTCTCTGTCAAGGGCCAACTGCTCTTGCCTAAGCCTAGCTTTCTCAAGCTCAAGAAGTTGGTACTCCCTATCTAATGAGTTCCCCCTCTTACTAGAAATAGAGGTCCCTGCTGAATGTCCTCAGGCATTGGATTCTGCAGAGGAGGATCTAGACCTCCTTGGTCTAATCTGCACCTTCCCAGGAGGATCAAAGGGGGCATCCTCTAAGCCACCCGTGTTCTCCTCTGGGAGGTCTGAATTGATTGTCCAGGTGGGAGTCATCAGGCTCCACCTGGTCAGGGTTAGATTCTAGGTCAAAGTGGTTCTCCCCTCCTGGCCTATCCTCATGCCCTGTTCCACCCACTCTATCCTGCTCATCTGACCCACTGGTTTTCTTGAGGTCATCTAACAGTAACACCTCCAAGAGGCGTTGAGTAGTGGCTCCTTTCGCTGTCTTTAACTTTCTAGAGGCACGCAGTGCTTTCAGTTCTTTGAACAAACGTTCACTGTATCTAGCAGTCAGAGAGCCACTGGCATCTCCTTTGGAAGACATACTAAGTGTGGTGTGGTGTTGCACCTACCTAACCTAGTGGGAACTAAACTCTCTTAGGTTGGAGAAAGGGTGTGCTAGACCCTTGACTTACCCAACCCCAAGTTCAGTAGAACTTACTTATTCTAAGCTTATATTATATGTGCCTAGCAGTAGTGATAGTTTTTCAATTAATCAATACAAAGATTTATCTGGTAAAACGATGCAGGCTTGAAACCCAACTGCTGCACACCTTTGTGAGAAGCTGGCCTTGTATATGATGTCCAATAATGTAAGTGGGCACCTTGCACCAGTCCAGACAACCCTTATGGTGATTTAAGAGGTCTTAGACAACCTTAGAAAGCTCTCTAAGTGGTAGCTGTGGAAGCAGCCTTCAGGCTTAGTCCAGAAGGAGTGTAAAGCAGCTTGTTTTACAAGAATGCAATCTTATAGTATAGATTAAGCGAAAAGAGCTACACCAAGTATTTATAAAAACATGTATTTATTATATAATACTCTCTAGAACCTTCCAATATCTCCAACAAGGAGATAAACACAATACACACAATATGTTAGCAAAGAAACACAGTAAATAGCACGAAATACTCAGTGGCCCCAGGGGGGACCAAACCATATAATAAAAAAGTGGTATAAGAACCACGACTCGAGTCAGGACAATGTCGAGAGGACGCAGAATTGCTGGGAACCCACAGAACCACCCAAGGTAAGTAGATAGGGACCCCACGGAGAGCGTGTCCTGTGTGGGAACACGACCACGTGCTCCGTACAAGTCTATGTGTAAGGCGCAGTTGGATTTTTAAAGATTAAGGACCCTTCCCAGTGGACCCTGAAGAAACCCCGTGGAAGACAGAAGGTTGGAGAGCCACCCCACCCGTGGATACCCTAGTACCCAGGTTACCTACACCAGGGAAGCTGGGTGCATAGGTGTGAAGTGGTGTTGGAAACCGCCGTCGAACCCAATGGCGGACTTCAGGAAAGTGCTGCTGCTGGAAGAGGAGAAAGTGTCCGTGGGAATCCAAATGTGGATTCTTGAAGAGGATTTTTTTTTTTTTTTTCCTTTCTGTGCCCCCTTGATGCCCTGATTGTGCTCGTTTTCCCTTCTGTGCCTGTTTCCCGCCGCTGCGCCCCTGCGGCCCCGCCCCCTCACTGCCCATTCGCTGCCCCATTCCCTGCTCCTCCCTCCCACCTCCCCATTTATGGCGGCCGCTGCGCGGTGAAGAGAGCGACCCCTGACCTTGACTGGTAGGTCGCTCCCCCACCACACAGCTCCGTCTGTGTGCCCTGCTGCTGCCCCTGATTGTGCTCGTTTTTTTCCTTTCTGTGCCCCCTTGCTGCCCCTGATTGTGCTCGTTTTTCCTTTCTGTGCCCCCTTGCTGCCCCTGATTGTGCTCGTTTTTTTTTCCTTTCTGTGCCCCCTTGCTGCCCCTGATTGTGCTCGTTTTTCCTTTCTGTGCCCCCTTGCTGCCCCTGATTGTGCTCGTTTTTTTTTTTTTCCTTTCTGTGCCCCCTTGATGCCCTGATTGTGCTTGTTTTCCCTTCTGTGCCTGTTTCCCGCCGCTGCGCCCCTGCGGCCCCGCCCCCTCACTGCCCATTCGCTGCCCCATTCCCTGCTCCTCCCTCCCACCTCCCCATTTATGGCGGCTGCTGCGTGGTGAAGAGAGCGACCCCTGACCTTGACTGGTAGGTCGCTCCCCCACCACACAGCTCCGTCTGTGTGCCCTGCTGCTGCCCCTGATTGTGCCTCGTTTTTTTTCCTTTCTGTGCCCCCTTGCTGCCCCTGATTGTGCTCGTTTTTCCTTTCTGTGCCCCCTTGCTGCCCCTGATTGTGCTCGTTTTTTTTCCTTTCTGTGCCCCCTTGCTGCCCCTGATTGTGCTCGTTTTTCCTTTCTGTGCCCCCTTGCTGCCCCTGATTGTGCTCGTTTTTCCTTTCTGTGCCCCCTTGCTGCCCCTGATTGTGCTCGTTTTTTTTTCTTTCCTTTCTGTGCCCCCTTGATGCCCTGATTGTGCTCGTTTTCCCTTCTGTGCCTGTTTCCCGCCGCTGCGCCCCTGCGGCCCCGCCCTCTCACTGCCCATTCGCTGCCCCATTCCCTGCTCCTCCCTCCCACCTCCCCATTTATGGCGGCCGCTGCGTGGTGAAGAGAGCGACCCCTGACCTTGACTGGTAGGTCGCTCCCCCACCACACAGCTCCGTCTGTGTGCCCTGCTGCTGCCCCTGATTGTGCTCGTTTTTTTTCCTTTCTGTGCCCCCTTGCTGCCCCTGATTGTGCTCGTTTTTCCTTTCTGTGCCCCCTTGCTGCCCCTGATTGTGCTCGTTTTTTTTTTCCTTTCTGTGCCCCCTTGCTGCCCCTGATTGTGCTCGTTTTTCCTTTCTGTGCCCCCTTGCTGCCCCTGATTGTGCTCGTTTTTCCTTTCTGTGCCCCCTTGCTGCCCCTGATTGTGCTCGTTTTTTTTTTTTCCTTTCTGTGCCCCCTTGATGCCCTGATTGTGCTCGTTTTCCCTTCTGTGCCTGTTTCCCGCCGCTGCGCCCCTGCGGCCCCGCCCCCTCACTGCCCATTCGCTGCCCCATTCCCTGCTCCTCCCTCCCACCTCCCCATTTATGGCGGCCGCTGCGCGGCCGCGCAGCAGACGTGCGCAGCGGGCGCGCCGCTGGCGCGCCGAAGGCAAGCCCGTCTGCGCTCGTGCGCGCCGTGACCGCGCCCAGCGCCAGACCCCCTGGTCCGGGCATCCCCCGCGCCCGCCACATCAACAGACGCCGATACGACGCCAGCACCCTCCACGCACTCAACCCCGGAAAAGATCACGCCTGCTACCAGGCCACCCCGAAGCGCACCCAAGGGCCCTTCACCTGCCGGAACTGCAGCTTTGCCAGCACCCGCCCCGCCAAACCACCGCCCAGGAAAGAACCCAACTACCTCAGATGCATCCTCCTCAACACCCGCTCCGCCCGCAAACACGCCATCGAACTCTGGGACCTTCTCGACTCAACCTCCCCAGATGTCGCATTCCTGACGGAGACCTGGCTGAATCCCGCTTCAGCCCCCGACATCGCCATTGCCAGCCCGGACGGATACAAGATCACCCGCAGGGACCGCACCAACGGAGTCGGAGGAGGCATCGCCATCGTCCACAGGAACACCCTCAGAGTCTCAACCAACACCGACGACACCCTCAGCACCGCCGAACACATGCACTTCCAGATCCACACCGATCCCAACACCACCCTCAGAGGAACCCTCATCTACAGACCCCCGGACCCCGACCACAGTTCAGCGATTCCATCGCTGACTTCGTCGGCACACACGCCATCGCCTCCACGGACTACATCCTCCTCGGGGACCTGAACTTCCACCTCGAGAACAACAAGGACACCAACTCCACCACCCTGATCGACAACCTCGCCATCCTCGGACTCAGACAGCTCGTGACTACACCCACCCACGCCGCCGGCCACACGCTCGACTCCATCTTTTCCGCAAGCCCACACGTCTCCTTCAACCACACCTCCGAACCCCACTGGACTGACCACCACTGCATCCACTTCACCTACAGGAAGCCCACCACGCACCACCGCACCGAACAAATGCCTCGCCGCTGCTGGAGCAGAGTCACGGAAGACCAGCTAACCACAACCCTCGCCCTGAGCCCACCCGCCGAACCCTCCGACCCCGACACCGCCGCCCGCAACCTCAGACAGTGGATCGACGACTGCGCCAACACCCTCGCCCCGCTCAAGAATCCGCCCAACAGCCACACCAGCAAGAAAGCCACCTGGTTCACCGAAGACCTCCAGGCCTCCAAACGAACATGCCGAAAACTGGAGAAGATCTGGCTCCACGAACGGACAGCGGACAGCTACGCCGCCCACAAGAGCGCCATCCGCAGTCACCATCACCTCATCAGATCCGCCAAAAGGGCCTCACTCAAAGACCGCCTAGACAACAACGCACACAACAGCAAAGAGCTCTTCAACATCGTGAAGGAACTCTCCAACCCCAGCTCCAACACCAACGACATCCAGCCGTCACGAGACCTGTGCGACTCACTGGCCACCTTCTTCCACCGCAAAATCGCCGACATCCACGACAGCTTCAACACCACGACCGCCCCGGCAACCACCGAGACCACTGCCCCCACAACCACCAACCGCCTGCTCTCCTGGACCAACATCAACGACGAGGACACCAGCGAGATCATGAACACCATCCACTCCGGTTCACCGCTAGACCCGTGCCCTCACCACATCTTCAACAAAGCCAGTACAGCCATCGCGCCCCATCTCCGGAAAATAATCAACATCTCCTTCGAGACAGCAACCTTCCCGGAAAGCTGGAAGCACGCCGAGATCACCGCCTTACTCAAAAAACCCAAGGCAGACCCCAAGGACCTCAAGAACTTCCGACCCATCTCTCTGCTCCCGTTCCCCACGAAGGTCACCGAGAAAATCGTCAACAAACAACTGACTGGCTACCTCGAGGAGAACAACATCCTGGACCCTTCCCAGTCCGGCTTCCGCAGCAACCACAGCACCGAAACCGCCCTCATCGCCGCCACCGATGACATCAGGACCCTGCTAGACAACGGAGAAACAGCAGCCCTCATCCTCCTGGACCTATCAGCCGCCTTCGACACGGTCTGCCACCACACACTACGAACACGCCTTCACGACGCCGGGATCCAAGAGAAGGCCCTGGACTGGACCACATCCTTCCTTTCCGGCAGAACACAAAGCGTCCGCCTCGCCCCTTCCGATCCAAGGCCACCAAGATCATCTGCGGCGTACCACAAGGCTCCTCCCTCAGCCCAACGCTGTTCAACATCTACATGGCACCCCTCGCCCACGTCGCCCGACAGCACAACCTCAACATCATCTCCTACGCCGACGACACCCAGCTGATCCTCTCCCTCACCAAAGACCCTCACACCGCCAAAGCCCACCTCCACAAAGGAATGAAGGCCGTCGCCGAATGGATGAGGACCAGCCGCCTGAAGCTGAACTCGGACAAGACGGAGGTCCTCATCCTTGGTTCCAACCCTTCAGCCTGGGACGACTCCTGGTGGCCAACATCACTGGGAACAGCCCCGCCACCCACCGACCACGTACGCAACCTAGGGGTCATCCTCGACCCCACCCTCTCCATGACTAAGCAGGTCAACGCCGTTTCCTCATCCTGCTTCAACATCCTCCGAATGCTCCGCAGGATCTTCAAGTGGATCCCCACCGAAACAAGAAAAACAGTCACCCAGGCCCTCGTCACCAGCAGGCTGGACTACGGAAACGCCCTCTACGCAGGAACGACGGCTAAGCTCCTGAGACGGCTGCAACGCATCCAGAACGCCTCTGCACGTCTTATCCTCGACATCCCCCGACGCAGCCACATCACACCCCACCTGAGAGACCTGCACTGGCTCCCTGTCAACAAGAGGATAACCTTCAAGCTCCTCACCCACGCATACAAAGCACTCCACAACTCCGGACCAGCCTACCTCAACAGACGACTCAGCTTCTACACCCCCACCCGCCAGCTCCGCTCGACCAGCCTCACCCTCGCCACAGTCCCCCGCATCCGGAAAACGACCGCCGGCGGCAGATCCTTCTCCCACCTCGCCGCCAAGACCTGGAACACCCTCCCCACCAACCTCCGACAGACCCAAGACCTACTGGCCTTCAGAAGACTCCTCAAGACCTGGCTCTTCGATCAGTAGCAGCACCACCCCCCTCTTCCCCCAGCGCCTTGAGACCCTCGCGGGTATGTAGTGCGCTTTATAAGTCACATGATTGATTGATTGATTGAGTAACAGAAAGCAGAGGGGACAGAGTCTATGTCACTCAAGGGTGACCAGGAGACTTGGAAGACGAATGCCCTCCGATGTTGGGTGCTTCAAGATGGATGACGAGGACCTTGACTCTGCAGCTGTGAGGACCAGGCGATGCTGAGGAGGACCAGGAGCTGTGCACGAGCTGTCCCACGAAGGATGTCGAGTGTTGAGGGGTCGGTGTCCGGCGGGAGCACCATCAAGCCTTGGCAAAGGCAAGCCACGCAGGAATCAAAGAAGGGGCAACGTTGGGAACAGCAAAGTCCTGGGGACTCACCAAAAGCAGGGGATTCAGGGCAGGCCCTGAGCAATCAGAGGAGCCCAAAATAAACAAGTGCGACCCTCAAGTGGACCCACAGGCCGCAGGCACTGGAGTCGCAAGAGTACATCAAGCAGCTCACCAAAAGATGCAGGTCACGATGCACACGGTGCAGTGTGGCTGAAGATTCTGATTACAGGAGGTGCTCGAGGTTGGGGCTACTTGGAGCCCGAAGATCTTCTTGCAAAGAAGTCAACAAGCCTTTGCAACTGCAAGTTGGATGCTGTGCACAGGGGTTCAGTTATTGCAACCCCCACGAGGGATACTGGCCTCAATCTTGGTGAGAAGGCAGGGCAGGCCTCAGGAGCTGTGGAAAACCACCACCTGTGTTGCAGAGCCCACGGAGTCCGGAGGAGCTCAGGATCTGCAGACCGGTCGACTTAGTAGCGGTGCCTCCGAATGCAGGGGAGTGACTCCTTCACTCCAAGGGAGATTTTCTTCAGGTGTCTTTGATGCTTCACAGGCCTTGAAGGTTCCTGTATGATGCACAGGCACAGACGATGCAGCAGACTGGAAGGGAGACGAAGTCAGGCCCAAACGACATCAAGCGAAGTCCAGAGTGCCCAGAGGGTAGAAGTGCAGTGGTGTCTGATCTGAATCTTATCCCACGACGAATCTAGGGACCTACACCCAGGTAACACCTTAAGTACCCTAGGGAAAGGGTTGGGAAGATTCAGGATCTGGACAGGGAGGAGGTTACTCCCATGTCCTTTGTCCAGTTTCATGCCAGAGTGGGAGCCAATGGCTTCCCGAACTGGTGTGAACTGGTCTATGCACAGGGACACCAAATGTGCCCCTCATGCAGACTTTCTGGCGCTGGCAAGAGCACCCACCCAGTCCCAATACACTAAATCCTGTCTGAGAGGTGGTCACACCTCTCAGACAGGATGCATATTGTTCTGCCTTCCCTTGCTTGAGCTTGGCTCAGCAGCAGGAGGGCAGAAATGTGTCTCTGGTTGGCAGCAACCATTTTGTGCTGTCCGGGTCTAGAAGGCTGGTACCGGGAACACTGAGAGCCTAACGGAGGGCTCTTCCAGTGCTTGGAATCATGCCTCCCACACCGTTTATGGTGTGGGGGTATGATTCCAACATGTTTGATACGAAACGTGATAGGATTCGTTGCAGCCGTTTTCGAGATGGTCATCACGTAATTACACGGTGCCCCTCTATATAGTATATGGCTGCTTCACTGACAACCCGGGAGAATGGACTCTGTAGGCTGCAGAGGTGTCCTGCTCATGCAGGGGCACCCTCTCACTTAGAACCCGGCACCCTGCCTTCAGGATTGCAAAGGCCTGCTATAGGGGTGACTTATAGGTTTTAAGTGCAGTGACACTAGATATAGGAAACCTATATCTTTAGTAAGTGGTGTAAGCACCAACTTACACAGGCTGCAATGGCAGGCCTGTAGTTCCATTTTAAATGGTCTCTCATGGGTGGCATAATACATGCTTCAGCCCATTAGAGACCTCTGTGGTACCTTTGCCCTGGGCACATGGGTACCATATACTAGGGACTTATAAGGGTACCCCAGTATCCAATCTGGGGTGTACCTACGTTCTGGACAAACCAATTTAGGGAAAAAGCAGATAGACTGGGGTCCTGATTAGCAGGATCCCATTCAGACTAGTCAAATACAGCATCACATCAAGCAAAAAGTGGGGGTAACCATCGAAGTAGATCCTACTTTCCTACAGACATCCATTCATATAGCCATACACAGACTCTCACACACTCTGATGTGCCCATGTAGAAACCCTTATATCCATTTACATACCTATACACAGGCTCTCACAACCTCTCACATATCCATTCATAGACTGTCAGATGATCTTCTCACATATCTATCCAGACACTATCACAACCATTGACATACCTAGAGACATACTTTCACACCCTCTTACGTATTTATACATACACCCTTATACACATTCACATACCTTTACTTAGACTGTGACACCCTTTCAGATACTCAAATAGAGCTCTTTTATTCTAATTGACATACTTATAGAGACTGTGACACCCATTCAGATACTCATAGAGAGACTCTTCCACCCTCTCACTTAACCATCACAGGTACTGTAATACACTGATACAGTGACTTGAGACCCTCACGGTTGAGTAGTGCGCTCTACAAATCCCTGATTGATTGATTGACTTAGACATCTCTCATATACCCATTGAGACACTCTTATATCCTCTCACATACTCATGTAGACTCCCTTACAGTGGACCCATTGAGATATGCACACAGAGATGTACATACCCTGCTACACACTCTCATATACCCATGTACAGACTCTTATATCCATTTACATATGTATACACAGGCTCTTACACCCTCTCAGATATCCATTTATAGATTGTTAGACCCTGTCACTTCTCTATACAGACACTGTCACAACTATTTACATACCTGTTGAGATACTCTCACATGCTCTCACGTATTCATACATACATACATACAGCCTTATACACATTCATATACTCAGACTCTGACATCCTTTTTAGATACTCATACAGACCTCTTTTATTTCGATTCATATACTTATACAGAGTAGAACACCTATTGACATAGTCATAGAGACACTCTTACACTCTCTCACTTACCCATACAGATACTGTAATATCTTTTCACATACTGATACAGTGACTCTGACATCCTCCCACTCCCACATATCTACAGAGAGACTCTCACACTCTGTCACATACCCTTATATAGACTGTCACAGCCTTTTACATATCCACACAGATAGTATCATAACCTTTCACACACACATCCATAAACTGTCATATACCCATACAGATAGTGTCATAATCATCCTTATATCTATACATAGACTCTCACATATTTTCATGTACCATGTAGAGAGCTTTAAGTCCATTGACAAACCCATACACAGACTGTCACACCCTCTCACATATTCATATTCACTGTGAGACCCTGTTACATACCAATACAGACACCCTTATACCCCATGACATACCTATGCAGATACTCTCCCACCCTCTTGCATATCCATACAGACACCCTTATACACATTCACATAGCTATAGAAAGACTAAGACACCCTTTCACATACTCATTCAGATCTGCTTTATTCCCATTCACATACTTATACAGATAGTGTGACACCCATTCACATACTCATACAGAGACTCTCACACCCTCTCCCATACCCATACAGAGTCTCTCACACCCTTACACATACCCATCTAGAATTATTTTATTCCCATTCGCATACGTATACAGAAAGTATAACATCTATTCCCATACTCACACAAATACTCTTACACTCTCTCAGATATCCATACAGACACTTTATAACCATTCACATACTGATACACAGACTCTGACATCCTGTTACATACCCATAGAGAGATTGTCACACACTGTTATATACTCATATGTACACTATTACAGCTTGTCACATATATATTGAGACCTTCTTGTTTCATATGCACATTTGCATACAGTCTCACATCTATTCACATACCCTTGTAGAGACTCTCACATACCCATATATAAACTCTTACATCCTCTCACATACCCATGTAGACACTCTTATATCCATTCACATATCCATACAGAGATTCACACACCCTGTCACATACTCATACATAGACTTTCACACCCTCTCACACAGTTATACAGACAGTGTCACAACAATTTACATAGCAATACAGAGACTCTTACATACTCTGCTATACCCATCTAGAGACCCTTTTATCCATTTACCTACCCATACACAGGTTTTTACACCCTCTTACACACACATTCATAGACTATGAGACCCTCTCACACAGCTATATAGACACTGTCACAACCATTCATATACCTATGGAGATACTCTCACACCCTCTGACATATTTGTACAGATACTGTTATACCCATCCATTCACATACATAAACTCAAGCTCTCACCCCCCTCTCTTAATATGTTGTATTGTTTTATTGATAAATTAGTTACTTAGCGAATTAATAATTAGACAATTTAATCTAGACCTTAATGTATTGTTTATTACTTTTCCAGACATACAGTTTTGAAAAAGAAGAACAACTACAATGCCTGACAAAATGCAAAATAGAAAGAAACAGAGGAAACAGTATTATCAACTTCAAAGTGAGAAAGACAAACAAAAATAGGTAGAGAATGTGGAGAGGAAAAAAAGAGAAGTTGGTAAGAGTACTAAGCAGTTTCTCAAACAAATATGTCGTAAAATGCAGAATGAGAGTACAGTCTTATCTAAAAATGGAATTTGCACATCCAGTGGAAAAAAGCAAGGAGTACATGTTTCACTAAATAGGAAATGATATAAGAAATCAGAGTAACAAAAAATGTGAAAAATTAACAAAAGAGACTCTTCCATTTCTTCAACAAGAAAATAATGTCCTCATATTTTCAAATGATGTCTTGGGACAACCACTATTTAAGCTTCAATGCTGGCTGATGGATTTTAATTTTCAGAGATGGTTGGCTGATGTTACATCTTCCTGCTTCTCCGTCACTTGAGGAACTTTCGCTGTCTTTAACAACTATAACATTAGCACATGTCCTTGTGCTTTTACATCAAAACAAAAGAAACAAAAAGGAATTAACAACAGTGTCCCTTCACCTTCTTCAGTATGGTGATAAGATCATCATTTTCTTTCAAAACAAGTTGTTCGCATTTAGAATAGTGAAAAACCATTTATCTCTGCGTAAGTTGTTGCAATGGTGGTATTTGCAGATGGTTGGCTGGGTGTAGATGATGATACCCTCACGTCAGTAGAAGATGTTGCTTTCTCCTTCACAATTCTTAAATGTGCACGTTCATGGTTGCTCTTGATGTCCTTCCACATTGAGAATGTGCTGTAACTGTACTTTCCATACTATCTCTGCAAACCTGTTTCCCACACAGCTTACATTCAACGTATCTGGTACTGTCTTTCTTTTCTCCAGAAGGTTCAACAAAACAGTTCCACTGGATCAAAGTGACTGTTTGGGTTTGGTTTTCTTAGAATTTGACTGTGTTTAAACAGGAACCAATAGAACTAAAGCTTTTAGTTTTATTAGTAAGTGACTCCATGAATTCAGTTGCACTTAAAAAAGTTTTAAATATGTTATAGATGTTACAGTTATAATGGTTATAAATTAAAACATAGAATGAATAAACCAGTCGTGTTAAGAGATGGAGAGATCATGTGGTGTGTAGTTATCAATATGAAGTGATATTGCTATAAGTGCCAAAAGAATAATTTGAATTGTAAGGTATTTTCTACATGCACCAAGACATATTCCAATCACTAAAGGATACAATTAGAATCGAAATAATAATGAATAATGAATTATGTGGCAAACGGTCAATAAGCACTTGCACTTTAGTAAAAATTTGCACTATGAGGTTATTGAATGTACTGTATGTATTATATTTGCACAAATATTTTATTGCACATTGCACTATTTGCACAATGCTTTGTTGCACATAGCACTACCACTTTAATAATTGACCGAAATGTTTTGATCAAAATACATATCGAAAGACATTTTTTATGCCCATATATTAATTTATTTATTTAATCATGTGATCTAAATGATTTTAGTGTGGTCCAGAATTGATTGTAGTAAATATAAGAAAAGTTTTTATAATAATATTTTAACAATTTTCTATTTTAAGTGCATGTAAATTGAAAAAACCTTTTAGATCCAATAAGTGTTGGAAAGCTATATGATATCTCTTTAAGGAATGGTAAAAAAACGATAAAAGTGGAATAAAAAGAAAAAGGAAAAGTATAACCAAAAAAATATATTTATGAGAGAGAAAATAACATATTTGGTATGGACATTATGACAAGAATAAATGAGCATGTACTATGTATTCAGCTGGAGGGAGATTAAGACACTTGTCAAAAAGAACTTCGAGCTTGATCCATCATGCACTATGTACAAATGTTTTTTATTAGCTGTTCTTTATCATTTGTTATACCTCTTCACAACATATCCATATACATAAAAATGTTTGATAGATGTTAGACAAGTAGTGATATGTAAAGAAATCTTTGACTCTTAAAAATCTTGATTCAAAATGAGTAGGGTTTTAACACGGCAAATCTTTATTTGTAACTTTTCCAAAAACGTTGTGTGATGAAGTCTGTTTTCCATTGTTATGGTTGCAGCAACTCACATGATCGGGAACTGTTGTTTTTAAATAATGAGAAAATGGCAATAGCGTTGTTGGTGTGAGCAAGCCTGCGGACGCAGGCAAAACGCGTTACAGAGAAACCGGAAAATAAAAGAGAATCTCTTTTAAATTAAACTGGAGTCCTAGTGTTGGTGTCCAGGTACCGGATGGGAACTGGAGTTGGTGTTTATAATGGTTATATATATATATATTTATGTACAGTTGAAATAGTTATATATAAATTGTTAATGTTGTTTAATTGTTTTGTTCAAATAAATTTGTTATTCTATTTATATTTGGTGTCATTGTCGCTTGTTTGTCACCTATTTTTCAAGTCTATCTAATGCATTGTTTTCTACCTTTTCCATGATTATCACTGCATTGACCTTATTGTTTTTGTAGTATTTACATCTTTATAATGTATTTTTCCAACAAATTTAATTGTTTCTCCTTTCTATGCACACACTGATGTCTGGTGGCATACACTGACACAGCCAGTTAAAAACTGATGTATACACTAACAAACCCAGGTACTGATTGAAGCATACACCAACACACCCAGTTACATACTGATGCATTCACTCACATATTCACCAACTCACTCATACACACAGTGAGACACTCTAGGACTCAGTCAACATACACTGATACAACCATAAACACACCAATACTTTCTCACACTCATTCTTGCACAGTCTGACACCCTAGCAGTGAGTGATACATACACTGACACAGTCACACACACACTCATGCATTAACTGACTTACTCACTCATACATCAACGCATACACCCCATGAAACACTAATAGATATACTAACACACCCCTCCACACACTGATGCATTGACAGTCTAACTCAATCATCACACATTACACATTGATACATACACTGACAAACCCATGAACACATAGATGCATACACTGACACACCCAGAGACTCACTGATGCATACACTAAACACACAGGCATACAGTGTACCATACACTGACACACCTATGCACATTCTCTTTCATGCAGTGACACAGCCAGAAATACACTAAAACATACACTAACACACCCATGCATCCAGTCATTTATGTAGCGACAGACCTAAATATACACTTGGACATACTGTGAAACAAGGAGGGAGACATCTAAACAATCACTGACACAGCTAAGCACACAGTGATACAGAGACTGACACACCCACTATCACACTAATTGATACACTGAGATAGGCAGCCACACACCTACATATACACTGACGCACCCAGAGAGGCACTCACATATAAACTGATACACCCATAGACACAGTCATTCATTCAGTAAGAGACTGAAACACACACTGACGCATTCACTGTCACACTGAAGCATATACTTATTCATGTACTGGCAGACCCAAACATTTACTTTCACATACATTAACACATGTAGGGACATACCAACACATACAGCGACACAGGTAGGCACATGGTGATACATACACTGACACACCTATTAACATAATGATTGACTCACTGACATAGTAAGGCACACATCTAAGGATACACTGATACACCCACACACACACTGACATACACACTGACACACCCATACACACCGTGAGGCATTCACTGACAGACCAAAAGCAACACACTAAAGCATACAGAGTTACACAGAGGTGCTACACTGACAGGTAGACTGACACACCCATATACACACTTTTTTCTGCAGAGACACATCCAAACACACAGTAAGACATACACTGACACATCAACACACACTTATTTAAACACTGACATACCCAGCCACAAACAGATGCATACACTAAGACACCCAGTTATACACTTATTCATACAGTAACACCCAAAGCATACACTAACATATGTATTTCCACATGCAGACACACATTAACACATACACTGACACATCCATGCACATGTTTATTCATACTGTAACACATCCAGACACATAGTAATACATGTAGTAAGACACTCATACAAGCACTTATTAAAACCCTGATACAGCTATAAAATAATGAGAACATTGACACAGCTCTTTAAGGAAGATGTGGTGTTTTTTTCCCCAGAAAAAATGCTCTATTTTCAATAGTAAATGTGCATAGAGGAAAATTATGTGTGAAACTGTTGCATATGAAAAAAACAACTGTTATGAAACAGTAAAAAGATGAAAAATTATCAAACATCACTGTTGTATTTCTTCAAAAAGAAAACTATGTCCTCAGATTTCCAAATGACATCTTGGGGTAACCACTGTTTACAGTTCACAGAGGGTTGATGGTGGTACATCTTCATCATTCTCTGTCACTTGAGGAACTTCCACTGAGTTTAAGAAATGTAACATTAGCACATGTCCTTGTGCTTTTGTAACAATAGAAAGCAAACAAGCGGAAATTAACATCGATGCCCCTTCACCTATTCCAATATGGTGATAATGTCATCATTTTGTTTTAAAACAAGTTCTTGGCATTTGGAACAGTGAACAACCATGCCTTTGAATTCTCTGCAAGTTGGTGCAATGCTGATATTTCCAGAAGTTTGGTTGGAAGTAGATGATGATGCTGTTGTGTCACTACAAGATGTTGCTTTCTTCTTCAGCTTTCTCAGATAGGAATGTTCGTAATTACTCCTGATGTGCTTCCACATGGAGGTTGTACCATAACTATACTTTTTCATGGTACCTCTTGAAAGCTGCTTCCCACACAACTTACATTCCACATACCTGGTCGTGGCTTTTTTCCCGCCAGAAGGCACAAGACACAAGGAACTAGAACCAGACATCGCTTTCCTTCCGGGTGAAAGTAACTTCTTCCATCGTTTCTTCTTCCTCTTCTGGAGCTACAGCAGGTGATATATTTGCTTCTGCCATAATGAAAGTCACCAAACAGCTTTCAATCTTTCTTCACTAACAGCCAATATCAAAGTAACTGTTTTGGGTGTGGTTTTACCAAAATGTGGGTGTGCTTCAAGAGGAACCAATGAAAATGAAGGTTTGTTTTTATTATCGAGCGACTGCGGATTCCGCAGCAAATCCTCGGATTCGTGTAATGATAAAACAGCTCATTTGAGCAGGGAATATTTTTTAAAGTTTTAAATATCTTTAACCTAATACTATATGTAATTATAAAATTCCTATACCCCTAAAAACATTGTTTAGTATTTCGCCAAATCTGCAGATTGGATCCGCAAGTTCGTTGCTAACACGTGATCACAACGAAAAACAGTAGCATTGGAACCAGAGAAGCCTGGAGGTTCCGCAGGAAATCCTTGGATTTCAAACTTTATTTAAAAAAAAAAAAAAACTGTTATAATACTTATATATGAAATATTAACAGTGTTCAATTGTTTTTTTCCCAAAAAATGTAGTATCATTATGTCAATCTGTTAGAACTGGGGGTCTCTAGTTGGCAATGGTTTGCACCTTTGTCCAAATAGGGACCCTTGCTTCTAGTCAGGATAAGGGGGATACACTCCTAAAATAACCCCTGCTCACCCCCTGGTAGCTTGGCACGAGCAGACAGGCTTATCTCAGAGGCAGTGTGTAAAGCATTTGGGAACACATACAGTAATACAGTAAAAACACTACAGATGGACACCAAACAGGTTATGTAAAAAAAAGTAATCTTTATATAGACTTATCACAAGACCCAATAGCAAAAATCCACAATACTGTACTCAAAAATAGACTTTAAAAGGTTATAAAATAGTTCAGTTCTCTCAAGTTGTAAATGCGACACTTTACTCTCAATGTACCTTGAATGCGTAACGCAAAGAAAACAAAAGGGTCGCAGGGAAGGTGATGCGTCGGTTCCTTACACTCAGGGGAGTGGATGCGTCGGTTCCTTACTGCTGCGCAGGGGACTTGATGCTCGCTTCCTTACTGTGTGGGGAGGTGATGCGTCGGTTTCTTACTGCTTTCCGGTGCGATGCAACAAGATGGCACCTCGATGCGATACTCTTCTCCGGTATGATGCGACAAAATGGCGTCTTGGTTGCGATGTGACAACGTTGGTGTGATGCGTGCACGCCCGACGGCCGTGCGGCGACTCGATGATCTTTGGAGCCGCGACAGGCCCTGCGACGCGCTTCTCCGGTGATGCGACGATGACCTCTGTGGCAGCGTCCCGCTTCTCCGGTGATGCGCCGCGCTTCGGCGATGCGAGGATGACAGCGGCAGCGGCGTCTCGCTTCCTTGGCGATGCGATGACCGCGGCTGCGGCGGCGACACGCTTCTCGTTGTTGCGTCGCGCTTCCAGCTCCCAGCGACACGCAGTCTCTCAGAAGGCCCAGCACAACAGCAGGCACTTCAATTCCCAGCAAGGGAATGCAGGGGGAGCTGGTTGGTGAAGTCTTGTATCCCTGAGACTTCAGGCAGGAGGCAAGCTCTAGTTCAAGCCCTTGGAGATTCTCTTCTTCAAGATGACAAAGCACAGCAAAGTCTTTTCTCCTGTCCTTGGTAGAAAGCAACCACTGCAGGCCAACCCCAATCAGCAAAACAGCACAGGGGCAGTACTCCTCCTTCAGCTTCTCCGGTTCTTCTCCTTGGCAACAGGTTTCTTGATTTCCCAGAAGTGATCTAATTTCCTAGGGGTCTGGGTCCCCTTTTTATACACAGTTTCTCTTTGTTCTCTGAAGGCAGAGAGGCCTCTGCCTAGTCCAAAACCAGTTCTGGTCAGTCCTGGAGCACTTTGTTTTTCTGACTCCTTCTTTCCTTTGTGAGTGAGGGGCAGAGCCATCAGACGCCCGGCAGGAGGTGGAGCCAGCATTGTGGAAGGCAGGCACAGCCCTATTCAGACCCAGGTGCAACTCCTCCCTCCACTCTGGATGCAGATCTTTCTATTCAGCCCTGTGCTGACTCACCATGTCTCCTGTAGCCACCCCCAGCCCCTGTCACTCAATCTCCAGACAAGGAATACACAACCTAGCAGAGGCAGGCTTGGAAGTTTAGGCAAGAAAAATACCCACTTTCTAAAAGTGGTATTTTCAAACACAGAATGTTAAAACCAACTTCACTAAAAGATGTATTTTATCATTCTGAGTTCAGGCATACTAAATTCGTTTTTCTACCATGTTCCCTGGGTCAGTTAGGATTATAAGGTGTAATAATCAAACTGCCCATTCTGGCCTATGGAGAACAGGTAGCCTTGCAATAGTGAAAAACGAAAATGGCTGTAATTCACTATTAGGACATGCCACACACACCAGGGCATGTCCTACCTTATACTTACAATGCACCCTGCCCTTGGGCCTACCTTAGGGGTGTCTGATATGAAGATAAGGGAAGGTTTAGGGACTGGCAAGTGGGTGCACTTGCCAAGTCGACATGGCAGTCACAGACCGCACACAGGCTCTGCAATGGCAGGCCTGAGACACGTTTTACAAGCTGCTTCTGTGGGTGGCACAACCAGTGCTGCAAGCCCACCAGCAGCATTGGATTTACAAGCCCTGGGCACACTCAGTGCACTGTACTAGGGACTGACAAGTAAACCAATCATCCAATCATGGAGTCACTAATCCATACATCAATTTACAGTAGGGAGCACTTGCACTGTGGCACTGAACAGCAGTGGCACAGTGCCCAAAAGCATCTAAAACCAGCAAAACTTAAGAGGCAACAGCAAAAAAATGGAAGGGAGACTCCACGCCAATGGTGCCAAGTCTAACACGTGTCCCCTCCAGCTGAAATGTGGGGAGAACTACCCTTCCTCCTGGGAGTTCTCATCACTAAGGCGGAAAATCTGGACAGACCATCAGCATTGGCGTGTTCTGTACCAGGGCGGTGTTCCACCGTGAAGTCCATCCCCTGTAGGGAAATGGACCACCTCAACAGTTTTGGGTTCTCACCCCTCATCTGCATTAACCATCTGAGGGGCCTGTGGTCTGTCTGAACCCGGAAGTGAGTCCCAAACAAGTATGGTCTCAACTTCTTCAGTGCCCAGACCACAGCAAATGCCTCACGTTCAATCGCACTCCACCTCTGTTCCCGTGGGAGTAACCTCCTACTAATAAAGGCTACAGGTTGGTCTAGGCCCTCCTCATTCATCTGTGAAAGCACAGCCCCAACACCATGCTCTGAAGCATCTGTCTGCACAATGAATTCCCTTGAGAAGTTGGGCGCCTGAAGCACGGGCGCCGTGCACATGGCAGATTTCAGGGCATCAAAAGCCTTTGGCAGGCATCAGTCCAGTTCACTTTCCTGGGCTGCTTCCTGAAGTCAGCTCAGTCAAGGGTGCAACAATGTTGCCATACCCCTTGACAAACCTCCTGTAATACCCGGTGAGTCCTAAGAAGGCTCTCACCTCTGTCTGGGTTTTGGGGGTTCCTAAGCCAGGAT